>CM022297.1:17976493-18307668 GCA_011799875.1 Thinopyrum elongatum | reverse complement strand
GATCCACCCCAAACCCTAACTTACCCCACTCCCCCCCCCCACCTCTCCCTTCCCCGATCCAAACTGGATCGGGTCGGGAGCTCTAGCCGCCGCCGCCCTTCGACGCCCCGGCCGCCCCCCCGCCCCGGCGCCGCCCCGCCCACGCGTCGCCTCCTCCCCTGAGCCCCCCCGCTCCCCGACGCCCCCAGTCGCCTCACCCCGCGCCTTGCCCGCTCACTCGCTCCACGCACCACCGGAACGCCCCCCTCTCCCGTCGGGATGTCGCTGGCGGACCCCGTCTCCCTCACTCCCCCCCGTCCCTCCGCATCCTCGAGCCCTCCCCCCGTGTCCTCTCATCCGTCTGGGCCCCCCATGCTGCGTCGCCCCCTCTTCCCTTTCCTACCCCCTACCCTTGCCGTCCCCCTCCCTGCTCCCGTACCCTCTCCTCCCGTCTGCCCTCGCTCGCGCTCCCTCTATGCGCGCTCAGTGCTCGCCCGCTCTGGCTGCCCGTGTTCGCCCCGCTCCGCCTGAGGCGCGCTGCGGCTCTGCCTCGTCGCCCCCGTCCCCCTTCCCCTCCTCTGCCTTCCCGCTCCGTGCACCCCACCGTCTCCGCCTCTCCCCCTCGCCACCCACACTTCCCCTCTCCCGACATCGTCTCTTTCCTCTCTCGACCCGCTCCGTGCCCTCCGGGTCCGCTCCCGTCGCCCGTCGTCCCGTGCATGAGCCCTTCCGCTCCCCCTGCCGTGCCTCCGCCCTCCCCGCCCGCGCCATCGCCGCTCGCCCTACACCCGCTCCCGCCGCGTCTCCCCTCCAGCCGCAGCCGCGCCCCGCCGGTGCGCCCGTTCGGGCGGCGCTGCCGCCGTCGGGCGTCGACGCCCGCACCCGCGCCCGTTCGCCCGCTTGGCCTCTGTGCCACCGACAGCAGGGGCCCACAGCCCCCAAAACGTTTAAAAAAATAGGATTAAGATTAAATAAAAATAATAAAAATATAATTAAAATTAATTAATTAATTAACTTAATTAATCCTGTTAATTAACCTAACCTAATTAACTACTGTTAATTAACCCTAATGACTGCGACATCAGCATGATGTCATGCTGATGTCATCAGTTACTATTCTGGATAATGTTGAATATAATAATTAAATAAATTCCAGAAATTAATAAAAACTTTAGAAAATCATATAAAATAATCCGTAGCTAGCTCAGATGAAAATACTTTGTACATGAAAGTTGCTCAGAACGATGAGACGAATCTGAATACGCGGTCCGTTCGCCCGTCACGCGTCCCTAACTATCCGAACTTGCAACCGTTCCCCTCTTACTCTGTCCGATAATTCCAAAGACCCGGGAAATATCGTCAGATATTCTCCCGCTCCGTCTGTTACGTGTGATGCTGTGTTAGACTAACCCTAGCACACGTGTTATCGTATTTGTCATGCTCATGTTTGCTATATATTTATACTTCTTCCTCCCCCTCTTCTCTCTCGATAGCCCCCGACCCCACGTCGTCCCCGACCGACGCAGCTCCGGAGCCCGAAGACACCATAGAGACGACCTTGCCCTTCCGCCGAGCAACCAGGCAAGCCCCTCCTTGAGCATACCGATATCGCCCATTCTAAATTTCTCATGCTGTCATTAGAATTACTGCTGCTGCTGCTTTACCTATTCTGATGCATAGCCTGTTCATTGTAACCTACTGTTGATAATTACCTACATATCCTAAACTGTTTAGTCTAGGCTGGGTAGAGACCTATCAAGTGACCCCACTTATCCGACTGCCGCGCTGGATCGTCAGAAGACCCGATCAATGGGATTGAAGACCAGGACCCGACACCGCACATCACCCCCCTTAGTTGTAACGACACTGCAGCGTTACTATCGAGTGCCGAGGGTGAAACCTCTGGTAGCACTTCTGATGTTAACTCTGTAGAGTAGCTATTCGGTCGTGGTCATCGAGGGTGATTCCTCCTTCACCGCTTCCGATAACGACGCTGTCCTACAACACCTCAAGTGTGGACCCAGTGGGGTGATTCCTCCTAGTTCACCTTGACGGATAC
The DNA here is from genome assembly GCA_011799875.1 of Thinopyrum elongatum. Taxonomy (NCBI): domain Eukaryota; kingdom Viridiplantae; phylum Streptophyta; class Magnoliopsida; order Poales; family Poaceae; genus Thinopyrum; species Thinopyrum elongatum. The sequence continues at coordinate 18,305,630 of CM022297.1, read as the reverse complement.
ATCGAGTGGGAATTCAATGAGGGTGATACCTCGGATTCCCTGATGTTATGGACACACGGATACTTGGACCTTACAATGTTACTTGGAAAGGCGGGTCGACCCTGAGGGGTACCCGCGTGTGATGGAAGGCGGGTTGCCAGTGTGGTGCCCGAGTGGTGAATACGAGGCACGGCCCATTCTTAACCTTGCCGCAAGTCCTCGAGACGGGGCGACGGGGTCACATCTTTCGTGAGTCTCTGCTCGTTACGCAAGCCCCTAGTCCTAGCGATTTGATATTTGATCCGAGCAGGTCTCTGGCCTGATAGCACTAACCATCACGTGGGCATGTAGATGGGCGTTCTGCATCGTATGCATCAGCCGAAAGCTCTGTCAGACGTCTAGTTCAGCCTCGTGGCCGGCGCGGGCCAACCATCCAGGACTGAGGTGGTGCTCGTCCCGACCTGCACACACCGACCGGAGTGCACAGGGCGATGGCCCATGACCCTGAGCGCTTAGGATTATAGACCGGGGACCTCTCTGCTGAGCTGTAGGTAGGTTTGCGATGTGTCGTTTGGCCGAGGCCGGGCATGACCCAGGAAAGTGTGTCCGGCCGAAGTTATCACGTGTTGGGTAAGTTGGTGCACCCCTGCAGGGAAGAACACTTCTATCGATAGCCGGTCTACGGTAAAGGACACTCGGAGTTGTATCCTGATTGATACAATTTAGAACTGGATACCTGTGATGAGACTGTATATATGGCTCTGGATTGCTTCTCGCAGGGAGTCGAGAAGGGATCTCAGGATGAGGTTGATATTATTACTGCTACATTATATGGTATTGTTCTACTCTCTTCTACTGCTGCAAGACCGCTGAAGATGCTAGTCTTCGATAGGACTAGGCCTTCTCTCTTATCTGGCATTTCTGCAGCCCAGTCCACAATAACAGCCTCCCCTTGATAATGTTGCATATGTAGTGTAGATCCTTGCTTGCTGAGTACTTTTGAGTACCACGGTTGCTTTGTTTACCTTTTCTCCCCATATCAGTTTGTCGTGACCAAGATGACGGAGCCCCTGGGACAGCTGCCCTGCCGACGATCGCTACTACTACTACCCAGAGGATGGATACTTCTACGAGTTGACTGACGACCAGGAGTAGGACGGAGGGTCCCAGGCAGGAGGCCTCGCCTTTCGATCGTAGTGTTTTATTTGCCCCGCCTTTCAAAGGCCTTTCTGTTTCTCTTTTATATCTGTACTCAGATATCTGATGCTTCCGCTGACGCTTGTATGCCATCGAGCTAGTATTCGAGCCCCTCGAGGCCCTGGCTTGTAATATAAAGCTTGTATGACTTTATTTATGTTTTAGAGTTGTGTTGTGATACTTCCCGTGAGTCCTTAGGCTTGATCGTGTGCATTTGCGTGTATGATTAGTGCACGATCGGGCCGGGGCGTCACAGTTGGTCGCCCCGAATCGGGATCCCTCGACCAAAAACGGGGTCAGGGAGATGAACATAACGCCCTACCAGGTGTTTTAGAAATTACTTGGCAGCATCGCTGGTTCTCCAGTCATGGCCCGGAGCAGATGGATCTCGGTGCAGGAGGTAGACAGGGGGCAAACAATGAAGAAGGCCATCTACTGCAGGTACCTCCTACCCACCACACCAAGTACCTGCAGAGCTCTCGACGCGCTAGGCGGCTGACGTTGGCCTCCCACCTTGAGATCCAATCCATCTCGGCACCCGTATTTCGGCCATGGAGATCAGCTCATCCTCTCCCGCTTTCCAGATCGAAACATGAGAGGGCGAACAGTGGGGGGGGGTGAAGGAAAGCAAGGAGAGGTTCGGCGGGGCAGCGAGGGTAAGATACCCTAGCAGCGGCGGGCGTGGGGTGGGGGTCTGGAGCGCTGTCGCGATATGGAGTGGAGAGGTGGATCTGCTCCTGCCGACGTGCCGAAGAAGGGGTCGGGCCAGCGGAGCTGTAGGGCGGCGCTGGAGTGGGAGATGGGGGCGGTGCCGGAGCGCGAGCAGAGGGAGAGGTCGCATCCAGAGAGGGTGGATCGAGAGGATCGGCCTGTGCCCCGACGGATCGGCAGGAGTGTTTTTTTTGCGGTTTTTTTTTCTACGTGCGTTAGTCGCGGTGGTGGGAGGGGACGAAAAAAACAGCGAAAAAAAAAACGGACGAAAAAAAACCGTCTCTGTTGGAACGAAAATTGACCGGCGGAGACTACCACTGCTCCATTAGGAGTAGAGAAAATTATCCATAAACTACATAGTGATGTATAAGTATTCACGTATATGCAGCTGCCGTCTTAGAGCATCACCAATATTTTCCATAAAAAAAACTCGCCTAAGTATGACTTTACTAGATGTCCATATAAAGGGAGGTTCACATGTGAGCTGCTTTTGCGGTTCCCATAAAAACTCACCGTAAAATAGTATTTGGCGGTGGCACAGCGGCAACGGCGGACATTGGTTCTAAGTGGCCGCGATGGCGCGAGGCGATTGTCTGTGGTGGTAGCATCCGACGGTGGCAGCGGCAGCGACGCGGCAGATTCCGGTGGCAGTGCGCTGACATGGCAGCTTTACGAGAATGCTTAGAGGAAGGGTCATCTAAAAAAATGTCAACCTTTCGCATATGAGTTGGCGAATGAGTGATACACTGTGCCGGCAAGTAAAGGCATTCCAGGGATCCCTCTTTTGGAAACCTTCTAGGAGCTCGAAGCCGTTTTATTTTTCCGGTTTGTTATTATTTTTTCTATTTTTCTGAACCAGATTTATTACTTTTTTCATTTTTTTTCTTTCTTTTTAATTCTTAAAATGGTTTTATTTTCGAAAATATTCAGAAATTTAAAAATGTTTGAAAAAGTTCAAATTTATCAAAAAAAATGATTGTGTTTTCAAATTTTGGTTGTAAATTTAAAATGTTTGGGAATTTTCAAAATATTCTTGCTTTGCAAAAAATGTCCAGATGTAAAAAGTGTTCCCATTTTAAAAGTTGCTCGCGAATTCAATGTTTTGTGATTTGAAAGACGCTTGTGAATTTAAAAATGTTCAGCACTTTCAAAACTTGTTCAGAATTTGAAAAAAGATCCCTTTATCAAATTTTTTTCACAAATTTAAAAATGTTAGTGTTTTTCAGAAAAATATTTGAAACTTCAAAAAATGCTTGTCTTCTAATTTTTTTGCGTTTCAAAAAAATGTTCTCAGTTTTTGGGCGGTGGCGCAGCGGCAACATCAGAGATTGGTTCTAAGTGGTCGGTGGTGGCACAGTGGCAACTCAAGAGTTGGTTCTAAGTGGTGGCGGCGGTGGCGTGACGACGATGGTCTATGGGTGGTAGCATCCGTCGGTGGCAGTGGCAGCGACGCGACAAATTTCGGTGGCGGTCGCGCTGACATGGCAGCTTTACGAGAATGTTTAGAGGAAGGGTCACCTAAAAAATGTCGACCTTTCGCATATGAGTTGGCGAACAAGCGATGCACTGTGCCGACACGTTAAGGCGTTCCAGGGATCCTCTTTTGGGAACCTTCTAGGAGGATCGAAGCCAGTTTTTCCGGTTTGGGGAACCTTCTAGGAGGTTCCTAACCAGATTTATACTTGTTTTTTCTATTTTTTCTTTTCTTTTTATTTTTTAATGGTTGTATTTTAAAAAATATTAAGAATCTAAAAAATGTTATGAAAAATGTTCAAATTTTTCAAAAATTGATCATGTTTTCAAATTTTGGTCATAAATTTAAAAAATATTCATCCTTTGTAAAAAAATGTTCTGAATGTAAAAAGTGTTCCCATTTTCAAATTTTGCACACAAATTCAATTTTTTCTGTTTTTGAAAAACGCTCGTGAATTCCAAAAAGTTCAGCGCTTTCAAAACTTGTTCAGAATTTGAAAAAAGATCCCTTTATCAAATTTGTTCACAAATTTAAATTTTTTCGTGTTTTTGAAATAAATATTTGAAACTTCATCAAAAATGCTTGTCTTCTAATATTTTTGCGTTTCAGAAAATGTTCTCATTTTTTCTCAAATTTTCTAAAATTATATTAAAAAATAGAATGAATTTATGTTCTTGAGAAACCAAGCGAAAATAAAAGAATAATACTTTGGAAAACTTGTTCAGAAACGACTATTGACCTTGTCAATCATCACCTCATTTTGTTAGACGGTGGTGTCATCATCGTCCATACCCACTTGAGCTAGACGGCGAGTCCCATGCAGCTCTTAGGTTCATTCCGCAGGCCAGGACAATTTGGTGGGCGCGGTGTCCATACTTGTCAGTTACCGTAATAGCAAAGAATTTTAGAATAGTCAAAATTAGCGTACTCCTGTCTGTGCTTAACGTAGGTTACTAGCTTTTTTTTTTTGGAGCTTGAGATGTACTTGTTTATTGAAGTTGCTTGCTGTTCGTTTTTTTAGAAAAGGAGGATGACCCCGGCCTTTGCATCTGAACGTTGTATGCAGCCATTTATTAATTATTCACAAAGACCTTACAAAGTAATACATCAGTAAGTCTGAAGCCACCATCTTGGCAACATCGCCACTACTACTATCCAGTTGATAAAGGGGGTGCCGAAAGTCCGAGCCAAATACCAAACAGACCTCGCACCAAAGGCTAACATCTAAAGCCGGAGGCCCCAACCAAGCTATACCTGTCTGGCACACACGGTCGACGAACTCTAGAAGTCGCGGCCACGTCTTCACACCATCTTCAGAGACCGCATCGACCGCAGCCTGCGTCACGACGCAGCGATCAGCGACCTGATGACCATTTAAGCAGGTGGAGATGGTGCGACGCCGAAGCAGCGCCCCGCCCTGCGCGATTCATCAACTCACGTCCGTCACCGAGACCCTGCCGCCCACGACCGCAGACTCACACTCAGTCGTCACGCAGTAGATTACACCGCCACTCCTTGCGTCCTCCGTCCAGCAACTACTCCAAACAATCCCTCATGAGGGAGAGACACACCGAGAGCGCCGCCATCGTCCGATCCAGGATACCCTGATCTAGGGTTCCTCCCCCGCAACACAGCGCGAGTGGGAAGAAGAGTGTCTGCATGACGATGCCTTCACAAGGCAAGGTACTATGCTTGACCGCCGCCATCGCCTACCATGACCGTAGTCAGAGCTCGTTTTCACCGCAGCCACGCTCCCCAACGACCGCCGGGCTAGATGTGGGATCCGAGATACGCCACAGCCAGTCGGCCGACCAACTCCGTGCGGGAGTAGGCGCACCGCCATGGCCCGAGGCCGCTGCCCGAGGCTTCCCCATGCTGCGACTAGCCCAGGAGCACCTCCACGTACCGCTGCGGAGCAGTCGAGATGCAACAGGGACAACCACATGTAGGATGCGGCCGTCCAGACCCATCTGGGCCTGCCTGCACCACGCCGCTGCCCGAGGCTTCCCCATGCTGGCGGGACTAGCCCAGGAGCACCTCCACGTACCGCCGCGGAGCCGTCGAGATGAGTATGGCACCGTAGGATGCGGCCGTCCAACCAGGGCCCATCGGCCTGCCCACACACCGCCGCCACCCGACTGCCGTCTCACCGTCGGCCACCTGCAAGCACGCTGAGCCGCTCGCCGCCCCACACCCTCACCTGCTCGCCATCACCGTCCCCGCCCGCCGCGATCCAGATCGCCAACCGAGGAGATCCGCCGCACTGCCAGGGTTCTAAGTGCCTCTGCACTAAACCTAGACCTTGCTCCTCGTCTTACTCACGTTGACGAACACGAACCGGGCTGCTAACGACATCATGCTATGGTTTAACAGAAGCACGAATGATCAAGCTATGTACCTTCTTCATGATTGGAGTTCCATGTTCTTCCACCTTTCACGATATTGTAATTTCAAACTTCTAGGTACTCTCCTACCCCTTCCCGGCTTTTGCTGTATATGTACTAGATCTATTAATACAATGGTCCAGGCCGGTGTCAGTCTGTCATAGCACCGTTTAAAAGTAAGAGTGTGCAAATCTGACGAGGAACCGAAGCAATTGAATACAAGGAAAATACCTGGGAATAAGCAATTGATAATATCATATACTCTCTCCGTCCAGAAATACTTGTCGAAGAAGCATAAAAGTGGATGTATCTAGAACTAAATACTTCTAGATACATTCATTTTTACAAGTTATTCTGGACGGAGACAGCTAAGCTCTGATCCAACCTTTGACGGGAAGGAAACTCCGCACTAGCGATACAATATTTTGTTTTGGGGAAACCTATAGAACATGTGATATTATTAAGTAGAAGGATTGAGACGCCTAATCACATAGATATTTTAAATGTTTGGCGAAACTATATGTACAACAAGTCACACTATTAGCTCCACCAATTGATGAACGGTCAGGCCAAAAATGGATAGTCGGTGTACGCCAACGACAGGGTCGGAGGTGTAGAACGTGGCCCTCTCGACCCGTGAGCTCTGCGTCGAGCTCAACCTCTTCCGAAGGTCTGGGTTGGCTAGAAAAAGTCGCCCAAATGCCACTAGGTCGCATACCCCTCTCGACCACCTTGACACGGGACCTTTTTCCTTTTACTTTTTTTTATATTATTTATTTTCCTTTTCTGTTTTCTCTTTTATTTTTATTCCAAAAGACTTTTGTAAAATATGAGACTTGCTCCATTATTTACAGTGCATTATCTGTCACTGCTAGAAATTGGTTTGGGGGCCATATCTTTTTGTTTGGATTTTATTTAAATTGAAAAAGGATTAAATAGCGTTATGTTGCTGCTGTTTCTATTTGTTTGAGCCACTTAAATATTTTAGTTAACACTGCTGCTAATTTTATATTAGCCTCTGGATTATTTGCAACATGATGTACATTTTAGTTTTCAGGTTTGGACAACTTTTATTTTCCACTTTTATTTAAATTTGGATTTTGAGTTAGAAGCTGAAATGCATTATGATGCAAATGATGATCATGCACTGTTAATCATGCTGACGTGGCATAATCAAAATGGGATTACTGTAGTTAACCACCGAGGGTGTTACACCAACACTGGCCGTCCAGGTTGATGTACGATTCAGTCTCCGATTTTAACGTAACCCAATTCTTTTCCAGGTCCAGATTGATTTGTCGAGGGTTAAATTTCTCTGATTATTCAAAGGAGCGCAGGGGCATCATGTATCAGTGAGGTACTGAAAACACCGATGTACTCCATTGGAGGTACGAACAATGTTAATTGATGGAGTTTGCCTGCAGGCATTATTGACGGTTCCATGCAATTACATTCTGCAGAAACTTCAGCGAGGAGCACGCAGTGCAGGATGCAGACGTCGTGAGTACGCAGCTTAGTTATTGTGCATTCCGCTTCATACAATCCTTGTAGGATATGTTTCTACTAATGCTGCTGTGTTTTGAACATTCCCAGTTGCACATGGTTCATGTATTGCTAGATCGACAACAAGTCCCTCCCGTCAGCCTACCTTTACGACATTACAAGGAGTCAAGTTGAACCTGATGTATTAGTGATGAGATGACAATCCAAAACCTAGATCGCCACTTTTGAACCTACCATTGATCAGGCTTGAATTTGCCATGGCTGTAAATCGCCACTCTGGAACTTCAATTTTGAGGAGTTATTTTTCTGCACCCACACCTTGAGGCTGTTGTTCGTCCGCCTCTTGACTTCGTACTGACCAGCATCCATTCTACAGGTGAACGGACTTCAATTCAAGGAGTTATTTTTCTGTGCCCAGCAAGTGCCAGCTTCATTCAATTTGAGTAAGTAGGAGTGGAGATCAAAGGGCTGTGCGGTCCGTCGAGGGTCTGTAGGGGAGAAATATTGGAGCCCCCTGCTGTACCGCGTTGCTGCCGCACCGGGAGGGCGTGAAGATAAAGTTTCAGGGCCGCAGCTGGAGAGAGCGGCGGCGCCCAAATAATCACGTGTCGAATGCTAAATGTAACACTTCACTTTTTTATGTTCATATAACCAACCAATGCAAATTGAGATGGACTTCTTGAACTATGTACTCCTAATGATTTTTCATTGCTATGTTTCCCAGTTGAGTTTTGGACCCTTGTGATTTTATTTTTCTTTCAGCTAGGCGCCTACAGATCAACAACATGCATGCATCCGCAGCTACATTACATTTGTAATTCTATTTGTAATTTTCAGGGAGATCTTCTTTTTTCATTACTTCTCATGGAGATCGAATTATGTGATATTGTGCTATTGGCAGAGACATTGCAATCTTATATTTGCCCAAAAATTAGCAAGGTGCGTTCTCTATTCCCCTCTATTTTTCAAGTTAATGCCTAATATCCCACCACTTTACATTTTCTATCTGCTGAATCATTCATCTGCTCAATCAAGAAGCACCTTCCTGTTATTTTGGGCAATCTGAATCGGCCATCTGTCTATTATGGCTGCACATTAATGTTTGCTACATATGTTATATGTAGATTGGTTTACATGAATACAGAGTAGCACTACATGTATATTGATGGAGAAACTATTGTTCAGCTATGCATTTGAAGTGTAGGCTATTATTCTCATATTTTTGGCTTCGATTCTCAAGTGCGAGGATTACTTCTCTACTCCCTCCGTCCGGTGAAAAGTGTACATCTAGAAATTTTAGGACAAATTATGAAGTTAAGTAAAAAAATGCATTGGAAAGGTGCAAGCCATCATCTCTCTCCTCTTTAATTACCCAACCCCCAATGAGCTAAGTGCATGTAGAAATTAAGAAGACCATGTGTAGATTGCTATTGGTCTTGGTTACCGTGTGATGAGAGAGAAGTGTTTTTTTCTACTTTAAAGTGCATTGGGAAGATAGAAGTACACTCTTTTGTGGACAAATTTTGAAGCCAAACGTACACTCTTCACCGGACAGAGGGAGTACTAATGATATTTGGTCGTTTGTCCAAGTTTAAATGTGTAGGCTACAATATGTATGTTTTGCCATTGTAAAAGTTATCTATCACAAAAAACTAAAAACACATGGTTTCTTAGTTGCCAGTCTATATCTCAAATGCTTTTTGATTTTTATGTTTTGATAAATGCATTGTCGTCGATAATTATTCTTTCTAAGTAACCTCCTTAATTTTTAAGCTAACAAGGCAGAAAATGTCTATTGTTCAGGATATCCAGAGATTGCGACAAAGAGTTGGTAAGTGCTTTCACAACTGCTACAGTTCTGAACCAATGTTGTGTTCTACAGTATTATATTCTTGGAAAAGAATTCCGTCATTTATTTATTTCTTAACGATTCCATCGTGACTCAAAGAATTGTTTATCTTTGTTATTGATGTAATGTTCAACTGATTATAGAAATGGCTTTTTTTATGTTGACTACAATCATGAATAAAGGAAAATGTTTATGATAATGTACTGCACTTTGGCTTCTTGCTTGATCATCCTAACCAAGAAGACTTTGATAGCGCCATTGGCTTTTTATATGTGCCAATAAAATTAGCAGGCCGATGCAGCTCCGGGCTATTGATAATGGAGTTTCAGGATCCTTCCTCTGAGCACCCACTCATGGAAGAATCAGCAGCGCGCCACGCAGATGGAACCTGACCGAGATCACGGGATGCTTCCTTACAGGGCCAACAAGATGCTTCCCTGCACACCAATGAGATTCATGCCGATAATCTTGACTCCTGACCAATGTCCTTCAGGCCTGAAGTCCCTGTAGTACCCAAGGTCGAGTGATCACTGCTGCGCCTCGCTGTGTCCTGACTCCTGACTGATGTCCTTCAGCCTCCGGTAGCTCATTCACTTTTTAGTGTTCCATCTCCTTCTGTCAAGGTTTAATGTTCTTGTACTATTTTTCTGAGACATGGTCACAGTTTCTTTTTGCATAATTTTTTTAAAGAAATCAAAAATCTTGTTATGTAATGTTTAGTATCTCTTTGTACCTCTGATTTATGCACCAAACTAGAGGGGGCCATGAAGGCATGGATGTTCAATATTTTTTCCAATAATATATGGTGAAAAACAATTTGATTTTCGTATACTTGTGTCTTTCATGTTCACTTGGTCCATTAGTTTATTTTTTTCTTGAACTTCTATTTGGAAGGACGCAAATTGATCAGATGTCACCATCTCCACATCTCAGTGCCAGTCTATTGTTACATTGGCACATATTATTCTGATATGTAATATTCTGAATAATAATTTGATTATGTCCAAGTGAACAGTAGAAGAATTATCTGTCAGTGCATAGAGTATTTTCGACTTTCACCATCGAGTCTTTGTAGGTAAGTTGTATTTGTTTAATCTACTGACACCTGCATATTTGATATGAAATGCAGTAAGGGCCACAACTAATTGATGTTCTCATCCTGCTATCATAATGGTATGCTTTCTCATCTGTACTGGTAATTGTTCAGACATAAATGCATTATGGTCATGGGAGAACAATACTCGTATGAATTGATTACCCTCCTGGTGAGTACTATTTTATTCTAAGTATTCAGTTGCCTGCAAAATAATTCTGTAATAGACATCTAACTGCATGTTGTTGTGTGACCTGCATCTAAACTGAGAACAGAAACAACAAACTGCTTGAAACTCGGCGTCTTTATATTTGCCCTCATTTGTTGAGGTTCAGTTTCACAAATTAGACACACTATGGACCTGATAGCGTTTTTCTTTTAGTTTAGGCATCCATACAACCTGGAGAAACTGCGTCATTTGAGCACAAGAACATCTAAGGTCTAAACAGATGTACTGTTGATTCTGCTACATGCAGCAACCTGATGAACGCCTCAAGGTAATGAATGTTTTTTAGGAGCCATCTTGTTTCTTGATTTTGGTTATTTGACTGATGCTAGACCTTGGTCACTTGATGACAAACACACACACATTCACACACGCACGCGCGCGCAGTACTTGTAGGCGAGTTCAGCATGACATTCCTGATCATATGTTGGTTTGTGCATTTCATTATTAGTTAGACTACCATATCCCAAGTGTATATTTGTAATTGCCTAAACAAGTATAGAAATGCTCTGCGTCAGCATCCAAAAGGAGTTTTACAGTCTATTACATTTGCCACTCAGAAAAACTAAAAAATTTCACTACAAGACCGTCCAATATTTTTGAATTAGTGACTGTAAGTAAACATTTGGGCTGATGTTGTTATTTATATAAGTATGACCAAGTTATTCATCTTGGCCCCTGGAATAATTGAACCAAGAACAAGAACCTTACGAAGTTGTTATTATTATGCTACACGAGTACAATATTTCTTTAGCTTATACTATACCGTTGTGACAATTTTTTGACTCCCATTGCAACGGACGGTTATCCTTATATATTTTCACAATCTTCAGATTTGGAGGGTGAGATGCTACAGCAGTACAGCTTCAAGCTATCTTGCTTCTTTGTGAGGGAACCAATCAACTAACCGAATGAAACAATTTCAGCATTCCATTTCTTTAGGACAATTGCAGGAAGGAAGTCTAAAATTGATGCACCAGAGCAGCTTGATGCTTTTCCTAATCTTGATGTACCTATCCCTTTCTTTAGGACAATTGCAGCAAGAAAGTAGGAGGAAGAAGAAATGCAGGCGACCTCATGAAAGCCAACAACAAAGATCCACAGGTGAGCAATGTTGGTTCCTCTGCTGCTGCACTGCAGATATATTTATTTTCTAGATATATTTTCTTTTTTGCAATTTCTGTTGTTTTGCTTACTACAAGTAACATGGAGATGTCATATGATATTGTTCAGTTTGTGAAATGCAGAAGTGAGAGGAGGATTGCAAGTACTACTTTGTAACAGTTCCAAAGAACTGACCGTGCTCTGAATTTAAGCCTATCTAAAGCAAAAAATGAATGTTAGATCTCCTGTAACATGGTGAGGGCACTCAAGTCCTGAGCTTGTTACGTAAAATTATTTGCCACATATATTTTGGATTTAAAAGTGTGAAGTATACATATACTATTTTCAATATCTGACTCTTTTTATATATCTAATGGAAATTAAGTGATGGCATGGTATGCAGACATGAACTAGGGTCATTGCTCTGTTCCTAAGATACAATGGGTTGTTTATTCATTCAAATTGCATCTACCAGTGATGGTTCCAGTTTTTGTGTCCCATCTCCTTTTGGAGGCCTACTTCATATTCTAATTTGAATACTGTCCATTCATGCTTTTAGGAAGCGGATGAAATGCTAAGATGGTTTAAGTATTGAACTGAGAAAATATATGTTTGAGATTCTTTTTACTGAAATATATTTGCAATGTAGAAGGATTCATTAAATAAATACCTAATTAGAATATGCAGGGTTTACATATATTTTGCAAATCGGAGGACACTCTCTCTGCCTTTAGATGTAGGGTTATTAGGTTAATTTTCTTGAAAGGAAAAATATGATCTTCAACGCAGGAAGGCATGGATTCAGTGGCAAAAACTTCGATTAGGATGCGGCCCTCAAGGTAGGAAGGCATGGATTCAACGGCAAAAAATTTGGTCGGGATGCAGCTCTTTAGGCAAGATGGCATAGATCCACAGCAAGAACATCAATCAGGATGGATTCAACCAGTGTGCTAGATCGTTGGATGACATAATACAGTTATGATGTGGGTCGATCGTGGTACTCTAGCTCCAACCAAACTCCGGCTCATCCGACCTCCAGTTTAGGTTCACTATTCATCAATTTTAGTGCTACGTATTCCTATTTGGATTATACTTGGTGCATAAAATTAATGAATCGGGAAATTATTATTTTTTTGTTTGGACAGGGCCTCAGTCTGTTTCGAATCAGATATAACCATCTGATCCATGATTGTTCTTGGGCATCATATTTCAAAATATTCTTTTTTTGGATTTTGTAAAGGTTGCAGATAACAAGCCGGTGGGAGCTAATGGTTCAGTTAGACCCTGCATTTTCTTGACCTTTTTCCTGTTAGGTAAATAAATTACCATGGTACTTTTCTAATGCGATTTGTAAAGTTTTGCCAATCCGGTGAGCATATGAGACTGGAATATTGGGTCCACTCTCAGGAACTAAACTGCTTACTGATTACTTCTCCGGTTGTTATTCACGTGAAAATAGCATAAGTTTTCTTATCTAACTTCATTTGATTTTGTAATGAGGGGGAGATTCAATATCAAGATTATGATTTGGCATAAGTGAGATGACATACAAGCGAGTTTAATTCCTGAGTGAAATAGCAGCAGTTTTCGCTGCACCCCGACTCCACTTACACGGCCTTCGGTTCTCCCCTCACCCTCCCTCCCTATGTCAGAAAGGGAGATAGCCACCAAGAAACAAGACTCCTCCCTCTTGATGGCGGTGGCGGATCCGCACGAACACGGGGGAGGGGACCAGGGGGAGAGCGGGGCGGTTGGCGGGGCACTTCTCCTTGACGGTCCGTGAGGAAGTACGTTGTGAAGGAGAGAGGGCACCATGACGAAGGTGAGGTGGGCGTCACCCGGATTTAAAGAAGAGGGCTTCTGAAATGTCCTGCCATGGCGGAAATCGAGCGGGAAGGGAGGCTCCGACAAGAAAAGGGAAGGGTGTGACGTGGGCTAGGATTTTTTTTGTGTTGGGCCCGTGTGTTGGAGATACCATGACAAATAGTACGGACAGGCACATTTTTTCCTCGCATATGATCTGGTTTTGGTGAAGCTCGGAATGTCTAGACGGTTGAATTTTGCGGATCCCAGGGTTCAACCATTTGATGTCCTTGCACACCCGGATGTATGGGAAGAAATGATCTTGGACCTTGGAGACAATCTTAAATTTTTTCTTGATTTATTTCTATGCATTGTAGCCCGTAGCAACGGACGGGCGTTCTACTAGTTAATACTAGTTGTTGGATGAAACTGAATCGATGGTAGACACATGGCAATCCAAGCACGTTGGCCGTCACTCTGGTTTCCTTTTTCAACAAGGGACAAGAAAGAGTTGACATTAAAATAACAGAAGTGGTACCACACTGCATTGAGAACTCCAAAGATACGAAAATGTACATCCAAGTTACTCTGGTTTACATTTAGGGCCCTATAGGATAAACCAAAAACCGATTGAGTCCTGAGATTGCCAGCGACTCATCGGAGATGCTATGGCCATCATATCTGACAATAGCCTTGCTAACACGTGAACAGGAAGGAAGGGAGAGGTTAAAGTCGAGGGCTGACGTCGGAATTTGTCGGTGTTTCCTTTTGAGGCCAGTGATCCACCCTAGCTACCCTACTCGCTTGTTGGAGAAATACTTTTGTTTGATTCGACTTTCCAGGGGCGGAGGTCGCACAGAGGGAGAAGAACTTGATGGCTAGCACCATAGCCAGCAGATGTTCCCTAGGCTCGCTGGGTCTTCATGGGACTGAGCCAGATCCACCTCCCTCACTCCTTCCGCCCCTCAACGGCGAAGAGACGAGGGGGGAACCTCCCCAAAGAACCGCCAGATATGTCGCCCTCCTGAGCTTATTAATAGCGAAGCCATCGCCAGTTCTGCCTCCTTCAACGGTCATCAACCATGGACGACATCTAGAAGAAGAATACGGCCGCCACTGCACGCCGCTCACTAGCATGGGTGCCAAGCTTATCCATGACATATAAAGTCAGTCGCCCCTAAGTCATCCACAAGTAAACAACTACTATGTACATGACCAGCCTCAGCTCCCCGAGTACTATCCCCTCTCGAGGTGGAGGCACCGTCGGAGGAGGAGGAGGAGGAGAGGGGAGATGGAGCGCGAGACGACTCTCAAGGAGGGGATAGGGAGGAGAGAGAAGGAAAAATGAGAAATGAGAGCCCCTCTCGATATCTTGTTCACTCCATAGGATTCTTCCATATGTACTAGTACTATTTAGAGGATTTTTGGGGTTGAGCTTAAGCCCCAATATGCACAAATCTCAAAATGCAGACACTTCACATTTGTTCTAGTTTCTTCTTACTTCAGTTCTCCCAATTGTTTTCTTCTATAATAATTATCATTCATTTTTATTTCGTAATTTACAATGCACGACCTGCAGAAACCTCAAAATACATCCATTGTTGTTGTTGTTCTAGACACTTACAAAGTTTAATTTTTTTAAAAAAAATCTCCTAAAGGAGATTGACATTCATTGCTTTATGATTTTTCTTTTTATCAAAGGTTACGGCTGCACGTTCATAAAGTCCATTTGTTCTGGAGATGAAGTATAGGTGTTCTTATAATTTTTCACTAAATCATTACAAAATACTTCAAAGACAAATGTGTTGGATATAATCCAAATGACTTGCGTAATATATACATGCAGGCTTCGAACATTTTCTAGTTTATCTTCAATGGAATAAACTATGAGAAGTAACTGTACACCTTGTGGTTCATGTGTATGTGACATGAATATACATGTTTACATTTAATAATACAGTCTTTTGATATTTGGTTTATTTTAGTTATCTGAACTCATGTGCAAGGCACATATAGCTTGCTGATAAATTTTGGTTTGCAGGGAAGAAGGTAAAAGATAACATTGCCGTCGTGACAGTGGGCGCCGTTGTAATCGTGGCCATAATCGGTGTTGCATCTTTTCTATTGGTCAAGCGAAGAACAGCAAGGCTCAAGCTGCTCGGCAGCTCGATGGCTAGGTAGGACATATATGAAAGCTCCAAACTACTGCACCAGTGGGGGAAGACTACAATAAAAGCTCATCTTACAGTGTAAAAATAGGGGGAAAGGAAAAAAACACGAGTTGTTGGATCTTGGATGGATGCTCCAGATTCACGCGTGGGTACTGGTGGAGAGCTTTGTTAATTTCATAACCCCCTCCCCCGTTGACTAACACCAATACATAAAACATATCCCTCCACCAGCTCCCGCGCAGCCCATCCGGAGCATCGATCCAACTATCCACATTCAGTTTTCCTATGTTTGCATGTAAGAGTTTCTTTTATTGTAGTCTTGCACACACTAGTGTGTACTATGGGTGTCACCCGATCAAATTATCATGGAGGCCTTCTAGTTTTAACTGTAACCCTCCCCCCTCCCCCCCCCCAAAACACACACACACTTCTCTCTCAATTGTGACGATGTTTGGTGTGTGATACCATGTATACAGCACAATGTTTCTCTCGGTTTGACAACCGCCAGTATAGCATCCTTCAGTTGCTACCTTCTTATGGTTTGGCGCATACTATCACCTTATTCAAGAAGCCATCACATTTTTTAATGATTTTGTCTATCTTGCGGGGTAGCATTGATCATCTTGGGTCATCCCTAGTCTTCTACGTAGTTGTTCACATGCCCATTAGTTTCCTCTCAGGCGGAAGGACATGGTCTTGATATTTTTTTACTATGATTCAGGTGGCATCAAAGCATATATAATAGGAAGCTGCTAAAAATCAGTCGACTCCTTGTCCGTTCGATCCGACGCGCTGAGATTTGCACTTTTTCCTTTGTTGTTTTTTTTTCCTATGTTGTTTTGTACTGTATTTCAGGACATCAGCTCGGACAAGTATTTGAAAAATATTAATCAAGCATTTAGAAAATGTTAAATGTGTATAGAAAAAAATGTTGACAATGTCTTGAAAAATGTTAATGTGTCATTTTAAAAATGTTAATCAAGCATTTAAAAATATTAATTTTTCATAGAGAAAATGTTGACCATGCATTAAAAAATATTAATATTGTATTTGAAATATGATAATCAAGCATTTGAAAAAAAAGTGTGTATAGAAAAAATGTTGACCATGTATTCAAACAATGTTAAACTTATATTTGAAAATGTTAATCAAGCATTTTAAAAATGTTAAAATGTGTGTATAAAAAAATATTGACCATGTATTAAAAAATGTTAAATTTGTATTGAAAAATTTTAAATGTGTACTAGACATATGTTCTTAACATATACGAAAAATGTAGAGGGAAAACCAAACGAAACATAAGAAAGAACAGAAGAAAAACAAAACAAGGTGAATAAATAAGAAAACCAATCCAAAAACAAATGAAACGAGAAAAGAAAACAAAAAACCTGACGGAAAATGAGAAAGAAATGAACAAAACTGAAGAAAAAAGAAAACAATAATGAAAACCAAGAAAGAAATAAAGAAACCCATCAAAAAAAGAAAGAGAAGAAAAAAAACCCAATGAAAACAGAGAAAAACCGGTGAAGAAACAAACGAAAAAAACCTGGGAAAAACGTACAAGAAATAGTGGAAACCACGACTTGTTTGGACTTGAGTTACCCAACCCTACTGTTGTGTCACGAGAAAAATGTAAGCACAGTGGCTAGCGGCTCCTGTGGTGAACCAGGAGACCAGGGTTCAAAACTCTGAGCGCTCCTGTTAGCCTTTTCTTTTTATTGTGTGTTTATTTATAACAATTGCAGGTACACTGATTTAGACCTAAGATTCAAGAAAATACAAAGTAACATTCAAGAAAATACAAAGTAACTTCTATGACTAAGAATTACAATGAAATCTCTTGAAAACACCTTTCTTCGCGGTAATCGATGAACGTGCTCCAACGTATCACTATATTTTCACCATGGTGTCAACGAAAGATTTCACCTCCACAAATAATCAGACCAACAAAAAAACTTGACACACACATAAACTCATTAGATCCGAATAATAGCCGCGAAGGATTTCAGCCCGCAGTTAAAAAAAAGCATTTCAGCCCAAAAATAGAGGCAGCCCATCGTGTCTATTTCCCCCTCACCACCACGACATGGCCCATTTGGCCCAAATCGCTGCAGCACACTCCCGAAAAAATAACCCATCTATCAATCAGGGGCGCCCCTATTCCTCGCCTTCAGTGAGTATAACTCCGGGAGCTCCTATTGAGCGTTGTAGGCGCCGGTTCGTGCCGCTGGCGCTCGCACCGACGCGAAGTGGGCCGGCCCAGCAACGTGCGGCAAAGCAAAAGGCGAAGGAAAAATGTCACATTAAATTGGGGAGAGGTGGGACTCGAACTCCCGACGCTCCAGTAGACGCCCACACGAGTTAACCACTAGACCATGTTTAGTTCGTTAATTAGTTGAGGAACACTGAGCGCTTTGACCTTTCATCCAGTACGAACATTAAACATATACTAGTATTATATACCCACTATAAATTATTTGACTAAAGAAAACATAAATATGAAAAAACATTCACATAAACCATGAATTAAAAATAAAACTTCACAAAAATGGAAAAAGTTCATGAATTTCAAAAAGTTCATCAAATTTGAAAAAAAATCATCCAACTTGAAAAAAAGCTCATCGAATTTGAAAAAAGTTCACCAAATGTGAGAAAGAGTTCATCGATTTTGAAAAAAGTTCATCGATTTTGAAAAAAGTTCATCAAATTTGAAAAGAGTTCATCAATTTTGAAAAGAGTTCATCGATTTTGAAAAAAAGTTCATCGAATTTGGAAAAAAGTTCATCGAATTTAAGATAAAGTTGATCAAATTTGAAAAAAAATCATCAAACTTGAAAAAAGGTTCATCAAAATTGAAAAAAACTTCAATGATTTTCATGAAAAGTTCAACGAATTTAAATGTTCATTAAATTTGAGAAAAGTTCATCGAATTTGAAAAATAAGTTCATGGATTTTTGAGAAAAGTTCATCAAATGTTAAAAAATGTTCACAAAATTTGAAAAAAAGTTCATCAATTTGGAGAAAAGTTCATGGATTTTTGAAAAAACGTTCGTTGATTATGAAGAAAAAGTTCATCGATTTACAATCGCACATTTCAGGAATAAAAGAAAAGGAAAAAAGTACAGAAAAATAAAAAAAGAAAAAGAGATGCGAACTAGGGAAAGAACAATAAGGACGGAAGCAGTGTCCATCCATAAGTTCACGATGGCCGTAGTGGTTAGCTCGTTGTGTTGAGAACGCAGAGTTGTAGAGTTCGATTCTCTGGCTGACACCATTTTTGCACTTTAAAACAGATGAAGGGAAACGCTAAATGGTCCGGGCCCAGCTAAGGAGGCTGCAGGCGCCGGTTTGCAGAAAACAGAAGAAACCGGCGCCTGCAACGCTAAATAGGATTTGCCTATAACTCCTGACTCGCTGAAGGGGCGAGCAATATGGGCCGGGCCACACGCGAGCGAGGCCACAGCCTGTTTTTCTGTTTTTCTTTTACGTTTTCTGTTTTTGTTTTTTGTTTTATTTTTGTACTTTTGTTTATAATTTAAAATATTTATATATATCTAGAAAAACATTTGGAAAATGTTGAATAAGTATTTGAAAATATTATCCAGTGATTCAAAAAAATGTTGAACAAGTATTTTCAAAAATGTTGAACAGGTATTTGAAAAATGTTGATCAAGCATTCGAAAAACATTGAACAAGTATTTCAAAAAATTTGAATAAGTATTTGAAAAACATTAATCAAGCATTTTAGAAAATGTTGAACAAGTATTTGAAGAAATGATGAACAAGTATTTGACAAATGTTAATCAAGCATTCGAATAATGTTGAGCAAGTATTTGAAAAATGTTGAACAGTGATTTAAAAAATATTAATCAAGCATTCAAAAAATCATGAACAACTATTTGAAAAATGTTGAAGAAGTATTGAAGAAATGTTGATCATGTAGATAAAAATGTTGAACAAGTGTTTGAAAAATGTTGAACAAATATGTGAAAAGTGTTAAACAAGTATTTGAAAAAAATGTTGATCATGTATTTAAAAATGTTGAACAAGGATTTTTAAAAATATTAATCAAGCATTCAAAAAATTGTGAACAAGTATTTGAATAATGTTAAACAGGTATTGGAAAAATGTTGAAGAAGTATTGAACAAATGTTGATCATGTACACAAAAATGTTGAACAAGATTTGAAAAATATTGAACAAGTATGTGAAAAGTGTTGAACAAGTATTTAAAAAATGTTGATCATGTATATAAAAATGTTGAACAAGTATTTGAAATTTTTTGAACAAGTATGTGAAAAGAGTTGAACGATTATTTGAAAAAAATGTTGATCATGTATATAAAAATGTAGAATGAAATAAAAAAGAAACATAGAAAAACCAAAAAAAGAAAATCATAAAAGAAAAAAAGAAAATAGAGAAGAGAAAAGAGAAAAGAAACCCAAGCAAAAAATGAGAAGAAAAAAGAAAAGAAAAAACAAAGAAACAAAATGGGAAAATGAATGAAAGAATAACGAAGATGAAAAAAGAAAAAAAACCCGCTCGAGTAGCGTCATGTACAATGCGCCCCAACTTCTTAGAACGAAACGAACTTGGGCGGGGTTGTTAACGCAGCGCGCGATCTCGCTGGCACGCTGTAGACCAGGTTTCGACTCCTCCTTCTCGCATTTCCTAGTCTTTTTTTATGACTATGCACACGTGAATGGGCTAGCCCAATACGACGCGAAGGGGAAAAAGCTTCAGCAAGAGCTACCACTTGGGTCGCTTAAAGCGATAAATAGTCACCGCGATCGATCAGAGGACATGAACCGGCAGGGCTGCCCTTCCCCTGATCTCCAGTTCTCTGCGCACCACACGCCACCCGTGTCGCCAACTGCTTGAACGGCACGGCAGCCATGGCCCAGAGCTGCCGTCACCTTATCGGCGATCGGCGATCGACTGCAGGCGCGCGTGGCGGCGGCGGCCGCGCAGACCCGCGCGGAGAATCCATCCCTGACCCCTCGCCCCCTTTTTATTATGAAGTTTCTGATCCCTGTAGACTACAACAGGTGGTGGGTTAGCAGACGTGAAGGAATCAGGGGAAATAATTGATTCAATTCAAAGCCACAACCTGAATTCAGCTTTTGAAGGTATAGTCGCTAACTAGGCGTACTAATCCTCTAACCTTGAATTCAACTATAGAAAGTGTTCTAGCTGAATTTTCTGTCACTGTCGAACTGAATTCAGACAACAGGCGCTCGATTTTATTCTCATATTGTCCAATAGGCAGCAGTATAGAAGTACAAGACTAAGTAAGTTAGTTTGACCACTGACCAGTTGTCTTTCTACTTAGTTATATAGTGAAACTAGAGACTTGTTTGCAGTCAATTATGAATTGTTTAGACATGAGAATTTGCAATTTGCAATTTGCCATTTGAATTTGTAATGTGAGAATGTTTATAAGTTGTTGAACAATTTTTACTTCTTTATGTTGAACAGTGCCAAGTTATGATCATTTTTTATCAATATAATGTGATATCTTTTATATAGTTTAGAACTAGTACAATATGCTGATATAATCAGTTGTACGCCCCAAAAGGAAGGCTATAGGCTTCCAAAAAATGTTTTCAAATGTTGAATACATAGTCCTCACTTTCTGGACCCGCCCCTGTCCACACCCGTGGTGTCAGATTGAATGTTAACAATGGCGCCATGATTTAAGTGGACTACATTTATGGTACACCATCCTACATAAAAGGGAATATAGCCTAACCCGACGCGGGTGAGAGAGGTAGGTCCTACCATGATAAAGGATATATAGCTGTTTTTGTATGCTCGTATTAGCTAAACTTCGCCAGAAAGGGATATATCATATAGAACTGATCTACATCCTCTCAACTTGAATCATATGAACCTTACATTACTCACTAAGAAGAGTACCTGCTGGTTTCAGCAGATCTGCTTGTTGGTGCGGCGTCTCCACCCTTCCACTCTTCAATTGTTGGGGATCTCAGATTATGCTTGGGCTTGGGCTTGGGGTTGGGTTCGGATTGGCATCAGGTTGGTGGGAGGGTATGCGGCGGAGCAACGTACAAAAGGGGCGGGGTTGGTGCCGGTAGCACGGCTTCGTGGAAAGGGGAGAGGTTGCAAGGGATGTTTGGGACGCCGGTCGACGATGACGCGGCCGGTGTAAGACGCTAACGAGTTGGGTATACAGCGGCTACGGCCGTGGATTTGGAAAGTAATGCGAGGTAGGGGACGAGCAGTTTGGGTGGGAGGAGGAGTTGGAGCTTAAATACACAAATTTCACCACGCAAGTCCAAACTAGACCGCCTAATTATTTGATAGCACAAACACACTTATTACATACGCACGAATAGCAAACCCACGACTAAGGCGTGAGAAGAACACGCCCTTGCGATAGACGAATACAAAAACTTAACATACGTGCCTAATGGATAGGTGGCCAAAGCGAGGCCTTGACACGCCAAAGGAGCGTGCGTGCAATCCTACAAGCTTAAACGCCTAATAGGCTGGCTCCATAACGTGGCATCTATACAGTTCATACCATCAGGCAAATCGACGACAGATATCACAAACGAATGGTCGTGGTGTTACCTTAAAAATAAAGACGCCTACTGAATTAGCTCATCCACCGTGAAATCCAGATAGATTGACTCTAGGGAGGGGTTATGTAATACCGTGCCTTTCTTGTAGGCGCGCAGGTGCCACGCCCGACCGATCGCCGTGGACCGTGACCGGTTAAACATGCTTTGGGGTACATCGGCGTTATGTGTAAGTGAGACGCCTAGCAGTTAGGCACGAAAGAAGGGGGCAGACGCCGAAATAAGTTATTTTAGTGGGAGTGGATAAATTTAAGTTTTCTTTCCAAGGGATCATTTAGAGCATCTCCAACAGCTGCCCTATTTTAGGGCAGCAGCCATTTTTTTGATTTTTAGAGGGCAAAAACCTCCTCCAACAGCTGCCCAAAAAATGGATTTGGACCAAAACAGTTATTGGGCAGCCCAAAAACAGGGCACTAGGTGATGTATATTTGCGGCAGCAGCGCTACTGCCCAAAAAAGCTATCGACCGCCCGCAGCCCTCCAACAGCCTCCTTTCCTTCCCGCGCTCGGCCGCCGCCCCACCTCCCCTTCCTGCGCTCGGCCGCCGCCCCACCTCCCGTCCCGCGCGCCATGGATTGGCCCTTCGAGGAAACCGCCGACCTCGCCGCCCTCGCCGCCGACGCCGCAGACGATCCCGCGTCGTCTCGTTCCGCCGCCTCGAAGGCCACTGCACGCCGCGCCGTCTTTGCGCCGCCACGCCCCGCCGGAGAAGGAGACGACGCCGGTCAGAAGCCCAAGGCGGCGCGGAAGCCTCGCGACAAGCGACCGCCGCGGGATCCCGCCCTGCCGACGGCGGCGCGGACCAAGAAGGCCAAGGCGACCGTGACGGCTGCGGCCAAGGCCAAGCCCGCTGCGGCGGCATCTCCGGCGGCGGTCGGCGTTGCTTTCGTCCCCCGTCTCCCTGCCCCTCCCCCGACCGTGACGGCGACGACCGATGAAGAGGAGCAGGCGTCCCCCGTCGCCGCGGCCACAGACGCCCACGACCCGCTCGACGATATGTCTGAAAGGTAAAGGAAAAAAATTCTACCTCGTCTTTTTGCAATTGTTCAATGCAATAGTTGATATGCTATAGTTAAATGCAAAATTGATGCTTGAATAGAAGATTTGTCCAATGCAATAGTTGAATTTGTCAAATTCAATGAAAATTTTCAAATTGTGACATGTTGAATAATTCATATGTAGTGTCGACGACGATACATTCTTGCACACCATGAGTGTGTCGACCCAAGATGTTGAAGTTGACGTTGACCTACCCTCACAAGAATACGCCAACTTGTATGATGAAGATCCAAATCTTGACATGTACGAGGAGGAGTTCATTGATGCAACTCCAAAAGGAGGAAGATTGCCAAACTATACACAAGATGAAGATGTTTTGATTTGTGTGGCATGGAAAAAAATTAGCCTTGATCCCACGGTCGGAGTTGAGCAACCTATGGCTACATATTAGGTACGAATTAAAGAGTACTTTGATGAGCACAACACAAGTGGCTACGACCGAACGGATGCTTCCCTCCGTCATCGATGGTCAACAATACAAACCGATTGCCAAAAGTGGTCTTCTTGTTTGACACACGTCAAGCACATTAACCCAAGTGGTTGTAGTGCTTTCGACAAGGTGTTTCTTTGCTCAACATTCATCAAGTTTTCTATGCCCCAACTATTTTTCTTGGACTAATTGACTAACTTCTTTTCTTGTTTGTGTTTTGTAGCTCAACCTTGCCCAAGGCTTGTATAGGACTAGAGGAAAAAAAGGAGAGAAGAAGAAGAAGAAAGGAAAGCCCTTCACATTGCATCATTGTTGGAAAGAACTTCAACATGAAGAGAAGTGGAAGACCCGTCAAGTGTACGAAATTCCCAATAAGAAGAAAACCAAAAGCTCAAGTGGAAAAGCAACAATTGTAGATTGTGATTATGAAGATGCTTCAAGTGATGAAGATGGTGATGGAAGCCGCACTACCAACTCCCTTGCTGGTTCAAGAAAGGTTGATGGACGGAAGTATGCAAAGGAGAACAAAGGAAAAAAGGCCGTGGAAATCGAGATGAAGGCATCTTTGGACGCAATAGTAAATTCAAGAAAAGAATATGCGGAGGAAAGAAGGGCCATGAAGCTCAAGGAAATGGAGGAGAGGGCGGCGGCCGAGGAGAGGATGACCTTGGTTGAGGAGAGAAAGATTGCGAACGCGGAGAATAGGTTGGCCATGGAACAAGAGCAAAAAATGATGTTCATGGACACAAGTGGATTCGATGAGAGACAAAAGGCATACGTGGACCTTTGCCGTGACCAAGTGCTTGCAATGAAAATGAACATGATGGGAGCTATGGGTACCATGGGTGGCGGCATGGGAGGTGCTATGGGTGTCATGGGTATGGGTGCTATGGGTGGCGTCATGGGAAGGGGCTTCGGAGGCGGTTTGGGAGGAGGGATGGGTGGATTTATGGGAACCATGGGAGGCGGCATGGCAGGATTGTTGGGAGGAATGATGGGTGGTATGGGTGGTGGTGCATGGGTGGAGGTGCCATCGGTGGTGGTGCCATGGGTGGAGGTGCCATGGGCTTGGGAGGTGATGCTACCGTGCGTGACAAAGATGTCGACGTTACAAGCAATGGAGGCAATGCAAGCATGAGTGCCAATGGAGGCGAGAGTTGAGGCTATGTTTATGTTCATCATGCACTTCATACTATGCTCTTTTGTTTGTGTTGATCATCATGCACTTTGATCAAGCACGATGTACTTTGTCCTATGCGCTTTTGTTTATGTTGATCATGCACTTTGATTTGGGTTTGAAATTCGTATGTCTATTTGAACTTCGTATGTCAATTTGAAGCTCAATATGAATTTGCGATGATGTACTATATTGAATATGATTGTGTGTTGATTCGGCAATGTTGGAGATGCTCAAATTGTAGCAAAAATATACCTTGCGGCTGCTGTTTTTGGGCGGCCATGCCCAAAAATAGGGCAGCTGCTGGAGACGGCCATTTTCATGCCAAAAAAATATTTTATCCCGAGCCGTTTTTGCTGCCCTAAAATAGGGCAGCTGTTGGAGAGTACTGGTACTGGTACTGCCACTTGACTGGCAGATCCAGCCAGCTGCGAGAAGATGTACTGGTACTGCCACTTGACTGGAGTCAGTAGAGTACAGTACAGTAGGGCAGTAGAGAAGTAAAGAGTACGCTCTCTCCCTCCTCCCTCGCTTCTCAGTCCAGTAACAGAGAGAGCAGAGCTCTTGCTTGCCGGAGAAAGATCCCAAGCAAGCAAGGCCACAGAGGGGAGGAGGAAGGAGAGGCGGGGGATCTGGTAATGGCGGCCGGCGGCGGTAGGGGTCGCGGGGAGGAGGAGTACGACTACCTGTTCAAGGTGGTGCTGATCGGCGACTCCGGGGTGGGCAAGTCCAACCTGCTCTCCCGCTTCACCCGCAACGAGTTCTGCCTCGAGTCCAAGTCCACCATCGGCGTCGAGTTCGCCACCCGCACCCTCCACGTAAGACCGACGACGACCAACCCCCCTCTTCTCCAACACCTTCCATTCATCCTTGCTTCGCTTGCCGCTAGATCCGGTGGATCGGTCGGATCCGCGGCTTATTTTCCCTGCTCCCTGCGCTCCAGATCCAGATTCTTGCTGCCAAGTAAGCACGAAATCCATCGCTGCGGGGACAGATTCAGAGGCGGGATGCTGCTGCGGCTGCGGCTGCCCATTGATTTCTCGCCTTGAGGATTTCCACTGCGCTCTGCTGCGGCTGCGGCTGCCCATTGATTTCTCGCCTTGAGGATTTCCACTGCGCTCTGCTGCGGCTGCGGCTGCCCATTGATTTCTCACCTTGAGGATTTCCACTGCGCCCAGGCAGCCAGTGGCCAGATCTACTACCATAGCGCCTTGTTTCACTTCACTGCCACTATTAGTTTCCATGCCATACCTCCTGCCTGCCTGCTTGCTTACTACAGTGCTCAGGCTCACAGCAATTAACTAGCTAGAATTTCCTTTAATTCCAAAGTTTCAGTTTCACAACCAGCTCTTTAGAGAGTGCTGTACTTTCTTATCTTAAAACATACTCCCTCCGTCCCAAAATTCTTGTCTTAGATTCGTCTAGATACGGATGTATCATACTAGAAGGGGAAAAAGCGTCCATGTTGGACGGCTAACATTGCAAAGGGGAAAATGACAGGTATGTATGTAGTAAAGCTCATGTCTGTCTTTCCTGCTCAGATCCTAACCCGGCCGGGTTCGGGTTGCTTGCGTCTGGGCGGAAATCAGCCGTGCGACATGTATGATCGATCGTGTCGTGCCTATCCTTGTGCTTGCTGGGTTGGATTTGGATGGTGACTAGATGCCAGCTGCGCGCTTGCTCATCTGATCGAAACCTGCGCCGCCATTAATTAGTGTTAACGGTACTAGTATAATCAACTTCAGAGTGTCACACTCAGTTTAGTAGCTGGCAGGCCAAGTGGCGCTGTCAGCTTGTCTTTCTGCCCCTTGTTTAGCCCACACCTATGATGTAAGTATGTAGCAACGGGCTGGTAGACAGAGGTGTGGCATGATCATGACAAAATTTGTTGTTGTTGTTATTCTTATTCCAGGATGCACATTTCCTCTGAAACTGACTGAGCTGTTCTTAATTTTGACTTGTTTGCAGGTGGAGGAGAAGATAATCAAGGCGCAGATCTGGGACACGGCGGGGCAGGAGCGGTACCGGGCCATCACGAGCGCCTACTACCGGGGCGCGCTCGGGGCGGTGCTCGTCTACGACGTCACCAAGCCCACCACCTTTGAGAACATCAGCCGGTGGCTCAAGGAGCTGCGCAACCACGCCGACGCAAACATCCGGATCATGCTCGTCGGCAACAAGACCGACCTCAAGCACCTCCGGGCTGTCACCACCGACGACGCGGGCGGCTACGCCGAGGCCGAGGGGCTGTCCTACATCGAGACGTCCGCGCTCGAGGCCATGAACGTCGAGGAGGCCTTCCAGCTCATCCTCGGCGACATCTACCACACCGTCAGCAAGAAGGCGGTGGCCTCGGAGGAGGACAGGGCAGGGGCTGCTGGGGTCAAGGAAGGTAAGACCATCAATGTCGCCTCCGCCGCCGACAATGGCGGCGAGAAGAAGCAATGCTGCTCAGCTTAGGATGGACGGATGATGCCCACCGGATGTATGTTGTGTGATGAATATGACAGTTGTTTTTTGAGTTTTATAAGCATTGTTGATTCATTTTGTCAGATATATCCCCCTACCTTGTTAGACCTGAAACTCACATATGTTCAGTTACTATATGATATATCAAGTTCATTGGTTTACATGTCAGCAAAAGAAATAGCCGATTGTCTGTATGATATGTTTCTGGCCTTTCTTTCCGTTTTGAGTTACATCAGTCAGCTGTCAAGCTTCCAGAAAAGTGCCAAAAAGAAAAGCTCCGCCAAATCAGCAAAAAGAAGATGACAAGATGATTGACAAAATTGAGGCCATATTTTCATATAATTTCTGTTACCTAAAGCTCAATTTGAACTGCAAAAACGTTTTATATTTTGGCATAGAGGTAGTTTTCAATGACTGAAGGAGCGCGCTAGCGGCTTTTGATTTCAAATCCAATTGGCATATTTATATATAGGTAAAATAATACTAGATGTGCATATTTTAAATTCGAATGCTCAATGGCCTGCATATTTGCACAACTAGATTTGATATTACTAAATGTCGTCGTACTTGATGAGTTTTTTCTCTTCCAGTTAATTGTCCGTGTGACAACCTGTTCCTGAATTCAGTTCTTGCTACAAATTAATTAGTGTAGAATGTCAACCAAATTATATGAAAAGGGTTGTCGCAAAACGTTACATGTCGGGAACCATATTCGAATTTTCTACTGAGAGTGACCCACAAAAAAATAAAGAATTTTCTATTGAGAGTGTATCTCGGACGCGGATTTGGTGAACATGGGTGCACGCACCCTTTATGAATAGTAAATTCAAAAAAATGCTAGAAAAAATCAAAAAAATGTGATTTTTTTTAATATACATAGTGAACCGGTATACTCGCATATGAAGTTTCATGAAGAAATCACATCCATGGTAATCTGGGCAAAAATGACAAAATCGAAGCTATATTAAAAAACACTGTTTAATAAATAGTATGGTCGCATTTGTATTTTCTTCACTAAGAATACCATGGGCGTCAATGCATCATGAAACATCACACGTGACTAGAATGATCGACTAAGGTTCATACCGCGAAATTTCAGTTTTTTTTTTCTAGTATTTTTTTTATGAATTTACTATTCACGTGGGTGCGCGCTCACCCATGTTCACCTTTGTATTTTCGGTGCATCTCAGTGTACGTAAGGGCCCTTGGTAACAATGAAAGACCAGTTGCCCCAAGGTTAACCGCGGCTCGTGCAAAATTTGTACTCGAAGTGAAAGACTTCTCTAGCTTGCTATTGCTCATCTGTCATTTTTTTTTGTCAAGTTTTTTTAAAGGAAGGCATTCATGGCTAACTTTATTAACTCATATAACACTTATCATCTGCTAAAAGTTTGATAATAAAACTAGGGGTGTATGCAACCAAACAGCCGGTGGATTACACTTCCCAAACTTAGCTAGCTCATGAGCAACCATATTCGATTCTCTAACACACTGTTTAATAGAAACCTTCCCCAAAGTTTCCAATAAGCTTAGACATTCATCAAGTATAGGAGCTGCCACCATCGAGTGTCCCGCATTGAGGTTTGCCTCCATCTGTTACATTGTCCGCGTGAATAAGAACCTGACGGCTGCATGAATAAGAACAAGATTTCAAAAAATATTAATTTCAAAAACTGTTCATGAATTTGCAAACTATTCGGGATTTCATAGAATGTTCATGAATTGAAAGAATATTCAATAATATTGTAAAAATGTTTCAAATTAAAAAACGTTTATGAATTTCAAAAATTGCTACCAAATTTCATAAAAAAAAAATTATTTAAAAAAGTCCAACAATTCAAAAAATATTTTAAAAGTTCTTCACAAATGTCAATAAATGTTCATGATTTCAAAATATGTCTGTGAATTCAAAAAAAATGATGATAAATTGTCAGGAGGGTATGCATTATGTAGGCTTCTCTGATTCAAAATTGAGAATTTTATTAGCATGTCTGTTAGACCATATTGACTGTTTACATATGCTATATATTGGTAAACTAATTACTCCTAGAACGGTGGCATGTCATATTTGTCGCCAATTTTTTCAAGATGTTTTAAAATCCTGGATAGATCCACCACTGGCTACAAGTAGTACCTTAACAACTTGGGGCCTAAATAAGCCATACTATAAAGTAAATAGAAACATACTCCTAGAGATTTGGAAATAGCAGGGAAACCTTCTACGGGACAAAACCTCCTATCTCCAAATCCTACTACCTAGTATATAGACTTTAATAAAATCGGACACTAACAACCCAGGCAACACAACGGTGTGAAACGTCCTGTAGGCCTCCCATATCAGGCCTTACATCCCATGTCTTACAAGCATCTCATCTTCTGCAGGATCATCTGCAGTGTCTTCTTGGAGGTGTTCCATGTCCTGCAATCCTTCCATCCCACGTCTTACAAGCATCTGATCTTCTACGGGATCATCTGTAGTGTCTTGTTGGAAGGGTTCCCGGTACTGCAATCCTTGTATCCCACGTCTTACAAGCATCTGATCTTCTACGGGATCATCTGCAGTGTCTTGTTGGAAGGGTTCCCGGTACTGCAATCCTTGCATCCCACGTCTTACAAGCATCTGATCTTCCATAGGATCATCTACAGTACCTTCTTGGAAGTGTTCCCTATACTGCAATCCGTCCATCCCATGTCTTACAAGCATCTGATCTTCCATAGGATCATCTGCAGTATCTTCTTCGAAGTTTTCCCGGTACCGCAACCCTTCCATCCCACGTCTTACAAGCATCTGATCTTCTGTAGGATCATTAGCAGCCGCTTGATCGATTTCTGAAAAAATGTAGGCCCTCTCATCTTGAAATTCCGGTTCCTCAAGTCTTGAAAGGATCCCATTTTCCGCAGGCTCAGCAGCAGCCACTTGCTGGAGGCGTTCCACCTTCAGCACGGGGCAGCCGCACCAGGTGAAGAGCGTCAACTCCGGCGCCGGCACCA
This sequence comes from Thinopyrum elongatum, assembly GCA_011799875.1. Taxonomy (NCBI): domain Eukaryota; kingdom Viridiplantae; phylum Streptophyta; class Magnoliopsida; order Poales; family Poaceae; genus Thinopyrum; species Thinopyrum elongatum. The sequence goes on along the minus strand of CM022297.1, from coordinate 18,275,407 downwards.
CGGCCAACTCCAGCTGCACCAGGTTGGCGAGCTTCAGCTTCTTGAGGCTCTGGAACCCCTCCGCAGGGAACACCAAATGCGCCTCGCTGTAGGAGCCACCCAGGAGCTCCATCTCGGCGAGGTTCGGCAGCGTGGCCACCTTGTCGATGAAATCTTGCTTCAGAGATGATTCGGAAATGCTGAGCATGCCAAGGTTGGGCAAGAAGAACGGGCCGTGCACTGAGTCACCGGCGTCGAGCTTTCCATGGAGCACCAGGACCTCGAGGCGGCGCGAGCTGGAGTTTGTGAACACGCTTGACGGGAGGAGACGCCCGGTCAACTTGAGGCTCACCAGAAATTCCATCTTATGGAGCGCCTGGGATAGCGCGGACACATATTCTTCAGAGATGAGAGTCATGGCAAGTGCCCGCAGGTAAATCATGGAGTCCAACGGGCAGCTCGGACCCCATGTGCCGGCGGGCACCACGCCGGCGAGTGTCTGCAAGTGTTTCAGGTGTGCACTTGGACACTTGGGCAGCCGTAACCCGTCGGCGAGCACGTGCCGCAGCCCTTGAATTTCCCAGAACTCATCGGCGACATCTTGCACCCGTGTGGCCCGCACATCCAGGGTCTGGAGGTTATCGAGCTTGGAGATGGTCGCCGGGAGCGCCGCCAGCTTGCAGTTTCTGATGCCAAGGTACCTCAGATGGATGATGCTTCCGATCTCGTCAGGGACCCTTGCAAGCAACAGGCCGTAGAGGTCAATGACACGGAGGAACCGCGAGCCTCGAATGAAACTGAGGTCATGCAGTTTGGCCGAGCCAGCAGCTGGGCCGTCCGAATTGCTGCCACAGGCTCGTAGAAACCACTCTGCAGGATGCCACTCTCCTTGGTGCACCGAGTTGCCGCCGCCGTTAGTGTCATCACCTTGTTGTTGCTGGTCCTCCAAGAAATCACAGAAGAGGGACCGCAATTTCGGGAAGTGGTTGGGGATGTCGACGTAGGAGTCGACGTAGTTGTGGAGGGCGAGGCGGCGCACGGAATGCGGCTTGAGAACATTGGCATGGTGGTGCATCTCAAAGAATCCTGACTCCTGAGATTCAGACTCTGCAAAGGCATGAAGCAGACTGTGCACTGATACAAACTTGATGCCTCCTCTGGCGTCCTTCACGGCCTGGACCAAACCTCTCGAGATGAGCTGCTTGAGGTATCCCAGCCCAACTTCCTCCAAGGTTTTGCCCTTCTTTGGCACAACAAACCCCTCGGCAATCCACAGACGCACCAGGCGGTCCGGATCGAGGAGAATGTTGTCCGATGCCATTGCAAAGTACATGAAGCATGACTTGAGGTGGTGTGGCAGGTCTTCGAAGGCTAGTGTCCATAGGCATGTGATTGGCTGGCCCTTGGACTCCTCCAGTTGCTCGAGCACTTCGTTCCATTCATGACCAAGATTCTTGGTCCGGAGGAGGCCGCTGAGCACAACAATGGCTAATGGAAGGCCTGCCGATATCTTGAGAATCCTTTCGGATAAATTACTCATCACGCGGGGGCGACTACTATTTGCTCCGAAACCAAAAGCTCGTCGATAGAACAGCTTCAGAATGTCCTTGGTGCCGCCGGTGCTGCCAAGAGGTTGCAGAATAATAGGTGCGGTTTGCTTGACACTGGGCTTAATTTCCTTCACCTTGAGCTGTGTGGTGAGAAGGATTCGGCTTCTGGAGTTGTCATCTGGCAGCAAGCTGACCAAAGAGTTCCAGTCACTGATGTCCACCAGGCCATCGAGCACCACCAAGTAGTTGTGCTCGTGTTTTCTCAGAAGCTGCTCAAGTTTACCACTGGCGTCTCCATCCCCATGTTGCAGGTCTTCGGGGACCTGCTTGCGGACCTGCTCGTACATCATCTCGAGGTACTTCTCGAACCGGATGCGCGGCGGAAGGCTTATCCAGGCGCGCACCTTGAAGTGCTCCCTCACACCACCGTCATTGTACAACTTCCTGGCCAATGTCGTCTTGCCAATGCCGCTTGGTCCAATGATGGAGATGACAGCTCGACGTTCTATCTTGCTCTGCTCCTCCAGGATGTGTGTTTTTAGGGCCGCAAATTCTTCCCCCCTCAACTCGATGGCGTTGTCAGCCTCAATATCCCTGCATTTACACAAACAATCGATGTTATATGGTCTCCTCCCATTGTTTGTATGTAGGATAATAAAACTAGCTGTGTTGTCCGGCAATTGCATGGCTAGATGCTAAAATACATACTTTTATTTTGAAAAGACTTGTATATTTGATATACAGTTCTAATGTCTATGCCAATGTAATTATATTTTTTATGCAAATGTTATAGCTGTATTATCTGTATATCCAATTAATCTGCACCGTTATAACATACTCCATCAAAATTAGCGGTGTATATCTTTCTATTTGTCCCGACAAATCAGAGAATTTCTAGGATATCTTTTCTTTTTTAGATTATATTGGGAATTACTTAGAGGTGCTTTCAATTTCAATAACTGTTTGTATTATGCACATATGGATGGTCAAAACAATTGTATGTGAAGTGCATAAAATTAAAATTCTTATAGTCACTCGTTGTAAATCATGCAAGGCTTCAAGATTTATCTCATTTTTTGGTGTTGCAAAATTTAAGACGTGGTTTGGCCTGGCATAGTCTCCAAAATTAAGCTTGAACCGCAATTTATTGTTAGTATATATGATGCTAGTATATATAGACATAATTTGAAATATGTAAGTCTGACTGACAGCCATGTAAGTCTGACTGGTGGGCCCAACCTGTCAGTTTTGCTGTTAGATGCAGCTTATTTTTGAATCAACATGATTTTTTTTTTATTTTTTTTTTTTTGCGGGGGAATCAACATGATTTGTTACTCACTTGCCTCAAAAGTGGTGATTTTCTATTATTTTTGTCAAAACTGATAGCAATGTGTACCCTAGCCTCGTATGTGGCGGTTCTGAGTAACTTACTCGCCCTCAAAATGGGTAGGTCTTGAGAGGTTCTTTTCTAGTTTTATCGTGGATGTAATTTTCCGTACATATCGACTACAAACTTTTTGCTACATTTTGAGTTAATAAAAGCACCCTTTATAAAAAATAACTTTTTGCACTATCCAATAAGTACCCACAAGATCTGCTAGTTCTTTGCTGCTGGGTTGTAATCTGCCTTCTTTTTTGACGCAAACAAAGATGTAAGGAGTAAATTGCGGGAAACCACCACCTTGAAGGCTAGGTTAGCAGAAAACACAACTTTACATTTTTTTTGGCAGAAAACACCACATCTTGTGTAATCTTTTTGCAAAAACCATTGATCGGCGGATTTGGCTCCGTTGATCGTGTTTATGACAGATGGGGCCCGTTTTCTGCTTACGTAGCGTAACTTTTTGTGCCAGATGGGTTTTAATCTAAAATTACAAACTAGACCATAGAATTTTACATAGACACCCCTAAATAAAAAATAAAAAACACAATTAGCCCCCGACATGCATAAAACATGTAGCACAGCGCCATGTGCTATGTTTGCTGGCTTGGGGCGGTGCCCATGGAGGCTTGGAGCGGCGGTCCACCATTGGAGCTCATGCAAATCGCTTTCATCCCCCGCCCTCGACCTCGCGATGACCACGGCCGGCCGGTGGTCCCCCACCACCTCGTGTCGTACTTCTCCTCCCCTCCTCCTCCGCGGTGGAACTGCTCCTCCCCAATGCTCCTCCTCCGCGGTGGAACTGCTCCTCCTCGACGAGGATCTGGATCGGGGGTCCTCCCCGACGCCTTGTTCTGTGGTGGGTGGGGCTAAATGCCGGGCGATGGGAGGCGCGGTTCACGCGCGCGCTGCTGCCCACGCGCTCACCACGCTGAGCTGGCCGGGGCATTCCCGCCGGATCCGGTGCCGGGCTAGGACGGTGGAGGCCGATGTGGCCAGATCTGGTTGGGGGCATGGCGGCGGCGGCCCGGGGAGGGAGGGGCGGCGCCGAGCTCGTGCGTACGCTTGCTGCCTGTGGAGGGAGGGAGGTTGGGAGCGAGGGGAAGGCGGTGGCGTGGTTGGAGGGCCTGGGAAGCAGGGGGGAAAAAGTTTGGGGGGCGTTTTTGCATTAAACATAAACTGTTATGCCACGTAAGCAGAAAATGGGCCCCATCTATCATAAATGCACTTAAACGAGCCAAATCTAACGTAGTGTTTTCTGGTAACCTAGCCTTCAAAGTGATGGTTTCCTGCAATTTACTCAAGATGTAAGTATAGCTGTGTTTTTTACCTGGTTGGATCCACGAGTTTTGCTGCAAAACGAGCGGCGGGTTTCTCTCCTCAAAACAAGATCTTGGTGGTGTAGGAGGGCACAAGGTGGTTGTTAAGAGCGGTGGGAATGGTGTTTGGTGGGGGTGGTGGCAGTTCGATTGGGCTTTTCAATCAAAAACAGAAAGGTGGATAGCTGTCCGGGTGACCACTTCTCTACCCTACACAGTTATTAGCCACGTTTGTAGCCATGTCCAATGTACTAATAGATGATACCTCGCACATTGTCACGGAAAATGGTTGCAGCGTATTTCAATGAGATTTAGTTGTATGGAAGCTGAATATTTGGATAGATATTTTGAGAATTGGAAGCTTAAATACACATGAATTTTTGTATCTGATTATTGTATAATTGTAAAGTATTTATTGAAAACCTTTTCATGCATAATTGCATGTTGGGGTGACATATTTGTGTGTTGAGAGAAATGAGTTAGCAAGGATCACCTATTTAGTTATATATATAGAAGAATAGAGGCCACTTTGAAATGAGGCGGTGGGATTAGAGGCCGCTTTGTAGTAGGAAGTAAAGATGCTAGAATCCCGCATATTTTGGTGTTCTCTGAAATATTTGTATCCCCAAAATTCTGAGCCAGACTTGAACTATTTAAAACAAAATTTAAAAAATCATTAAAATTAGGAGCACGATAAAAGCTGAATGTTCGGGATTTAATTTTAAGCATGGGCAACCCGAATTTTTTGACAAAATTGCAATTTTTTACCAACTAAACTGGCCACCTCGCGTCAACTAAAGTTGCCATGAAAACCGTTCGGGTTGCCATGCTTAAAATCCAAACATCCGGGATTTATCATTTCCATAAATTGAAGTGTAATTTTATATCTTAAAATCCAAAATGATTTCTGAAATATGCGAAATTTCGGTGGAGGTCTGAATTTGTTCTGTTTTTGACATTAAAAACCTGCAGAGAGGACGAAAAGAATGGCCGGCGATGATTGCATACCAGTCAGCATCGGCGGCATCAATGGATGACGCACTCCATATTTCAGCCGGGGAGCTTTGGATCTGATAAGTCTCCTTGATCTGGCTGATTTCCTTGATCCTTCCGTTGATCTTTGTTATCTCCCTCGACAGGCCATGCCTTGCAACAATCTGCCGACCCAAGAAACACATCATCTTTGTTAACCCCAAAAACTTACTACTCCTAATCAAGATTAGCGACCGGGAGGGGAAATTAATCAGCGTACCTGCATGGCGAGCCCGCTTAGCAGTGTGAGAGCCGAGTGGTACCAGGAGCGGCGGCCCCGCCTGGGCCTGGCCTTCACCTGGAAGGCCTCCACCTTGAGATGGAACTCGTCGACGGCGTCCTCCACCTCGAAGGCCACCTCCCGGGTCTCCTGCGCCCACAGCAGCAGCAGCTCGCTGGCGCGGCCGCGCCGCTGCTGGTCGGCGCCGCGGCCGAGCGCCTGCAGGTACACAAGCCGCCGGCGCAGCTCCCGGATCTGCTCGTCCACCCGGAGCAGCGCCGTCGCCTCGGCGGACGCCACCTCCCCCAGCTTCGACAGCACGCCCGTCACCCCGGCGTCCACCATGCCCTCTGGTCTACTACTAAGATAGGTAGGCTATGTTGTGAAATGGAAGATACTACGCGCGCGGCATGCCGGGAAACTTTATAAGCTGTGCCATCCAATCGCATGGCGCCACGCCAACCTGCTGTGCTGGAATATCCTTATTATACGTAGTACCACGTTACAAATCCTATTATAAGTTTGAGTTGCATACCACGTGTTCCACGTGCTACGTTACAAGTCCTTAATCCATGCTAAAAGTGATTAATGCACACTGCCGGACACTGTCTCCCTGTCCGTCGATGGGTCCTTTGGGGACTCGGATAGTACTGCGCCAGCTGGTATGGTTCTCCAAGATGAGACGGGTGCAGTTTTGTTTGCAGCTTACCGTTACATCTTCAACTGTAATGACACATTGAAAGCAGAGATTCATGCCTTCATGCAAGGTATGGCTTTGGCTATACAATATATATCGCTCCTTGTGGTAGTTCAGTCGGACTCAGCTGAAGCTCTGTCATCGTTGTCAAGCAATAGCCTCATTAGATCAGCTTATGGTCAGTTAGTCCTTGAGATTAAGGAGCTTATGAGTGTTAGGGAGTTTTTACCTCAGAAAATTCACCATAGTCAGAATAGTGTTGCAGATCGGTTGGCCAATTACAGCCGCTCCGAGAGAACCACGGCTGTGTTGGTACACTCGGTTCCACTTTGTATTGAGGATTTGTGGCCTCTTGATTGTAGCACTGCGACAATGCAATAAAAACTCCCTTTACCCCGCAAAAAAATGCACACAAATCACTTGATTAATCGTGTATACTATGTGCGCGCGGTTCCAAGTTGCATGCACACAGAAGCTTCTCTCTGTACTGAAATACATGTCGCTGGGTAGCTGTGTATTTCGGTACAGAGGGAGTATAATTAACACGAGCTACGGACCCGCCCAGCATAACTGCATCGCGAGATGCCGCAGGGTACCCAACGAATCCCCTCTCAAAAGATGATGTGTCTACTGGCTCGCTGCCATGCATGATGCCAATCTATCTGTGGCACCAATCATGCTTTTCTAGATTTAGACCACCGAGGATCTAACATAGCCTCATGCAATGCCAACTAATATGACATCGCACTAAATTAAATGAAAAAAAGCTGATACTAATAGCATATCAATATACGGTACCATAGCATTGGGGTGCCACTATGGGTCATACAAAATAATAAATGAGACCATCTGAAATACTACCAACGCATGATACTATGCACCATAAAAGTACTATCATACACTAGTATCAGACTCCTCATTATTACCAACCTTAGAGCATCTACAGCCGGATTTTGCAAATCCGGCCCCTCAAACGCATGCGGACGCGCCCGGACGCGTCTGCGGGCACTGACCGGGCACGCCTCAAATTAGCCACTTTGCATCCGCTTCTCTCATATTTCATTCCCTAAATCCATACAAAACATGCAAAAGTAATCCTACATACTACATCTACGTACTACCCTAGCTACTCTTCATCGTCGAAGATGTCCACGACGACGGTGCCGGGCGCCGGCTGGACGGGCGGGTAGGAGGGCTCCGGCTCATCCTCCTCCTGCTCGACCTCATCCATGTAGGCGAACATCTCCTCCTCGTCTGCGGCCTCTTGCACCTCCATCTCCTACCGGCGACAGCGTCTTGCCTCCGCAGCCGACTCCGACCGGAGGGAATCGAGGATGGTCTGCTGCTCCGCCTGCAAATCCCCGTCGCCAGCGTCCCCCACATCCTCCTCCTCCGGCTCATCCTCGTCCTCGTCGTCCTCCTCCTCCTCCTCCACCACCTCCTCCTCCTCCAACTCCTTCTCCGGATCCACTACATCCGGAGGTAGCCCCGCGGCGATCCGGCCGGGCTTCGCGCCTAGCCCGGATCTGCTCAAGGAGCTCAAGCCGGCCCTCTGGCGTCAGAAAGGGCTCGCTCCTCACCCGGCGGCGTGGGGGCATGGCTACTAGGCGGATGGGTGGAGTGGAAAGTGGCGGTGGCGGCGGACAGGAGGAGGAAAATATGGATGGATGGTAGGGTTTCGGTGCCGCCGGTCGACTTAAATAGCCGGGCAATGCACTACGCGGCCCGCCGGAGCTGCGCCACGCGGCGCCACCGGTCCGACGGAGGAGACGAGCTTCGGACCGCTGGGTTTGAGGGTGTTTTCGGCTGGGACCACTTCGTCAGTCCGACGTGGCGGACGTGCCCGGCCGCCCCCATATCCGCCCCATATTTGGGCTGGATATGGGGGGTGCCGGTCAGCCCGGGCGTTTGAGGGCCGTTTGAGAGGCCCGTCTGGGTCAAAAAATCGTGATTGGGCAGTGGCCGGGCGGCCTGCCCGGGCGTTTGAGACGGGTTTGAGGGGTCTAGTTGTAGATGCTCTTATAGGATGGGATTTTACTTGTGTTACAGAAAGATTTTTTTTTTGAGAAATAGTGTTACAAAAAACTAATTACTAGTTACCGACTGGTGTTTAAGTCCCTCCAAGATGGGTAGGGTGGTTGACCCATCTGTGGAGAAGGCGGAGTAGTGATGGCCTGCCAGGCCATCACTACTGCAGAAACATCTATAGCCGCTAGCCAACCAGTGACGTGAAGAGGGGTGATGCTCGTCACTGATAATACTACGAGTGACGAGCGCATTAATGGCAAGTATAAGACATACTAATGATGGGTTCTAGGGTGGGGGCAATTTACCAGTGGCGTGCACTTTAGGGATGCATCTCCCTCTCCAACTTTTCGCCAACGATTAATGGCGCCGCGCCTGGCACGATTCCCATGATGCTGCTCTCGATTCCCGGATGCGGCTCCCATTTCCCAGGACACCGACACCCATTCCGCCACGCCGTTCCTGATTCCTAGATGTCGCTCCCATTTCCTCGGACACCGACACGCATTCCCGCCACACTGCTCCCCATTCCTAGTGCTCGTGTTGCATATGGCCCCGTCAGCATGGCCCTCGCCTTACCTCGCCTCTGACTCCTCCCCGCGAGCTCACATCTCCTATGTTACCTCGCGTGCGCCATGGCTAGCCGCACCCGCATGGTCGTATGGCATCATTTCGGCGAGACGGTGGCCTGGGTGGAGCATGATGCCGCCTTCACAGAAGGAGGAGCACACCATGCAAGTAGTCCACACGAAGGCCGCCCGCCTCGGCGCCGAGGAGGAGGAGCGTGATTGTGTGTTCATCGTCGCCACCGCTGCCCGTGTCCAGGCCCAGGAGGACGCACACACCATGACGTCCGCACATGCCACCGAGGAGTAGGGGTGTAATTAACCATAGGGTCCGCCAGTGTTGCTGTCAAAGCAGTGAAGGAGGAGGGCATCGTGGCCATGGTCGTCGCCTGCATCGAAGCCGAAGCCGGAGTCATCTAGTTTAGTTTAGTTTAGTTTCTATAGTTTAGTTTAACTATATAAATATCGTGTGTCGACATTTTATCTTGTAAATTCAAGTCTTGTCTATATATGAACTGCGATTAAATTTCAAATTCTAAATTTGAAACTACTTATTTCTAGTGATGTTGGACTTTATGATGATAAATATTGCAAAATTTGGTAATATCTATGCCAAACAGCTATTGAAATATTGTGTATATTCACACATTTTCAAATATTTCAAATTTGGTGAATATCTATACCAAAGAGGGAAAAATTATAAAGGTTGCACTTAAGGAAATATATAAAAGTTCAAACATTTTCATGTTTTTTAGCCATAAATTTTACACGCAACCTCATGAAGATGGCTTGAAAAGGAATAATGTCCAACACGAAAACAAAATATCCTGCTCAAATTGAACAATGTTGGTTTTGGGTAATGTTATGCAATATGACAATCTTCTGACTCTTTTCAAATTTATAAACTGAACATGCATGCCACTTGTAAGTTCTCAAATTTATAAATTGTAACAGCCATATCACTTGTACGTTCATTTAGTTTTACGCAATGTTGACATGTGCACATAATTCATTTATTTTAACTTGGTTATTTAACTTGCTATCGATTAACTTTCTATTATTTGATGCTCATTTGAATTTTGGAGCAGATGATTAGAGGTTTACATGGGGCTGTGAACCTTTTAGATCATGTTAAGGCATGGATAACTAATGGTCACATGCAGTGGCGGCGCCAGGAAATGAAGGCTGGGTATTCATCCAATTTTTTATTTTTTTTGCTCTAAATGTAGTATATGAACCAAACACAACACTAGCAATATATGAACAAAACAACACTAGCATAACGGCAATAGCAATATTTCAATGTATCAGACGACATGAATACATAAGTACCTTTTGATTGATAAAGTGGCGATATCCTTCTTACAATATAACTTTGCGGACGCCTTTTTGGAAGAGATTGATGACATCTTCATCCTTCACTTGATTGAAAAATTCTCTCTCAACGAATGTAACCAAACAATTGTTCAAATATTCATCACCCATTTTGCTCCTTAGCTTATTCTTCACATAGCTCATTGAAGAGAATACCCTTTCAACACTAGCAGTAGCTACTGGGCAGAATCAATACCAACTTAAGAAGCTTGTAAACAATATGATATTGTTCATGCTTGTTTGTCTCAACAAGCATAACTGAAAGCTGACACAGATTTTTCAGGTTTTGAAACCTTTCATCTCTACGCACATTAGTAACATACATGTTTAGTTGCCATGGAAGTCTTGCCAGTTCATCCCTTGTAAAATCAGACGCATAAAACTTTGTAGCAAGCCTAACCAACTTCTCTTGGTCATAAGCAGTAAATAGATGAAGTGGACAGAATGCTGCCATGCAAGAAAGTAGCTCCGTGTTTACCTCATCAAATCTGCCATTCAGCTCACTGATTTGCCTATCAATGACACCCACAAATATATCAACCTTGAAGCGGTGGTAATTGGTCGCACCATTACATAAACCCCTTCTAGGCCGGCCAACGGGAAAGTAAGGACCCTCCATATCAACAACTTTGATCTTATGCTTTGTACAAAAAGATGTGACCTTTGCGAGAAAATCATCCCATCCAGCATCGGTCCTCAAAGCCTCCAAGTAATACTTTGTGTCACCAACAAGCTCAATAGCATGAACAATATCTTCGCCTTGCTTTTGCAAAGCTCTACACAACTCATCTGTGTATCCAAATATTTCTTGCATCAAGTGTGCCATGAAAACAAACTCAAATGATCGAAATATTGTCTCTATGGATAGAGCCGCTTGTGCCTCCGCACCATGGTACTCATCTCCAATCTTGCGAAGGACTCGTCGTAGTGCACCATACATAGAGATGACATGGTTCACAGTTTTGAAGTGAGAGCCCCAACGTGTATCACATGGCCTTCCCAAACCCATTTCCTAATTCAACCCACTCCCTATTTCTACTTCTTCCAATTCCAATGCATCAATGAGTTCTTCAGCCTGAGCTATCCGAAGCATTCTCATCTTTTTACAAGACATGCCAAGAGCATTTAACAAGTGTGCAAGCTGCTGAAAGAACCAAGTACAATCATCACTTTCCTTAGCAACAGCAACAAGAGTTAACTGTAGTTGATGGGCAAAACAATGAACATAGTAGGCAGAAGGGGACTCATCCATAATCAGTTTTTTCAGGCCATTAGCATTACCTCTCATAGTACTAGCTCCATCATATCCTTGCCCACGAACCATTGCAAAGGTCAAATTGTATTCCATAAGCATTTTCTGAATTGCAGCTTTTAGTGTCAAAGAGGTAGTATCTTCAACATGAGCAAGACCAAGAAATCTTACAACCGCCCTTCCTTTCTTATCAACATAACGCAAGCAAACAGCCAACTGTTCATTCTGATACACATCACTAGACTCATCTGCAAGTATTGCAAAATGACCACCATCAAGTTCTTCAATGACTAGTTTAGTAGTCTCTTGTGCACAACATTTTATCACCTCTTGTTGTATATCATGGTGAGTCATCTTGCAGTTCCGTGGAGCATTCTTGAGAACAACCCTGTCAACCTCTTCAAAATTTCCTGCTAGCCAATTTAGAAGCTCAAGGAAATTTCCTTTATTTAGTGAGTCTTCACTTTCATCATGTCCTCTAAATGCCAAGCCTTGGCGCAACAGAAATCTCACACACTTGAGTGTCCATGTCAAACGTTGTTTATACAAAGCCTTGTATTGTGAGGTGTTTGAAGCAATAGACTCCCGAATTGATGTTTGTGGTGTAGTGAACCTATCATACTTCTCTTGAGCTTCAGCATGAGCACTACTAACCTCACCTTCATGTTTCTTCAATCTCGACTTCATGTTCCAGTTATTAAATCCCTTCTTCACAAAAGCATCTCCACCGGGACATCTTGTTTTATCCTTGAACAAATAGCAAACGAAGCAGAAAGCTCTATGTTTTTCCACACTATACTCAATCCATGGAAATTCTTTAAACCAAGCACGGCAAAAGCGACGATCTTTTCCTCTTTTATTTGTAAACTTGAACTTATGATTCTTTGGTTGACATGACCCCATCTCAATATATCTCCTTCTTACTCTATCTTGGTCATTGACAGCATACACTGAGATGGGAATCCGCTTTCCAGGATCATGTTCGAGTGCCTCCAAATATGCTTGCATCGGTTCATCATCTTCTACATGAGGTGTTGAGGTTTCGCCTCTACTATCCGGTTCTTGCCATAACACCAACTGCAAATTGCTCTCAAGATGAACAGGAGAAGTACAAGTACTAGATGCAGCTACTGTCTGATTCGGTGTGGATACTTCATCTGTTTTCCTTGCCTTTGAAGCCTTTTCCCACATTGCAAATATGCTACTGCCAACAATTCCACTCCTCTTCATCTACGTTAGGAAAACAAGGGGAACATAAATTCAAATACTTGTATCTGTTAAATAGATCGACTACCTGTATCTAGTAAATTAGAGCAAATCAAGAAATTCCCAAATTGGGGGAGAGGGTGAGGTCGCAGTTGGTCGCACCTTCTGTTTCTGTGCCACGGGGGGCGGGGCGCCGCCGCCAGGGTTGCCTGTCCCTGCTCGGCTGCTGCTCCCTCCGAGCCGAAGAGGAGGGGCGGGTGGGGGGCCGGGCGCCGCCGGCGCGGGTGACAGGGCGCCGCCGCCAGGGTCGCTCGTCCCTGCTCGGCTGCTGCTCCCTCCGAGCGGAAGAGGAGGGGCTGGCGGGAGGCCGGGCGCCGCCGGCATGGGGGACGGGGCGCCGCCGCCAGGGTCGCCTCCGACGGTTGACATCGGCCTCCGGCGGCGCTGCGTGCCTGCGTGTCGGCGAGGGCGAGCGCTGCATGCCTGTGGCCTGTGGGAACGGTGCGAGGAGAGGATGAGTGGGGGCGTTGGTGTGAACTCGAACGAGCGAACGAGACGAGTCAACTCGTGGGCTGGGCGCCTGGGCCTGCGTTTGCTCTGTATATTTTTTTTTTCCGTCTAAATCTTGGGTATTCCTATGAATACAGAGGCATACACCTGCCGCCGCCACTGGTCACATGCATTGGTGGTGATGAAGGGCACATCGGGGGTTAGCTTATGACATTGTGATATTTTCGTTTGTCATGCTTCATAACTGTTTGAGTTTGAGTTGATAATGGTGATTTTCTTGTTGTGCTACATATAGTCTTCCTAGTGTGATGTTGCAAAAATGTACATGTTAAGTATGTAAGCTGTGGCTAGCATTTTTTGCCTAGTGTATATATGATTTTCTATGATACGATGCATGCATATGTGATCTTCTTCTAAAATATGTTATGTGATTGTTTATGTGATCTTCTATGCAGCTGGATGCAATGTAGCACCTAGCTGCTATTTTTTGTGGGCCCTCCAACACATCAGTGATCGGCCATTTGGGCAGTTAGTGATGACTAGGACTAGTCATCACCGACCGGCCAGAAATCAGTCACTCATGATATGATTTGGCAGGTCAGTGTTGTTCGGTTTTATAGTAGTGATTTGTGTTATACTAGCAATTTATTCCTCCGTAGGTAAAAACAGTTAGGTACATACATCATGTAGATTTTAAATGCTATTGTGGGGAGGCTATTAATGGTGACATGATGATGTCATGGGACTTGAATAGCAATACAACTTGTTTGTATTATTTTTTATCTTTAATATGCGATATGAGTGTATCATACTTTCCCTGTTTTAAATATTATGCATATTAGTTTAGTCCTACGTCCAAATTTGTAGATTTATATTAAACGTATATAAAAATATCAACATCTAGAATATAACTTTTTATTCATATTTTTATATTTATATATCTATCATAAATATATTTTCTGGTTGTATTTATTTGATATTATAGACGCTGATATTTTTTCTATAAATTTGGTCAAATTTTAAGACAAAACAATATGTACACCCACTTTTCCAAAATATAAGGCGCACTTGTTTTTTTTCAATGCATGACTTTGACTATGATTTTCACGTATAATATGTCTACGAATGTCATTTCACCGCGAAAATTTGCACGCTCTTAATGCACTCGAGCATCTTGTATGTAAAAAAAAAACTCCGATTATTGAACTGTTTTACTATTCATTTCGAATTTAGTGTTCATGTGGAGGAGATGAGCCTGGGCTCATCCACGGATTACCGTAGTTTATCTTCTGTGTTTTTTTTCTTATCTCATAGGCGAGCACTCTGTACTATCTCATAGCAATTAACTCCTGGGCGGATTAATACATGCATGTAGTACGTAGTAGGTGATGCCACATGGATTTTAAATGCCATTGTCGACAGGCTATTAATTTTGACGTGATGATTGAATAAGAAGGGGACCGGAAACCATGTGTGAAATGAGGAGACGCGGAGCACAACACTTGTTATTTTGGATCTGGAATCAGTGATGCACCCGTGGTCACGCGTATCTGTTAGACTACATTACGTATAAATTTAGTTGTTTTTATCTTTATCCACCCGTCGTTTAATTTACTGAAATTTGTTGGCGGTGGTGCATTATATTCTTTAACTGCTATAGTGAAGCAGCAGACCGAAACATTTAAAAACAATCAGCTCATCCTCGACAACATCTACCGCACCATCAGCAAGAAGGCGGTGGCCTCCGAGGATGATATGGCAGTGGTTGGAGGAGTCAAGGAAGGTAAGACCATCTATGCCGCTGCCGACAATGGCGGTGAAAAGAAGCAATGTAGCTCAGCTTAGGACATGATGCTCGCCGAATGTATGTTATTGGTTGTTTTTCGTGTTTTAAGTTTTTGTTGATTCATTTTGTTAGATATCCTACCTTGTTAGACCTGGAACTCACATATATTAAGTTACTAGTATGTGATATATCAAGTTCATTGATTTATATCGAAGTTGAATGTCTCTGGCATGTTGCCCATTTTAAGAGTTACATTAGTCAGCTTTGAAGGTTCCAAAAAAGTGGCCAAAAGACAAACTCCAGCTAATTAACAACACACGATTAGAAAGATGATTGACAAGCTTGAATTGACCATATTTGTAAGTAATTTGTGTTACAAAGTAATGACTAAAGATAAACTCTAGATAATTAACAACAATATGATCCTTTCTAGAAGATGACAGAATGATTGACAAGCTTGTACCAACCAGATTGCATACAGTTTTTGGTTACCTAAAGATCTATCATATGCAAGATTTTAAACCTAAGCCGATATGACCGATATATAGGCTGATATATGAGTTTGGGTGCTCTACCGATATAAACATAACATATCATTTTGTAAATATTATTTTCACACGTATCATCCGATATGGACCGAAATATCGACCGATATGGCTGATATCTAACCAGATATGCCCACTAATGTAGACCTTTACGTCGATGAGCATAACTATTTGTCAAAGTAAAAAAAAAAGATTATGCATTTACAACTTCATTGTATTATCAAAGTAAATGCACAGTGTTTCGTAGAACACATATATAAAGTATTGTTCTTAATCTTACGGTGAGGATTTTGTGAATCTATCTTAAATAGTTTATTACTCCCTTTGTCCCATAATATAAAATGTTTTTGCAAGTTAAAAAAACTTGCAAAAACGTCCTATATTGTGGGACGGAGTAGTAGTAAACAAGTTCATAAACTTGGGATTTAAATTTCTTATACGAGAGCGCTAACACCATACATTTTGTTTTTACTAGAAATATATTTTTGAACAAGAATACTGGAAAAAAAATATAGATATATCGCCTCCGATATGTCTACATATCATCCGATATCCGACACTGGATATGTTCAAGCCAAACCGGTACAAACCCGTTATAAGATATTTTGAACCTTGATCAGATGTGCATAATACATTGACGAAGTAATGAATAATGGAGTAAATTGCCAAAACCCACCACAATTTCGCTAGTCTTTGAAAAACACCGAACGCTAACAGTTTGCGAAAACGGCCGGTTTTCAGCAATCCATTTGCCCAAAGCGCTAAACTCCTGATTAAGCTCGTCTTGACAAGAAACCTGACAGGTGGGTCCCGATGTAAGTGATGACTGAAAACGGATGGAGGAGACGGAGTCGAGTGTTGGAGCAAGCCCCTGGATCAACACACGCGAGGTGGACACACACACACGCACACCTGTCCAAACTGAACCTGACCGTGTACACTGCATGTTTCAGGATTATTCAGAAAACTTGCTAACTGAAAAATAGACCAAAGGTGGCGAGAGGGCGAGGATGAGGGATGGCTCTGCACCGTCGCCGGCTCGCTGCGTCTTCCCAGCTCTTCTCTCGTGCCTCATCGACTCTACCAATTCCAGCAAGCCGTACGTCGCGGCCTTCCCCTACGCCTCCTCGAGTTGTCCTCGCCGTGACCACATGCTCTGTCGCCCGTGCCATTTTTTATGCCCCCTCTGTTCATTTTTATAAGACCTTGAAGACATTTCAGACAATGTGCAAAACAGCCTATTTTGAGTTGTCTGAAACGACTTATAAAAGTGAACGGAGGGAGTAGCTTGGTTTTCTCCGCTGCGTAGCTAGTGCGGCGGAAGATGCAACCAGGCAGCGGGCGTCTAGTGCGGCGGCGGCAGCTCCCATTCGCTGCGCTGGTGGGTGGGAGCAAAGGAGGAGGAAGATGTGGGAGGAAGGATGACAGGTGGGCCCTGCGCCAGAGTCAAACGGCGCGGGTTTCCCATGCCACGTCATCACTTGCACCGGGACCCACACGTCAGGTTTCATGTCAAAAAGAAAAAACGAGCTTAATCGAGAGTTTGTTCAGCGCTCTCGGCAAAAGGTTCACTGAAAACAGATGGGTTTTCGCAAACTGTGAGTGAGTGATGGTTTTCCGAGACGACCGGTGCAATTGTGGTGGTTTTCGGCAATTTACTCTCAACAATGAGGTTGCATAACAAACTCTGTATACAACAAATACATTGAACATTACTGTATACAAGGTAGTAACACAAGCTCTGCATACAACCAATTCAGTGTTCATCATATTCACAGATACATATCCTTGATAGCCCTGTTGGACCTGGAACTCGCATATATTCAGTTACTAGGATATATGATATATCAAGTTCATTGGTTTATATCTAAGTTGAATGTTTTCTGGCCAGATGTCCATTTTAACAAGTACATCAGTCAGCTATCAAGGTTCCAAAAAAGTGGCCAAAAGACAACTCCGGCTAATTAACAGCACAAGACTATAATATCAGACAGATGACAGAACGATGTTGAATTAACCATATTTTTCATACAGTTTCTGTTACAAAGTAATAATGACTAAAGACAAACTCGATATAATTAGCAACAATATATGGTCCTTTCTGAAAGATGACTGACAAGCTCGAATTAACCATATTTTCATACAATTTTTGTAACCTAACATCCATAAAATGCGCCTAAAACACAAGTAATGACTAATGAGATTGCAGAACAAGCTCAAACTGTGACAAGTATATTAAACAGTAAGTATTAACACACGCCTCTGTTGTATACAAATTCTGTATTCAGTATATCCAATTCACTGCTCGACTTGCTGAGCTTATGAGGAGCAGCAGCTGCTGTTCTGCTGCTGTATGGGCTGCCCTTTCATGTGAACATGGACCATCGATTTCCTCTCCGCCGTTGGTTGGCTCGCCATCCTGCGGGCAAGTAAAAAGCTCAGTAGTCAGCTAGGATCCATCACTTGAACAGAAGGCGGGACTATCACATGGTAACCATGCACATAAGATTTTTTTAAAAGGTGGCTAAAGTAACCATATGAGGAGAGAACTGTATGATCTGCATTTAGCCCTCAGGGAAACTGACGTGAACATCTATATAAATTGTCTGTAACAAACATTTAACCTAGACTAGAAAAGCGACATCGTTGTCAAAGAATCGAAGTAATGAAAGCTCCCATGGGAAGTATTTTGAGAAGCTGTTCATCTTTGCTCTTGCTGGCAAAGTTTCTTCAGACAAAGCAAGGTTTTATTGCTTTCCCGGCCTCTCTTGATGATGCACAGAGCCCAAGAAAAATATGAGCACTGGGTTATCATATTTTAAATCCAGTAATGAAAATATAATTACGGAATTCCCAGAGCTTTTCTTTCCACAAGCATACAGCTCATTTGATGACCTATCAGTGGCAAATATAACAGAGAACCTGGCAAGAAAAAGGGCCTCTAAAAATGAGCATTTCTTGTCTTACTTGTTCTTGATTTCTGATGACATGGTTAAGAAAGCTGTCTCCACATTGATGGATTCCTTTGCACTTGTCTCAAGAAAATTCATTCCCAACGATTCTGCAAAAGCCTGAAATTCATCATAGATATGTTAGTCACTTGATTACCATATTCGGAGTAATCGTCCTGAATAGCAAAGATCAGAACTGAAGAAGAATAAAGAAGCATGTCAATTTATCAAGAATGAAACAGATTCATGGTGGTTATTGTTTTATTGTGGCAACTAGAGACACATTGTTCTGTCCATTAAAATATACCATGTATGCTCAAACTAAAATCACGGTTGGGTATTTTAGCCAACACAAAAGAAATCACATTATTTTCTAAATGTTGATAACAGGAAGCTGTGAAATTGAGTAATTTCACATTAGAACTGTAGCATGGTCACAGGAATCTGTTGTCATTTGGACTATATGGCCAAATTATCGATGGAACCAAGAAAGAGAGAAGGGTTTACCTTGGCCTCCTCTGTATCGACGACCTTACTGTCAACCAAATCACATTTGTTCCCGACTAGAAGCTTGCACACACTGTCACTGGCATACCTATCAATCTCACTCAACCACTGCTTGACATTGTTGAAACTTTCCCTATCTGTCACGTCATATACGATCTGAAAAGTGTAGTGAGGAGTATTAAGCATTAACACCATGGTAATTTTATGAAAATGTAGATCCTCGTTCCTGAGTGACGAAGCATAATAAACAATGGGGAGCGAAAATGAATAAGTTCAGTTCAATAATGACTAGAGTGAAATTGTGAAACAATTCAACCGATCTTAAGAGTAGTACTGTATTACTGCATATGAGGAATAAAACAATTCCAAAAGAAACAACCACAAGTGTGAAAAAAGATCAGGATAAACAGTACTATGGCTGTCCATGAGGGCTTACAATGATTCCATGCGCTCCCCGGTAGTAACTGCTTGTTATTGTCCTGAACCTTTCTTGGCCTGCTGTGTCCCACTGAACAAGGAACAGACCATCATTACATTACAACAACCGAAAGACTGAATGAACACAGGTAGATTTTGTAAAGCAATGGTTACCTAACACATCAAGTCTCAACTAACAACTAACCATCAACACGATAGCTTCCAATTGTTTGTAATTATGACTGCTTAGCAAGCATGTACAGTCTAAGTTGCACAGTAAGTAATTACTCAGCGAGTACAGTGGCCCAATCTATGTTTGGTGATGTACACACACAGGGTTTATCATAAAAGACCTCACTTACAATAATATAAAGCAATTTCCCTCGAAACAATTAAGGGCTTTAGTTAGTACAAGACCAACCAGGCCATTTTATTTTCCAAGCAAATATCCGCCGCATAATGAAAATTAACTAAAAAAGCACACCGACAGCTCAATGGAGTAACGGCAATTGTTGAGCTCAGGGAATGCTGCACAGATGGTACATTAATTCTACGTGTCTGCTTTTCCCCACAGTTTTAATACTGAAATTATTATTCCCACCTCCCTGGTTCCACCACTTGGACAAATTTAACACAGATTTAATAACAAAAAAAATTGCCAGCCAATCCCTTGAATTTTGTCGGGACAATGCATAAATCAGAAACCCCTAATTAACTTGCAGAGTTGGTACGCAATCAACACAATAGCTTCCAATTACTTGCAATTATGACTGCTTAGCAAGCATGTACAGTCTAGGTTGTACAGTAAGTAATTACTTGAGGAGTACACTGGCCCAATCTAAGTTCGGTGATGTAGAGACAGAGGTTTATCATAAAAGAGCTCCCTTATAGTATAAAGCAATTCCTCTCCAAACAACCAAGAGCTTTAGTTGGTGCAGCGTTATCAACGACAGGCCATAATACAGGATAAACCAGGCCATTTTATTTTCCAGGTAAGTGCCCGCCTCCCCAATAAAATCAGCTAAAAAAGGCACCCCGCAGCTCAACCGAGTTACGTCCATTGCTGAGTCCAGGGCATGCTCCACAGACGGTATATTTTCTACGTGTCACCGCATTCCCCCCACAATTATAATACTGTAACTACCCCCACCTCCCTTGTTCCACCATTGGAGGAGCTTAAGTAGAGTTAAGAACCAAAAACTGCCAGCCAATCCATACTGAGTTTTGTCGGAACAATGTATCGACTACACCAATCAGAAACCCCTGATTAACTTGCAGAGTTGGTACCCACCGTTCTGGATAAAGCAATCCATGTAACAACCTAACACCAAGATCTAGGACAGCAAGTCCCACCAATTCCCACCCACCCTTGTATATGATTTATATGAAGTATGAATGAATCCAAGCAGCATATCCCAATTATTAACAGATAACAGAGCTACCAAGCAAATGAATCTGCATCAGCAAAATTTCCTGTAAACTGAAACTCACAATCTGTAGCTTCACCGACTTGCCATCGAGCTCGATGGTCCGGATTTTCTGCGACACATTCATGAAAAAAGTAGAGCAGATTCAGTCAGAAGCCCGTACTCGCAGCAGCTACTTAATGGAGCTCCATCGATCACAGCAAAAGGGGGTCATCTGTACTTACAAAATCAACACCGATTGTACTGATGTAGGTGTCGACGTACGCGTCGTCCTGCAAAAGGGATCAACCAAACCTAGTAAATTTCCCTTTCCCCAATCGAAAAAGGCGGAGAGGGGGATCGGTTTTCTCACGGCGAAGCGGAGGAGGAGGCAGGACTTGCCGACGGAGGAGTCGCCGATGAGGAGCAGCTTGAAGAGGTAGTCGCTGCAGCATACCACGGCGCATCAATCAATCACCGGGAACAAAAGAAACACCGACAAATCAGGGGAGAAAGAAAGAAAGATCGGCGGCGCCGGCGGCGGGGACTTACTACTCGGAGCTGCTCATGGCGGGCGTCGGCTGGGCTCCGGCGGATTCGGGGGAGAAGGGGGCGGAGCGCTCCTGGAGGGGATCAGGAAGAGGTGGCGTCTGCTTCAGATCAGGGGGAGAAGAAAGAGGGGAGAAGCAAAGGGAATCGGGCGAGAGAAGTCTCCGCCTTTTCTTGTCTTGGTCCGTTTATATGAAGAGGAAGAGGAAAGGAAGCCGCCATGGCCGACGGAGGACGCGTGAGGGGAGGGGGGAGGGTTGGGATGGCTTAGCGGCTAATCAATGGATGGGTGCACAAAGAGTGCAAAAGCCTCCTTTCATTTCCTCTTTTCCTATCTTTTTTGCTAAAGAGTTTTAGCCTTTATTTGTCTTTATTTACAAAAAGAGTTGTGTAACTTTAATTTATTTTTATTTCGCAAAAAAACTTTAAATTTTTTTTTGCAAATGAACTTTAATTTATTTTTGATAGTACAAAGTTGATATGCTTTGATTTGTTTGCATAAGTACCATGATGATTTACTGACTGTTGTTGACCGTCGCATCAACTAGCTAACCAATCCAGGTGGTAGTCTGATTTCGGTGGGTTATTATTTTTGCCTAGCATAGATTGGTTGATGAGCTGTACAACTATCATAGTAAATTTGAGTCTTCGGTGTTTACAAGACAAATATAGATGAACCAAGATTCATGGACGAATTATTGTGAACTGGATGCCAAAACCCTTACAATTTTGACTGCTGATATTTTGATTGGATGGTTGAGAATCTTACGTGTGGACTTGTTTCAGAAGTATCTTCTCAAGTTACATTATTATAAAACTGCTATGATATGTCATAATAAAAAAATAATGGTCAGAAGCAACATCTTGAAGAATGTGTCAATGTCTAAAGTGACAACTTCTATAGTAACACCAGAAGGGTGAGTCAGGGGACAAACGAGGGGTGGAAATTAGAAATCCGTACTATGCTTGGGTAGTTATTAGGTCAGTACCAATCCAACAGAGCATGTTTATGGTACGTTTGAATATTGAAAACAAAAGTGATACCTTAGATGTAGGTACTTTTATATATGAACCATAATGGATGAGATATGAGAGAGGTTGGCATAGAGGCCAACGAAGAGCAGTAAATCATTTTCCTTGTTATAAAAAAGTTATCTTTGGCGTTTTTTTAGAGCACAAGGCTAATATATTTTGATTGTATACTGTGTTGTGGTTTTCTTATGTTGATAACCATTTTGTTTATGTTTAAGCACTTATTAACTGGTTGTTAATTTTATAACAACCACACTCTTTTATGTAGTATGAAACATTTTTGATAGGTTAGTGCTTTTCATAGACATATTTTTTTTTGACATACCACTACAAATGAATTTCGACCAGTTTAAACACCACAACCTTTTGAGTTTTAGAGGCTTTATTGATGGGATCAACACACATCTTTTAACCAATTTGCACCTTATGTTTCAAAATGCACATTTTACAAATTTATTAACCAAGCAAGTTTTTCTAGCAATTACTCTTTCATCACAAAGTATACATGTTTGTATGATTTATTATGTTTGTATTTTAAAATACTTATTTGCACTATGATTTTGAATACTACCTCTGTTCATTTCTATAAGACGTTTTAGACATTCAGACACTGTTCAAAACAGTAGAAATCAAGCTGTCTGAAATCTCTTATAAAAACAAACAGAGGGAGTAGTAGTTATAACATTTCTTTTGTCATTTGCATAATTTCATTGGTAGGGAAATAGTACGAGAGAATAGCCAAAATACCCCCGATGAAAACCAAACATCCCAAAATACCACTAGTAAAAGTCAAGTTGCCAAAATAGCACTATCGTTACATGTCAAAGAAATTCTGTGAGTCAACCCGTTAGTACCTTGTTAGTTTTTTGGATATCCCAAAATTATCCCTGTAAACCTGTCCATATATTCTCTCTGAGAGACGTTCCCCATGAAGCAGCCTGCGCCGCCGCCTCCTTCCCCTGGCCCCCATCTATTATTTGCTGCCCATGGTCACGTGGCTCGGCTCCCCGACGCCTCAGCTCCGGCGTCCATCGTCTCTGCTCGGCGCCGTCCACCCCTGCTCCGACGGCCATCCACCGGACCGGCTCATCCCCCTCCCCTACTCTCCTACCCGGGGCTCCACACACGCCCTCCGGCGCCACCCCCCCGCCAGTCTCCCCTTTGGCCTCAAATAGTACTCCTTCCTTCCCAATATCTTAGGCGTGTTAGGTTCTAGCACCGAAAATTAGCGTAGGTCATTCGTTACTTTAGTCGTCGTACAGGTCACGGAGAGGGAGGCATGCACGATCTACTCTGACCAGTCGACGCTGAAACGAGTGCTTCGTTGAAATGCCGACGCTGGAGGGAGCACGAGACCGCCCTGGCTGGCGCCAAGCTACGCGGCAATCCCATCGTTAACGCCAAGATGGGCAGCAATTGCCTCGCCGATGGGACCCTCATCCCCAACACCTCCGCCGTGGATGGAGCTGGCCGTAGATCGAAGTCTCCACGGGCTTGGAAGGATCGCCCGGAGAAATGGTGTGGTGGGCTGGATATCGACAAGTAATTTCGGACGGAGGAGGGAGTACGGTACTGGGGAGGGGAGAGTATACTACTCAAACGAGTCGTGGGTGGGTCCACCCTGGTCAGTGGCACATCGCTCTCTCCTCTTCTCCCTCCGATCCAGTTCCACTCCCTCCGCATCACACCCGCATGGCCGCCGCCGCCGCCGCTGGGTTCCGGCTGGGCCAGCGCGTGCACGCGGCGGGCGACCCGCGCCGCTCCGGCACCGTGCGCTACCTGGGCCCCGTCGACGGCCACGCCGGCGACTGGGTGGGCGTCGACTGGGACGGCGGCGCCGGAGGCCGTCACGACGGCTCCCTCGCCGGCCGCCGCTACTTCGCCGCCGCGGGCGACCGCTCCGCCTCCTTCGCGCGCCCCTCGTCCCTCAGCGCCGGGGTCGCGCTCCCCGACGCCCTCCGCCTTCGCTACCGCGTCGACGACTTCACCAAGGAGGAACAAGGTGCGTCCATGCAATCAAAATATGATTTTTATACCGCAGGATCTAGCTTCCAAGACAATCAGTTGAGCATCTAT
This sequence comes from Thinopyrum elongatum, assembly GCA_011799875.1. NCBI lineage: Eukaryota > Viridiplantae > Streptophyta > Magnoliopsida > Poales > Poaceae > Thinopyrum > Thinopyrum elongatum. The sequence goes on along the minus strand of CM022297.1, from coordinate 18,251,027 downwards.
CATGTTGATAATCCTGTCTTTGTTGGCGAGTCGGCGTAAGATCCCAACCAGTTTATTATTGTTCCTGAGTAATCGTCAAGTGAAAATGAATTTGTTTCCGGCTGTACTTGGTTCTTGTAAACTGGCAATGTGACCTTCTTACGCACAATCTGTCGTGTTCAGATGAAATGTACGTCTTCTCGACGAGCCAGAAGCGCGTGTCCGTGGAATTGGTCGGGACGAACAAGGTCCGGGAGAAGCTGAAGAACTTTGATGAGTTGTTGTGTGCGTCTGTTTCATTCATGGGAGTAAGCTCAGCCGGATCGTCAGAGGAACTACAGGGGTTGGTTCCAAGTAAGAACTAATTTTGCAATCCTTGATTTATCTCATTGTCTATTAGACTTGCTCCTGGTGATGAACGGCGAGCTTCCTGAATGTTTTGTTTTGACTGTTCTGTCTCCATCGAGGTAGGACGATCAATAATGTGTCATGTTTTGTTCATCAAGGTTCCATAGCTACTGCACTCAAGTGCTTTCGTCATTGGAGATAATGGAATGGATTTGATAGTTTTTTTTTTACAAGATGTGAAAAAAAGGGGTGGCCCATTCCTGTCGTCACTTTCAACTGAATCCCTTATGCTGGCTCTTAGAATCTACCTTACCCGTGTTTGGAAGTGGTCTGAATTTTCTAAATGATGTAAAGTACTATAGCATGAAAACAAACTATTTTTACTAATAATCTATTCGAGACTTAAAGCCAGTCAAGTATGCATACAAAGTGTATAATCAGCATCCCATTTTCATGAGTGTCCTGGCTAATTGTTTTGCTTGTTTCAGATCTCAGGCAACTTGATTTAACCGGAAATCTCATTTCTCAGTGGCAAGTATGTAACCCATTTTTGCAAGCTTAATTTCATATATTTGATTTGAACTCTATGACCTTTTGCAATTCTTAACTAGTATGGACATAAGATATGCAACTGAATAAAATTGAAACAGACAAAATGCTATACCTGTTTGTCTTCTCATTCCATTTGATTTTTATTTTAAAATTTGACCATGCTATGTCATCAAGACTGCAAGAGATGAGTAACTGGTATGTGGTGCTGCTATATTTCATCACCAATAAGCTTGGAGTTGTTACTAATTCTTGTGATAACATATTAGTGTTAGTTCTGCTGTCACTTAGCAGTAAGTATTTCCTTGCATGTCTTTGTGTTAATGCTGTCCATGTTCATTGTTATTACATCAGTTCAGAACACCTTTAGTACTTTTTCTGAGTTGACAGTACATGTTTTACAACTTGTTTGCTGTCTCAACATGTTTCTTTCTTTTATCTATGGTTTTTTGCAGCTAATGTTAATGCTATCTATCTTCTGTAATGTTCCTAAACAGTTTGGATTTTTCTCAGGATATATTCTCTCTTTGTCAAGCTCTGCCATCTCTGGAAGTTCTCGATTTGACAAACAATATCATGGAGAATGACTTTGTAGAAAGTCCATTGCTGAAGAATATTCGTGTTTTGGTTCTCAACAACTGTGGTGTAACCTGGGAACTGGTATGTGCTATGCTGCATGCGGACCACTTGAAATATTATCAGTCAATACCAATCACACTATAAGTTGATGCTGACTTATCTGGAACAGGTTGAAAAGCTTAAAGTTCCATTTGCATATCTCACTGACCTCCACCTAATATGGAACAAGCTGAACATAATCACGGTTAGCATTTCTTCTCGTCTTCTGTTCTTATGTGCTTTACATAAAATTGCTATCTTCTTGTTCTTCATCTCATCTGCATCCGAAGAAAAGAGCAAAACACCTCAATACCTAACAAATGTTTTTGGAAGCTTTCTGCCATTTCATTGCCAATGTGCTGCATTTTAAATGGATAACCAGTCCCAAAGTTTGTAGTTCATATTTTATTCCTTCAGCGAAGTGTGCATTAAACAATATTGAAGAACTAACTGTATTTTACCATCTTCTCCAGACCCCAGTTGGAAAATTTGTGCAAGGTTTCGATACACTGCGGCTCTTAAATTTGGAAGACAATCACATTGTTTCATGGGATGAAATGGTAAAACTTTCTTATTTAAGAAGGTATAAATATATTGAACCTTTTGTACTTATGTTAGTGCTGCTTCAGCATTTCTTTCATTTGGATCTTGTGACTTGCAGCTTGGAACAGCTCCATTTGAACAAGAACAAGATAAAGCATGTAAGATACCCATCTAATCTTCCATCATCAGGGTCTCTTGGTGATGTAGCTGTTCCGGCCTTCGAAAAATTGCAAGTCCTTTTATTAGGTATTTTCGTGCTTGCCTTTTTCTGTATTCCCATACTTCACAAAACTAAGATTATAAGACAATACCCTGTTCTAACAAAGTACTGCCTTCTGTGCTGTTCAAGTAGAAACAGAAATGTTGTGCTAATGGTGACATTTAAATGCCTCAGGATCTAATGAAATAGAAGACTTTCCTTCTGTGGATTCACTTAACCTCTTTCCAAGTTTAATGGTGAGCTAGTTTCCAAGGAATTATTCTTCCATTTTTTACTTTGGTATTGCTGCGTAATTATAAATCGACACGGCTACACTGAAATCCGTTTTTTCTGGAAGGACGTCAGGATTTCTGATAATCCTATAGCTGATCCTGCCAAGGGTGGTGCTCCTCGATTTGTGCTTGTTGCTCGACTAGGAAATGTAAAGATACTAAATGGCAGTGAGGTAATTGCTGTTTCTCTGGGTGTGTCTTCATGTAGCAATACATTGCATCCTTAATATGTCATTCTTTATCTAGGTAAGTGCACGTGAACGGAGGGAAGCAGAAATACGGTCAGTTAATCCCTTTTGCCCTTCTTGTAGGAAAAAACCATTGTCCCTGTTAATTATTACCTGCTTTATGACATACGTAGATCGTGTATGGCTGGCTAATCATCTCATGTTGGTTGGCTGGGCCATATTTGTGTTTTTCTCCGCGTCTACCCTTAATTTTCTTCCGTTGTTCCGAGAAAGCCTCTTTGATTCCACATATTTTTAAAGGTTTACCTAGCATCTTAAGTCTGATACTTGTGATATAACATTATAGATACATTCGCCTTGTTATGGGAAAAGCAGAATCAAATGACCCAGAAGTGCTCAAACAGCTGCACCCTAGGTAAGTTTGTCAAAATTCCACTCCATTTTCAGCACTACAGGATCCATCGAGGAGGTAATCCATTGATTTGAGCATTCTTTTAATCCAAATAGAAAATTCAATTGCTCAAATGGTGTTCCCATGTTCATCTCAGAAGGATGATGTTGCGATATCACCCTAATGCAGTGACCTCTCTAACTAGAGGAGTACTTGTGTCGTGTGATTTTATCCTCTCTAATGAGAAGAATACTTTTGTAACATTAAGTGACTGAAAAAAGTTATGTTTCACTGGTTAGTCAACTAGGACTATATGGTTAGCTTATCACTGACATGTACTTGTGTTTCCTGGCATCGTTTGCCAATTTGATTACTGCTGATGGATACCTTATTTTTAGATCACCAGTAATTAATTGATTATACTTAGGAAGCATATAATTGTTAATGCAGATTTGCTGAACTGAAGGCCTTTCATGGCATTGAAGATGAAAAGCCAACTTCAAGGACGGCAGGCCCACAAAAGATGGCCTCTGGGCTTATAAGTAATAATCTTGATCTACATAAATTGGACAATAATATGGCTACATGAATTGACTGGCAATTTTTCTATCCTGCATGCAGGTATCACCTTGAAATGTGTGGGGCCATCCATGGGTGAGAAGCAGCCATTGACAAAGAAACTACCTCCTGCAACTACTGTAAGTATTTCCTGGTAATCCTTTTTTTTGGCTCCCTCTGGCACGTATTCGTACTACTTACAGTGATGACGATCATTCGTCTGATCTCCCTTTTGGCAACTTACGTAAAGTAGGTTGCCAATCTGTATCTGCAGCTCTTTTCTTAAGCTGGTTATGAGATGCTATAGCACTTTGTTCCATTCGACGTTTTAACTGCCAATGTCTGTGTGTAGGTTGGGAAGCTGAAATCATTGTGCGAGAGCTTCTTTAAACTGAAGGACATCAAACTGAGATTGTTTCTTGAGGAAGAGGTATGACATATCTTTTTTCGCTAGTCTCCTCCAACAATCATACTTCGGGAGTTCTATTGTTAATGTATGAGAGTGCAATCATGGAAAAAAGCACTGTTTTGGTGTCTCAAAAGAATTTGCTTATGAATACGCCAATATTTGGTAGTAGATTCTTGTTGAGCCATTGCTTGTTTTTTAGCAGGGATGCCCACTACCACAACTACTGGAAGAAGAGACGGCTTCACTCGTGGAACTTGGGATAGGCACGGGAGTAACCATTATTGTCGATGAAGAAAGCTAGTCGTCTGCTGGGAACAAAAGAAAGAATGCATGTATTTGTGTGCATGGATACCACAGTACTAATATCACTTTAAGAGAGCCACTCTCCTCCTGTTCATTTGTTAGAGAAAGCATGAACTTCTTCGTGTGAGCGTATTTTGTGTTCATCTCATATTTGTTTAGACATGTGAGATGCTGTATTTTTTAGATCTGCTGTCGAGAGCAGAGATACGGTCTCTGTAGCTCTTTGTGGTCTTCAGGTAAGGCCGAAGTAAGCGCAGAGAGAAAATCAGCTTCATCCTTATCCTCATCATATGGCCAGGGGAGCTCACAACACAAATAATGCAACTCACATTTCTTTCTTTCTGTGGCTCCAAAACTTCCCAGTCACTGTCCTCCTTTGTCAGGCTTAACTTAGATACAACTTCATGGCACTCTGAGGGTAGTTTACCCCCTGTATTGGACTGCATAGGGCTGCAACTTGCAGGTTTTCGAGGCAAGCAGCAGCAGCAGCAGCCATGGAGCCTGCCAGTGCTAGCTTGGTCTCCCTGAAAGCATCTGCCGTTGTGAATCACAGCTTCTTGTGGCGGCAGCCTGTGACGACCAAGACCAGGACGCTTCCGGCCATGGCGTCAAGGTCTGGGGCGAAACTGGTATGTGAATCTCACAAATCTTTCAGTTCTTCTTCTTCTTGACCGCAGTTGTTTCTAGCTGTGCTGCCTCGAGATTGCAAGCGCTGCTGAGAACCCATCGTCTGCTTCTGTTGTTCAGGTAGCTGCAGGCTGCAAGACATGCAAGGGGAAGGGTGCAGTGGATTGTGAAGGCTGCAAGGCATGTCTTGTCTTCTGAAGGTGTTTTTCACTGGAGCAAAGTAACTAATTGGCTGATTTGTTGATGGGTGCAGGGGACTGGCAGGAACAAGAAGAACGGCAACATCTTCGAGAGATGGAAGTACGTTTTCTTCTTCTTCTGATTAATTAAAAGAGATTTTTTTTCTGATTATTTGAAAAGAGAAATGTTAAGCCATGATGATATGATATATTTGTTGTGCTAGGAATACCACTTTGTTGGTGTTTGTGTGGCTGAACTGCTGGTATTAATTATGGGATATGGTTCAGGTGCTTCGACTGCCAGGGGTTTGGGATGAGGAAGTGCCCCACCTGTGGCAAGGGAGGCCTCACGCCGGAGCAGAGAGGGGAGAGATAGAAGAAACTTCCATCCATCCTTGCATCCATGGCAATGCCAGACAGATACACTCTCCAAATGCCATATTTACCATGGTTAACTTTGTGTGAGTTTGTTACTATCATCTAGCGGTAATTACTATACTCAATCGCCAAACAGAGTGTCAAAAACCGAATATGTTTTGAGAGCCAGCAGTATAGTGCCAGCCAGACAGAATGTTGTGAGGACATCAATTAGTTTCTGCGCGTATTGACTGGTTTGGCTGCATTTGAATTTGGAGTATACATATACAACAACAACGACAAAGCCTTTAGTCCCTAACAAGTTGGGGTAGGCTAGAGCTGGAACCCATAAGATCTCGTAACCAACTCATGGTTCTGGCACATGGATAGCGAGCTTCCACGCACCATTGTCCATGGCTAGTTCTTTGGAGTATACTTATGTTGTAAGTATTTTGTGGAATATGTTCATTTTTTCTAAGCATATTCTTTGAAAAAACCTGGTAACAGGGCGACGGGTGGTGCTCATATGAAGGTGCAGGCAGTCCCTTTGCACACTTAGCTACAGGGCACCAGTGTGTCGTCCCGGGTTTGCGCCCGTTGCAGTGGCTGCCTGGTGGGCCTTCCATAACATGTTCAATTTCAATAGAAAATTTTGCCCATGAAGTTCATCTGAGAAATACTATGGATAAATCCGTAAAGTGGTAACAAGTTTATGTATTCTAGCTTGGTCAATGGAATTGCTATATAATTGCTAGATGGAAATATGTGTTTGCGAAAGATGTTTCCTAATGTTTCTTGCCCCAGATGCGAAAAATCAGAAAGATTTATAGATCCATGATCAACAAAGCTAAGAATATCACATTGTCCCATACACCATAAAAAATCACAAGCAGAGTAGTAAGCCACACAGCACACATAGTCGAACAAATTATAATTTTTTTACCACAAATCAAAAGATGGAAATCAAAGAGCGATGCTTGTGAACTTCCAACACCCATAGGACATACCTTGTGCAATGTAATAGAAGTATAGAACTTCCTTCTCCCCAAAAATACTAAACAAAATGACAAGAACGTGCTGCCAACTAAATCATTTCACATCATTCTTCACGGATGGATTCATTAGATCAGACACCCTCCTCACCGCCGGCCTGGCCGTAAGGCCATCCCACCATGCCCTCACACGTGGGTACGCGTCGAGAACCGACCCATATGCAGTGACCCCTAGGCACAACATGGTGGAGACATGGTTGAGGTCCGCGAGGCTGATGAAATCACCAGCCAGGTACCTGGAGCTCGACAGCCTTGACTCGTACACCTCCAGCACCTTCTTTAGCTTCTTGATGTTGCCCTCCACGACCCTCTCGTCTACTCTTTGCCCGAAGATCGGCCGGATCCTGACCTCCATGAGGATAGCATCCATTATAGGACTGTAATGATGGGCCTCCACCTCCAGCCACACATCCACCATTGCTGATCCCTCCCGGCTGCCAACCTCGAGGAGCTCGGGCTTGTACTTGCGGCATACATATTTTGTGATTGCACGCGACCCTGTTTTTGCCGAAACAATATATTGGATGAAAGTGAGGCTTGAAACATCTTCTATTTCAATAAAATTTTGCGTATGATCCAAGTTCATCTGAGGAATACTATATATGAAAGTTATGTATCGACGCTAAATTGCTAAACATTAGCTGCTGTAGATGAAAATATTTATTTCCATTCTTTTTAAAAAATGCAAAAAAGATGGCTTCTCAAGTTTCTTACCCCAGATGCAAAAATCGCCGTCCTCCAGAACTGGTACCTGACCAAATGGCTGTGAAATTAAAAAGAAAAAAAAATCACACACACACTTCAAATATATGCAACACTTAATAGTAGCTATACTCAGGGTAGAAGAGCCAGAGAGTCCCAGATGGAGTACATACGTTCCTGGCAAGGTGGGCGGGGCTCTTGTGCTCAGCGGCGGTGAAGTCGACGGCGATGACCTCGTACTCGACGCTGGCCTCCTCCAGGCTCAAGAGCACCCTGGCTATGTTCCAAGACCTGGCCGCCCCATACACCTTCATGGCTGCCTCCATGTACGCTGCTCTTCTTCCAGCCGCCCGGTTTCCCTCTTCTTGCTTGGCGAAAATATGTCTCTGTCTCCACCTCGACTGATATGCCTCCCTGGTTGAATGATAGCATAGCATAGTATTTCTGTTTCATCTTCATATATAGTAGAGGATGCAAGCTTAGAACCGCAAACTTGGTCAAAATATGCGCCCATGTTCCACGAGGAGGGTTTTTATATGGAGTATATACTTTTCAAAGGATACATATTTATCTAGCAGATGCTGTGGTGCTGCCATGTAGAGGTTCTAAAATGGATGCCTTCACAAGGTTAATATATATGCGGTTCTGAAATGGCTTATATCAAATAAATGGCTTATATGTGCCTGCCAGGTTGAGGAAATCTCCAAGTTGGTACTACTTGAACTCTGATCCTACCGAGCGTTTAATTGCTTTCTTCTAACAAGAAATTCTCTATACTTGTGCTTTTTCTGCCATGCACGGGGTATCCGGTGCATCCATCCACCGTCTGATATATCATTGCTTTGAGGTTCATGACATGTTTTTCGTTTTTTTGGCAACATTTGTCTTGTTTCAATGTACTTACATAATCAATGATAAAGGGTTCCCCGCTGCTTTATATTATAAAGCAACGGCCAACAACCAACAACAAGATTCATACAAAGAGGAGTTCAAGTAGCGAGAGGGAGCATAAAATAAATAGTCTTGCTAGGGGCTCATCACAACATCCCCTGAAATAAAACTAGGTAGCTAATTCGGCTTGGGAGGCGGTGCAGAGGCGGTGTAGGGGGCGGCGGCACAAGACACGAGACAATGGAACGAAGGTCCAAGTAGATCTTGTCGATGGCCTGCCGAGCGTGCCGCTTGCTAAGCGGCCTCCATAGCTGCAGAAATCCACACAATTTATAAATAGCATCAGTCGCCCGAAGTGCGATCACATGTTCAATCACAAGCTTATTACACACAGTCCATAATGTCCATTATAGCACCCCCAACTACCACCCAAAGGGTCAGACGGATGGAAGGTTGGTGGGTTTGAACCTCCCAAAACAAGTCCGGGAGATTGTCATGGCACCACCTACCACCCACCACCTCGCGAAGGCAACTCCAAAGAAACCGAGCCGAGGGGCAAGTGAAGAAGATGTGATTCGAATCTTCTGGAACCTCACACAAAGGGCACTGACCATCGCTAGGGCCATTACGCTTGATTACCTCAATCCCCGAGGGGAGTCGGCCACGGACTAATTAGCGAAGGAAGATAAGAATTTTGAGGGGCAATTTGATCGCCCGCAGGAGATTCAATTCCTCTGGTCCCGGAGTAGCCACAAGGGATCTATAGATGGACCGAGAGGAGAAGCTGAGACCATTTGGTTCCAGGTGAGAACCCATGGCATCCTGGTCTAAGGTAGGCATGTGTAGGGCCACACACTCTAATAGTTCTTCCCATTGGCACGGGTCCAAACATCCGATGGAAGCATAGGTTAACGAGATTCACGAGGGCAGCTTCTACGGTTATGTGTGGGTGTGTGCATATACTGAAGATATTGGGGAACCTAGATGCGTAAGGCCGTTGGCCCGACCGGCGATCCAACCAAAAAAGGGTATTCGTCCCCAAGCCCACCGTGATGGACGATCCAATTTGGAGCACTGGAAGCAGCTGGATTACGGATTGCAGAATTGAGATCCTCCAGTTTGCAGAGCGAATGCTAGATGTTGGCCTTGCAAATATTTTGCTCGGATGATATCCAACCAGAGACCCCCTTCTCCGGTTGCAATCTGCCAAAGCCACTTAGATAGCAGCATGATATCCATCCACTTGGAGGAAATTATTCTCAGGCCCCCTTGGTCCTTGGGTTTGCAAATTTCCGACCATTTGACCATATGATACTTTTGCTTGTCTCCCTTTCCCACCCAGAATTACCGGGATTGGTACTTCACAATATCATGGTGAAAGGGATTCGTGAAGACTATAGAATCCCATCAAGTACATAAGCAGGTTGATCATAGATGAGTTAATGAGCACATCATAGGCCGCTTTCAATAACCATCTTCCCTGCCATGGCTCAACCCTATGATGAACTTTCTCCACCGTCAGGTGTAGGTCCTTAACTAACAACCTAGAGTCACTAATTGGCATCCCCAGTTAATATGTCAGGAAAGACCCTAGGCGGCAATTTAGTCGGTTTGCAATTCTTTGCTTATCCATGTCAGAGTATCCAAGCACCATTACCTCACTCTTAGTGAAGTTGATGGGTAGCCCTGACATCTCCTGAAAACAGAGTAGCAGAAATTTGATGTTTGGATATCCGTGTCCGATCCCTCCACCATAAGGATGGTATCGTCCACATATTGGAGGTTGGTAATTCCACCTACCCTAATAAGATAGGGGCATATTCCCCTAATGTGCCCTGCATGCTTCGCCGCATCAAGGATAGCTGTGAGTGCATCAACTACCAAGTTAAACAGAAATGGTGATAGGGGGTCAGCCTGACGTAACCCACGAGAGGTGGCGAAGTATGGACCGGTTTCACCATTTATGTTAACTGTTGTTCTACCACTAGAGACGATTTGCATAACCATCACAATCCAATGGGTGTCAAAACCTTTCCGGATGAGGACCTCCCTCTGGAAGGACCAATGGACGCTGTCGTAAGCTTTAGGAAAATCAATTTTAAAAATATATACCAATTTGAGGTGTTTTCTCTTGACTTCGTGGATGACCTCATGGAGAACGAGGATCCCATCGAGAATGAATCTCCCTTTAATGAAGGCAGTCTGATTCAGATGGGTAATCCTATCTTCTATAAGGGTCGCCCTACTAGCATACCCTTTAGCAAGGATCCAAAAGATAACATTAATGATCGTTATCAGACGGAAATTACAAATATTGGTCGCTCTAAAGATTTTGGGGGTGAGCGATATTATCCCATACTTAAGGCGGGAAATGTCCATCATTCCCTGGAAGAATTCCCCCCAAAAAAAATCCAAGATATCCTTCCCTAGAAAGCTTGGAAGAAGCGCACTGGCAAGCCGTCCGGACCCGGAGCCGATGCCGGGTTCATGGACTTGATGATCGCTGCGACTTCGGCCTCCTCGAAAGTGGCTAGTAGTAAGTTGTTCTCCTTTGGAGAAACCAGACTATTCCCTGTTCAAATATGTTCGGCGAGGGAGGTTCCACCCCTAGCGACCTTGGAGAATAACTGAGCATAAAACCCGTCGACATGCGCCCTAATATCCACAGGGTCCTGGATTAAACGGTCACCATCCCATAAAAGGGGAATAGTACATCTATGCCTCCTTCCGTTGGCAATAGCTTGGAAGTACCCCGTGTTGCCAACCGGAAAAGGTACCCAGTTCATGGCGCCAATAGGTCTCTTATTTACAATAGATTTTGAGGATCTCGTCCTCGAGATTATAGCGGATCACCCATTCTTCCAAAGATAAGCCTACCCCGTTGGCCTTAAGATCCAGGAGCTGAATCTCGAAGAGCAGGCCAGCCTTGCAGACCTTGAGATCTCTGCCAAGGTTAGCACCCCACCCCTTCATGAACTGGCGGGGGCGTCTAGCCAGAAAATGCCCAGAGTCAACCGCGGACATCATCTTATGAGGTTCATCTTTGGGTACTTACATAATGTTGCATTTTTTTACAATGTTTCAAAGTGTATTGTAATGTTTCATTCTATACCAGCAAATCTGACCTTAAACAACTGTACTCTTATTTGTTTGTACATAATGAAACATTATGATATACACTTTGGAATGAGAAAAAAAAATACCACAATGAAATATGTAACACTAAGAAACAAAACAGTTTTTGTCAGAACCTAGAAAGCGTGGCATGAATATCAAAGTAACAACAGATGGTGGATAAATGTACAGGATGTCCCATGCATGGTAGAATATCATTCACAGAGAAGCTCGCACAAACTTAACTTTGGTTCTCCACCGATAAAAAGTAGAGCTAGCTACTAAAAAGGCATAGTCATCACAACAAATTCATGTCCATGCTACCCAATTACAACACAGAATGGCTAGCCCCATACTAGTTCAATTACAACAAAATTCATGTTCAAGAAAAATAGAAGCTAGGAAAACATACAAGGTACAACATGGCAACAAATATTCAGTACAGATGGCATGTCAAGAAACATAGAAGGCATCTAATGATCAGCATCAATTAATGTTTTCATCAGCATTGCCTTTCTCCACTGTTTCAGTTTTCCTTTGAAGTTGATCAGAGGTAGCAGCTCGGAGTAGCTCACAACCATCTTTGGGGGCACTAAAGAGCTTCTTCCCCTGGTATCTTGTTACCCTCCTCCACTGCCTCTGTCATCTCCTCAAGGAGCTCTTTAGAAAGAGCAGCTGGGTCTACCTCATAGCAACCCAAGGGCACATCTGGAGCTTCTTCCCCTGTCATCCTGTAAAAAGGAACCTGGTGTGAAAACCGAAGCATCTCTTCTTTCATAATCCTCTTGATGGCATACCCATCCAGGCAGCGTCGAAAAACCGTTCTAAATCCGGCAACCTTGATCAATGGGGCGACAGAAATGCCGTGCTCATCATCATAATCATCCAGAACCTCAACAAGATCATAGACTTGCATCACATTATCAGGAGTATTTCCATTCCAATCAGGTGACCAGTTTTGGTACACGGCCCATATGTCGCCTTTCTGCGGATAAATGCTGATTATCCCACGAGGACCTTTATCCCATGTAATCTGGTGAGAGAATGAGTTCAGTGCAGTGATGGTTTCATACATGCCAATCCTGAAATCACCACATGTCTTTCTTAAATCAGAAGAAACCCAATTGAAAGACCCAAATTCATTGCTCGTCCTTGCGCCGTGGAGAAAATTTATTCCGAGCTTAAATGGTGATAAGGACAGACGTTTCTTAATGAGCACATAACAGTGAGGCATGCCATCTTTGTCACCATACGAAGCCCAAACTTGACCACTCTGAAAAGATTCCTTGGTACGATCCTTATCAAAATCATGAAAATGAGGATCAGGAACAATATATGTGGATGGGTGATCATCTTCTTTTTCAGCATCTGTGTTATTACCAGAACCATTCTTGTTACTTCTAATCTCCCTCAGCTTCTCGGTCAAACCGCTCTTCGCTCTTTTAATCAAAAGTTTCCTCATTTCATCCTTATCAATGGACTTGGCCAGGCTGATTTTGGTAGGAGGTTGCACTTTCACATTGCGCCCAACATTAACATGTTCAAACTTTCTAGCACTGCTTGCATCTTGATTCTCAGCTTGTACTGCATGAACATTCTCAGTTTGCGGCATTGGTGCCTCGTTTTCTTGGAACGGCATATGGACGTTATGGTGCACTGCGGATGTTTCTGATCCTACATTCCGCTTCCTTTTGCTTGCCATGGAAGCAGCATGGTTGAAGATGGTAGTCATAGTTTCAAACTTCCTCTCCGCAGCCTCCTTTGCAACAAGGGCCGCATCCTTGTTGCACTCCATTTCACAGCACCTCAGCAAGTACAAACAGACACACCGAGCGATGGATTAGGAAAAAGATATTTGACCTCAGAGCACTCCAATGTTATCCACCAATCAGCGCTGAGCACGTCACCATACAATAACCTTCAAAAGCCATAACCAAAAGGAAATAAATGGTACTTAAAATCATAAAAAAATGTAGATATAGAAAGTTTTTGGTACAAAGAGAACCCTGCACAGAATTAAAAACTATCCTAGCAAATAATGCGCTAGGCGCCAAATCAAAGTTATAGTAGCTTATCGTAAATAATCATGCCCCCATCATGACCAGAATTGTAACCATGGATAACTCAAAATATTTCTTTACTGGAAAGATGCAGAACACGCCAAAATATGAGTGATAAAGGCATATTAAAGATAATAGAACTTAACATACATACATACAACCCTAAAATTACTGAATTATATCTACACAGTACTCGGCCACTACCTTAGCATTCAATGGGTGGCGCGCGGAAATATGAAACATACAAGATCATCTGCAGATACATAAATTTATTATAAATAACTGTCCCAACATCACCGGAATTATTAACTACTCAAACATGGCCCTACCGTGGGTTGGTTGGGGTGCGGATATAGAAAGAATACATGACAAGTTGGACATGCTGAAACTTAGCATGAAATACAACCATCCCTTACACTGAGAATGCAGACTTTCAAACACTGCTCTAGCAAAATATGGGAGGCGTGCCAAAATATGAGGGATACAAGAGCAATTCATGTTATGATAAACATCCTAGGCATGACTGGAATTACACAACCATAGAACTCAAAACTTCAAATAAAACACAATGGACGGCACACAGTCAAAATATGATGGATACAAGACTAACTGAGATAGATAAACTTAGTATACAAGCATCCCTAGCATGGCATGAAGTATAACTACAAAGAGTACTACCCTAGCCTGAAGTGCATGAATTCACTCATAAAACAGGGTAGCTATTTTGCTCCGGCGAACCTAATTATTTCATAAGTTTGGGATAAAAAGTTAGGCAGAATATAAGTATAGCGCAAAGGCACTACTGATGTGGTGTTTGATATCCATTCTAAGGATACAATAAATAGATAAACGACGGAAAATAGTGAACATGGAAATTAATCCTCATGTGTGTTGTATGTGGAAAAAAGGGGACATGGTATCGGTTTCCTGTTAGAATTCTAACAGAAGAGAAGACAGACCGCAAAGCCTAGATACCCTATACAGGCCAATCCACCACTTAGCAGGACCTATCGGTCCACGGTCCACTCTAACAACAAAAACATTGGAGAAGCAAACAGGTTGAGTATAAAAAAATGTGAGTATGGTTCGAATGTCCTGAATCAGTGTGATGGTGTCATCAATAAAATAAATAAACAGCAAGTTAATCTTCATATTTCCTCCGTGGGTTCTCCATCAAAACTGAAATAAAGCAGAATGGGCATCTTCATTTTATTTATCACAGAATTTTCCTATTGTAATTTAATACATAATTTTATAGAAGTGCATTATTATAAAATAATGGTCAGCACTGTGTAGTCAAGATCAACACTGTGCACTTGAGATCATGTTAATAATTAATTGACAACACGGCAAAAAGAAATTATTCAACGACATCAAAGCTAGATAAGCGTTTTGATTCTGGAGTGTGTCATCAACAAAACAGGGGGAGAGCAAAACTCCGCAGTGTATGAAACTGATAAGTTTATTAGATGTTTAGGTTCAAATGTAAAATGGCATAGGCAGGTCCCAGAGCATGTTCTAAAGTTTGCGCTTTAGGCTGTAAAAAACTGTTTTATTTTATAAAGCACTCCCCTTAACAAACAATAATATAACATGTACATATGCAATATGCTCATAAAGGGCACACTCAAATATGCAGGTCGCCTAGAAATACAACCGGATAGGAAATTAAATATAATTGCATACATATTCATTTTTTTGAATGAAAACCTTATAGAGTCCATTGATAAGAAAACTTTCTAATGATTCTTATATGGGAAATAGTGGTTTGATTTATAGAATACAACTCTATTTTACAAATAAAATCAAAATAATCTTTATACCTACTAATAAAGCACACATTGATTCTGTCGGGTTCACCGTCGCGGCGTTTTTACAAAAAGGTCTCTGATGTTTTAGTTATTTAACCCACAGTCCTTATAATAAGTCAACCCGAAGCGGTACGGGTGAGAGAAAAAAAATAACCCAGCCACTCGCCCTCCCAATCGTCTCGACCACCAACGCGCCGCCACCTCCCGCCCCGCTCCATCTTACCGATGCATTCGGGCAGGGCATCGCCGCCGCCGTCGCCAGCCACTCGCCCCTCCCAATCCCATCTCAAACTCCAGCGCGCCGCCACCTCCCGCCCCGCCCCATCTTACCGATGCGTTTGAGCAGGGCGCCGCCACCGCCACCGCGCGGCCAGTTTTCTTCATTGTCCATCCGTTCTGAGGGCGTTCGACATCGCCGTGCCGCCGTTCTGCCGGCATCACCGGAACTCCGTTTGTCAGCATCTTCTCCACCCCTTGGTGATGAGCGGCTGAGCCAAGGAGCGGAGTCCGGCGCCGCCACGCGTACATGTCGCGTTCGTGCGAGAGTGGGGACGGGCTGACATGGGATGTAGACTTGGTTGGGGAATAAGAGCATGCGAAGATAGGAGCAGGGGCCGATCGATGGGCAGCGCGAGGACCTCGCAGTGCGGCGGCGCCTACTGGTTCTACATGTTCCTCTCTCTGCCTATCCATGACAAGCATAGAGGTGAATTCATGGTTGTTTGCTTCCTGGCCTAGCTGTTGTATTGATAGGTGATTTAAAGTGCAGGGTTGTGAGGAAATCGGGATAAAATCTTGGTTGTCGGAGTTCCCTTGGAACTCCATAGAAGATGGGGTGATGGATTCAGTGTCAAGATTTAATGAAGATCCATCTGTTCATGGCCTGCTTGTTCACCCACCACTACCATAAGCAATGTATTCTACTTTTCTGGATGCAGCCCTAGAAAGGAATTATGTTTGGTTTAGTTCATAGAAAGATATCATAAAATCCTTTTTGTTTACATACTAACTGAATAATGAGAAGTATTTTAGTTCTCATGGTAATAGACAAGCAACTTCAGTAGTATTTGATTTGAGTTTTTGTTTTTAAGTATATGTTTGGTCAAGATTCAACTTTCTTTATGTCCATGTTTTGCTGGTATAATGCATCATCAAGATTTGTTTTTGTATGATGACATTGTGTAAATCAGCATATGGATGAGGAAAGTATTCTGAGCGCAGATGCTTGCCGCCGCTGCCGCTTCCGACAACGTGTGAGCCGCCTAATCGAGCGAGGACGCAGGGCGTTGACGTCGGAGCCTCCTCATCCGAAGAGGACTTGCCGCTCTTCCACGCCGCCGCCGCTGCAACGCGGTGTTGTTCCAGCACCAAATCACAGGTTTTTGCCGGTGCCTATTTACTTGCCCTTCGTCTGCATAGTTGAGCGCAAGCTTCTGACCTTAATATAGACTTTTGAAAACATTATATTTCATGCTTGCACATTACTAGAAAGTAAAAACATAATTGCACTGCGTAGATTTAACGGATTTACATAATACTATTGTGTCAGTAAAAAAATATTTTTCAACTTCAAATTATATGATGGCTTCAGATTATTTTCTTAAAAACCAAGAGCTCTTTTGGGGTTTGTAGTAGTCTTTTGGGGTTTGCAGTAGTGTGGTTTACAAGAGGTAGCCACGGTTCTTCAAAATTTTGAAGTGTTAGCAAAAAGAGTGGAACAGATCGAACTGAAGCTATTTTATTTAATATTATCTACTTCTACTTGACCTTTGATGGGAATCTCATGTAACCATCCCGCAATCTGAAAATACTGTATGATGTGTAGAGAAGATTTCTGTTTACATGTAACTGCGCTTAACTCTGCTTACATTTCTCTATGGCCGCAAAGTTCAAGCAGTTGTAAGTAGTATACATACATACTTTGCTCACAGTATAATCATCTGATGCAATGTGATAGTTCCAGCAAAATGTTTTCACCTATAAATCAATTTATGTTACTTCTCTTTGTGTAAATCTTGGATTTCTAGATCTTATGAAAATGACTTTTTATTTCAGCAAGTGTTAATTTGAATTTGTAATCTTTTTAAATATAGATGCATCTTTGCAAATCCAACAAAGTGGTGGGAATATCTACAACATGAAGTTTCTCAAGCTGATAGGGCATTCTTCTGCATGTTTGTGACATGATCATGGTGCACATATATTTAATAGTGAAGGTCTTCTGCTATCACTATGAATGGTGCTGCTGTTGTGTAAGTGATTTGTTAAGTGTTGTGTTCTAACACATTAGAGTAAAAGATTAATTGTGTATGAAGAATAATATTACAGAGTCAGGCAGAACTTGACCTTAGTTCTGACCAAATTAATCTTTATTTGTTTGCCAGGTTGTGTGTGTCAAACATCACTTCATGTTGTAGTGCATTTTTTCCTTTCAAAAGCCACATTATGCAATTTGGCTTTATAAGAAGTTTCACTTTATTATTAGTGGAGAACGGGAGATAAGGAAAGGGAAGGGAAAAATAGTAATTCTAGCAACTAGCCATTGTTCCGTGGCAAAACACAGGTGTTTGTTCTATTATGTTCATCGGAAGTCTTTACGGAGGAGTTGGGACTGAGTGAGTGACATAGATTTGCTTGAGGTTATGAATTCTTTTCTGCTGTTACTTGCATCATACTTGAATTTTTTAATTCAAGTTCTTCCTGTTTTCCCATATCGTCTGCTCTATAGAAGCTGCTACATCAAATTAACTAAGTGCATCCTTCTTTTTTGTCCAAGTTTGTTCTATTCTATTACTCGGAAGTCTGTACAAGACTGAGAGAGTGAAGCAGATTTGCTTGAGATTTGAATTATTTTTTGATGTCGGGTTTGTACGCTGTAATGTTTGATTAATGAAAGCTGATGAAAAGTAGTGGCAAACACTTGATTGAGTAAGCTACTGGATTTTACCAGTAATACAAAG
This sequence comes from Thinopyrum elongatum, assembly GCA_011799875.1. Lineage (NCBI taxonomy): Eukaryota > Viridiplantae > Streptophyta > Magnoliopsida > Poales > Poaceae > Thinopyrum > Thinopyrum elongatum. Next base: position 18,232,896 of record CM022297.1, on the reverse strand, counting down.
TAGTTTCTTGCAATATTATCTGCATGACAAGAAACACCCATATTTGATTTTTCTCTGTAATTGGTTCAAATATCACTTTTTGGGCTAAAGCTGATTAATTTATTATTTGGATATGAGTAGTAGTTTCAACAGTAATAACTTAAAATATGATTTTATCATCGCTCTAAAGTTTATTGGTGATGATTTATTTCAGGATATTTGGAGAGGCTATTTGCACCGCAGTTCAAGGCAGATGATAGAATACAGTCTAGGCAACTCACTTATATTGGTATTCGTTTAAATGGTCATCTATTCTGCCGGCATAGTCACATGCCATATTAATTTCAGAAGAACAATTTCTAATATAGTGTTGTGCTTGCATGCATTGTTATGTCTAAAAAGAAAATTCCAAACAAAAACAAAAACAAAGTCACAGTTTGTATTTACATATTGGATAATGGATGTTTCAATCACTAAATTAAACTAAGGCTTTTAGAATAAATTGTGGCCTCTAAGCTTATGTGTAGTCAATTACTAAATGTGTAATATTAGCACATATTAGCACGACTATTTCTTAAGTGCAGCCAGCCACCAATTTCATTTGATTTGAATTAACATATTATTTATATACTCATTTAGATATTTATGTTTTCGATGGATTGATTTCAACGCCGTAATTTTATTACCCCGTTGCAACGCACGGACCCTTTTGCTAGTAAGTATACAAAGTTAGCAATTTGGTTTTGTTTACCAAAAAGGTTTTCACCTCGCTTTATATATAAAGCAACGATCCACATCACCCGGTACAAACTCAGCACACAACTTATAAAACATCTAATTGATTAGGTGGATAAATAATTCTACTCTCTGAAGGAAGAAGGATAAGACGGAGAGCCGTGCAGAAACGTAGCACACAACCAGATCTGCTGCACGCACGCGCATGATTTTCCTTACCAGGAGGGGAACACGGCTCGAGGAGGGGCCAGGAAGGATGAGGGACGTGGCGCTCCAAGCCGGGGAAGGAGGGGGAGGGCCGGCGGCGCAGCAAGCACGCCGCGAATTGGAGGATTACGGCGAGATCCAGAGAGTGTTGGAGAGAAGAGACGCGGGGGTGGGGGGCGCCAGCAGCAGCAGGGTTTACGTCTGATCTTCGATCGATCGGCTGTGGGTAGCCGGACGTTACTATTCCCGTCAGCAGGGTGGGGCCACATGCATGTTTGACCTCCTCCGCTATCTCCATGCCAGGTACTACGGGAGGGTGTCCGTCTGCGGGGATTTCTTTTGTCGTTCACTTGGGCCAACTTCAACGCACAACCCGAAATGGTCCAACAGTGACTGTTTGGATCGAAACGGACAGCTGCGGCGGCCCAACGCACGACCCCATCCGTAAAATCTGCCCGTTTCATGTCCGGCTCGATCAAAGCGGGAGCAAATTTGGCCAGACTTTGCGGCCAGATGGACAGCGAACAGACACGCACGCGTCCTCTTGGCGTCTGTCTCGGGCCCACCTATCGGCCGTCAACCTATATTCCACCGGTCCCATTTAATCCGCACGCGTGGGCGGGCCCGTACGTCAGCCATCCAGCCGCCCCCGGCCATGTCCTTTTTTATGGCGAAGTTGTGGACTGGCCTATCCACTTCCCCACCGCGTCCACACAACGCCATTGCTCCCTCCCTCCCTGACAGCAAACCCTAGCCTAGCGCCGCCGCTCTCCTCGCTCCTCGCCGCTCGTCTCCATGGGCTTGTGGAAGTGGGTGCCCAGCAAGAAGGCCAAGCACGACCATGAGGCGGGGTTGTCGTCCGCCTCGTCTTGAAGCGCGACCACCCACTCGACCTCGCCAGCCGTGTTCTCGATCTCATCTCCGGCGGCTGGGCCACACTTCTGGCCGTACGTGAAGGTCGACATCCGCCACCGGTACTAGGAGACCGACACCCCGCTGCCGTGGTCTGATGCCCACCTCCCCAATGGGTGGCATCTGAGCCTGGATTGGGTGCCATCCCTCCGTCCCGGTGAGCGGCCGCGCCCGCCGGCGCGCACGGATCCCGCACCAATTCCTTGCCGACCGGTACTATGATGTTGACTCGCCCCTCTGGGACGCATGATTCCAGGATGAGCACTACGGGAGGGCGTCCGTCTGCGGGAATTTCTTATGTCCTTCGCTTGGGCAAGTTCAACGCACGACACGAAATGGTCCAACGGTGACTGTTTTGGTCGAAATGGAAAGCTGCGGCGGCCCAACGTGCAATCACATCCGCAAAATCTGTCCGTTTCATGTCTGGTTCGATCAAACCGGGAGCAAGTTTGGCCCGACTTTGCGGCCAGACGGACAGCGAACGGACGCGCACACGTCCTCTCGGCATCTGCCTCGGGCCCACTTGACGGCCGTCAAACTACATTCCACCGGCCCCATTTAATCAGCACGCATGGGCGGGCCCGCACGTCAGCCATCCAACCGCCCCCGCCGTGTCCTTTTTTATGGCGAAGTTGTGGACCGGCCTATCCACTTCCCCACCGTGTTCACGCAACGCCATTGTTCCCTCCCTCCCTGACAGCAAACCCTAGCCTAGCGCCGCTGCTCTCCTCGCTCCTCGCCGCCCGTCTCCATGGGCTTCTGGTAGTGGGTGCCCAGCAAGAAGGCCAAGCACGACCATGAGGCGGGGTCGTCGTCCGCCTCGTCTTGAAGCGTGACCACCCACTCCACCTCACCGGCCGTGTTCTCGATCTCATCTCCGGCAGCCGGGCCACACTTCTGGCCGTACGTGAAGGTCGACACCCACCACCGGTACTAGGAGACCGGCACCCCGCTGCCGTGGTCTGAAGCCCACCTCCCCAATGGGTGGCATCTGAGCCTGGATTGGGTGCCATCCCCCCCGTCCCGGTGAGCGGCCGCGCCCGCCGCCGCGCATGGATCCCGCACCAATTCCTTGCCGACCGGTACTATGATGTCGACTCGCCCCTCTGGGACGCATGATTCCAAGACGAGCACTACGGGAGGGTGTCCGTCTGCGGGAATTTCTTATGTCCTTCGCTTGGGCAAGTTCAACGCACGACATGAAATGGTCCAACGGTGACTGTTTTGGTCGAAACGGACAGCTGCGGCGGCCCAATGTGCGATCACATCCGCAAAATCTGTCCGTTTCATGTCCGGCTCGATCAAACCGGGAGCAAGTTTGGCCCGACTTTGCGGCCAGACGGACAGCGAACGGACGCGCACACGTCCTCTCGGCGTCTGCCTCGAGCCCACTTGTCGGCCGTCCAACTACATTCCACCGGCCCCATTTAATCCGCACGCATGGGCGGGCCCGCACGTCAGCCATCCAACCGCCCCCGGCCGTGTCCTTTTTTATGGCGAAGTTGTGGACCGGCCTATCCACTTCCCCACCGTGTTCACGAAACGCCATTGTTCCCTCCCTCCCTGACAGCAAACCCTAGCCTAGCGCCGCCGCTCTCCTCGCTCCTCGCCGCCCGTCTCCATGGGCTTCTGGTAGTGGGTGCCCAGCAAGAAGGCCAAGCACGACCATGAGGCGGGGTCGTCGTCCGCCTCATCTTGAAGCGCGACCACCCACTCCACCTCGTCGGCCGTGTTCTCGATCTCATCTCCGGCGGCCGGGCCACACTTCTGGCCGTACGTGAAGGTCGACATCCGCCATCGGTACTAGGAGACCGGCACCCCGCTGCCGTGGTCTGATGCCCACCTCCCCAATGGGTGGCATCTGAGCCTGGATTGGGTGCCATCCCCCCCGTCCCGGTGAGCGGCCGCGCCCGCCGGCGCGCACGGATCCCGCACCAATTCCTTGCCGACCGGTACTATGATGTCGACTTGCCCCTCTGGGACGCATGATTCCAGGATGAGCACTACAGGAGGGTGTCCGTCTGCGGGAATTTCTTATGTCCTTCGCTTGGGCAAGTTCAACGCACGACACGAAATGGTCCAACGGTGACTGTTTTGGTCGAAACGGAAAGCTGCGGCGGCCCAACGTGCGATCACATCCGCAAAATCTGTCCGTTTCATGTCCGGTTCGATCAAACCGGGAGCAAGTTTGGCCCGACTTTGCGGCCAGACGGACAGCGAACGGACGCGCACACGTCCTCTCGGCGTCTGCCTCGGGCCCACTTGTCGGCCGTCCAACTACATTCCACCGGCCCCATTTAATCCGCACGCATGGGCGGGCCCGCACGTCAGCCATCCAACCGCCCCCGCCGTGTCCTTTTTTATGGCGAAGTTGTGGACCGGCCTATCCACTTCCCCACCGTGTTCACGCAACGCCATTGTTCCCTCCCTCCCTGACAGCAAACCCTAGCCTAGCGCCGCCGCTCTCCTCGCTCCTCGCCGCCCGTCTCCATGGGCTTCTGGTAGTGGGTGCCCAGCAAGAAGGCCAAGCACGACCATGAGGCGGGGTCGTCGTCCGCCTCGTCTTGAAGCGCGACCACCCACTCCACCTCGCCGGCCGTGTTCTCGATCTCATCTCCGGCGGCCGGGCCACACTTCTGGCCGTACATGAAGGTCGACATCCGCCATCGGTACTAGGAGATCGCACCCCGCTGCCGTGGTCTGATGCCCACCTCCCCAATGGGTGGCATCTGAGCCTGGATTGGGTGCCATCCCCCCCGTCCCGGTGAGCGGCCGCGCCCGCCGGCGCGCACGGATCCCGCACCAATTCCTTGCCGACCGGTACTATGATGTCGACTCGCCCCTCTGGGACACATGATTCGAGGACGAGCATGACATGCGCCGGCAAACGTTCTTTGCTGGCCATGCTCGTAGCCCACCCCACGCGTGCGTGCACGGAGCCCACCTAGAGTGCGCGGCGGCACACGGGTGCGCGGCCTGACGTCGACGCCCTCTCCCTCTCCGTCTTCGCCGCCACCGCCACCTTCCACCATGATAGTCGAGAAGGAGGATCGGCTGGTGCAGGGCGTGATGGATGACTTTGAGAGGGAGTTCAAGCACAACCAGGAGAAGCAATGGGAGGCGATGGAGGATATGATGGCGCTCTCGGCCGCCGGAGATGTCTAGGTCCCGGAGCTGGACGTGAAGCAGGAGGTGACGGAGGAGGTGATGGAGGATCGTCTGCCCACCCCGGTGTGGAACCCGGCGCTGTATGGGCAGTCGTGGTCGTGGATGACCATGGTGGCATGCAGCACAGTTAGTTGGAAAAGGTTTCCAAACAAATTACTGTGGCGAATTCTATAATAGAGGCTAAGTATGTTACCGCTTTCGAAGCGACAAAGAAAATGTTGAATCATATAGTTCATTCATGAACTTAGTATGGTTCCAAGATGGCTTTTGTCAATGGGACACTACTGCAGGTAGTTGCTCCATAACTCAGTCTGAGGAATCCAGGTTCGACCTGTGATTCACATACATACAAAGCCAAGTCCACACAAAAATGAATTTTGTGAAAGCGTAAAAACGCGAGGATACGCAAAGATTCACACGGAGCTGAAGTCGTCAGATCCGTTGGACATCAGGCTATACCACATGCGAAGCATATTTACACCGGCGTGCCACAGGTGTAAAGTGCATCAGCATTAACTAGATTATTGACTCTAGTGCAAGTGGGAGTATGTAGGAGATATGCCCTAGAGGCAATAATAAATGTTATTATTTATCTCCATGCTCGTTATTATGTTTATGTTCCATGCTATAACTGCTGTGGTTCCCGAGCCCGTATATCCATAAAGGCTCTGGGGAAAACCCATGTGCACGTGTGGAATAATAAACAGTAAAATGTATTCCTAGTCATGCCTCTAAGACTAGCTCAAGTGTTGCATGATGATTATGTTTTCCCAATCATGGGCATGTCTATGCCAGCAACTTTGAGGGCACAATGTTAGAAGAACATTTGTGTTGAATCGACCCGATTGATGTTATGCTATGAGATTCATTCGTCACAAGTTAATGGTTAATAACATAGAGATGGTTAACGTTTGCATAATTCCTCAGACCATGAGAGTATCGAGTTTCTTCATGCTTGATTCATGAACTTTGGGGTTTGTTAAACGTCATCCGTAACTGGATGGCTATTACGGCGGCTTACGGGTTCATGGGAAAGTATGCCAAGTAACTTGATAGCTCAAGATTGGGATTTGCTCCTCCGACGATGGAGAGATATCTCTGGGCCCTCTTGGTGTTACGGTATCCATCATCGTCTGGCCAGACACTTTGTGATTTGATCACGGGGGTGCCGGAACACGGTAACGAGAAAAGAGAACAATACCGATAACGGGGTAACTGGCATAGTGGACAAGTTGTTGATCCACGGGGATGCCAACATGTCTAACCTCGGGTATTTGTAACATATCGTGAAGCAACAGGAATAGCACACGGCAACTGGAGGTTCACTCGAATATTCATTCGTGTGGGTATAGGGGTCAATATGGGTGTCCACGGCTCCGATGCTGATCATTGATCGGAAGGTGTTCCGGTCATGTCTATACTTCACCGAACCTATAGGGTCACACGCTTAAGGGTCATCTATCTGCTGAATACTAGACAGGGAGTCTGAGAGAAAGTCACTGGAAAAGTTTCGGAGACAACGGAAAAGTTTCGGAGAGAACACCGAAAAAGTTTCGGTAAAACCGAAAAGTTGTTTCGGATAAAACCATTGATCCAAAAAGGTTTCAGCAAGCACCGGGAATGTTTTGGAGGTTGCCAGATTGGTCTAGTAATTTCTGAAATTTTTCTGGAGAAAAAAACCGAAAAAATGTTTTGGAGCTGCCGGAATTGTTTACCGGGTAAACGAAGATGGTTTTAAATTAAACCACCATACCGGAAATGTTCCGGAGCGCGTCCAGATAATTTTAGAGGGTGCCACAAATGTTCTGGGACCTTCCGGAATTTTTCAAAAGTAATAGTCGCGGAAAACATCTTGTCCCAGCGTGAGGGGACAAGATCCCACGGATCGTGGGGGCTGTTTTGGGCTGTTTTGGGGGCGCCCCCCCCTTGAGGGGGCAGCCCCTTGTGGCTGCACAAAGATGTTGGGGGGGCCCCCCATGGTGGGGGGTAGCCTCCACAAATGGTGGAGAGTGTTGGGAGGAAGGTGGGGCCCCGTGGGGGAACACCATGGACAAGGGAACATGTTTTTCCCTTGTTTGGTGGGAACATGTTCTCCTTGTTTTGTGGGAACATGTTTTCCCCATGTTTAGTGGGCTGAAATTTCAGCCCCCTCCACCCCTTCCACCACTATATAAGGAGGAGGAGAGGTGCTCTCCAACTCCACTCCAACTCTCTCACACAAGCCATGCATGATCTGGCATTCTCTCTCCCTCCCACGAAATAGTTTCGTAGTGCCGAAAGGCTGTCTGGGTTCCGGTGGGAACTAGTTCTGGACGGCGAAGCCCTGCCGGATAGATGAAACCGTATGTGTGCAACTCTGTAGAGAGGTCGTAGTTTCGATCTTAGTGCCCGTGGGGCTGTTCGTGAGTGCCTCCCGAAGGGCTGTCCAAGTGACGGTCCGAGTTCTGTGAGTCCTCCCGAAGGGCTGTCCGCGACACCATCCGGGGGACTGTCCGACTGCCTCCCGGAGGGCCGTCCGGGTGGCGGATGAGGGTATACATCCTCGCGGTTGGGAGGTTGTAAATCCTAGCTGCGGGGATCTGCACCGCCGATCGTCATCGACTCTACTTCCGCTGTGCTACGAGTCGGTAACGAAAATGATCAAACCTTGTATGCAGTCTCCATAGTGTTCCTGGGCTGTTGCGTAGGTCGGAAATTTTTTGTTTTCTGCTGCGTTACCCTACAGTGGCATCAAGAGCCGTGCTATGCGTAGATGCAGGTTGCGATCTAGAATACATAGAGATGTATGGATGTTGCACAATATAATTAGGTAGTAGATGAGTTCTATTACTGAAAATTATTTGTGCGGGTAGCAGATGAAATCTATTACCCGATGTTCTTGTTGCTTCCCTTGAATTTGCGTAGTCCTGATCTTGACCGCATTGTGGAATCTCACAAAGTTCTGGCAATCCGCGATCCTTTCATGCTGCTCCTGAGTATGCTGATTGACATATCAACGAAGTGCTAACAGTTCTTTGGGTTCCACTTTAGTTAAAGAAAGATGGATGTTTAGCAGACGAAAGGGCAATGCAGATATGATCTGCACGGGGGTCATGTGTATGACGAAGTTCGGTATGGGGCTCGAGATTTTATTATCTCGTGTTTCATACACCCCGCATTGTTAATCTAGCGACTTGGATTATCATACTTGATGATGGACGTTGGTAGCTTCAGTTTGTTTCGAAACCTTAGAAGCCACGAAAAACAAGTTTTTGCATGAACCGATTAGAGGCGTCTAACTTGGTTTTGCAGGAGGGTTTGCATGTGCATGTGATGTGGTATAGCAGTGCTCATAATAATTTGATTATGTATGAGATGATTATATGATGTAAATTAATTAACATGACCTGCGTGTCATGATTCGGCATGATGGCTGGAGCCATATGATTGCACTTTAAATGACCTGCGTGTCAACCTTGTTGTAATGCATTATTTTATTAGCTATAGAGATAGCAATATTATCTGGTGCATCGACAAGGTGGTGGCAATCTTCGCGAAGGTGAACACCGACGCGAATGCCGAAGACGAAGAAATACAAGACTTCTCCGTCAGAAAGGGCTATACCATACCATGCTATTATGAATTGCCTGAGATGTTTATCCCTTATGATGCACCCTTCTTGATTGCGCGGTAGTCGCTTTTTATTAGGGTGATCTCTCACAAAAATATCAAGTAGTTAGTGTTCTCCCAAGTGTAGCACCGTCACGGCACCTAACTTTTCGGGGTGCGCCATGGATGCATGGGTACGAACGATTAGGGATGTGTGAGGCGGGTGAGGTCAGACCTCACAGCAAGATCACTTGGTTGTCTTGACGTTCATGGCAGGATCATCCTGAGCTCAGAACACACGCATCGAAAGATGAACAAGAGTCACATAGAGATGTGATCGGCAAGTTGGCCTACCGATTAAAATTCCCGTCATGAGATGATGATTCTATGGCGATGAATTGAAGTCTGGATCTTGTATCACTCAAAATCAATTATGAGAGATATTGATTTGAGTGGGAGCGCACTGTTGAATTAACTTGTTTAATTCTCAGTGCAATTAATTTTGAACACCGTCTAAGTGTGATTTGCATAATAGTTGTAGAATAATGGCTCGCATTTCCACCTTCCCTATTAAAAATTGAATAGCTGTTAAATATCTGGTTAAATCTTTACGGTTGGTAACGTAATGTGAGGATTGTCCTCCAGAGTGCCGAGAAGGACTTTGTCCTATCGCATACTCTCGGTATTCTCCCGCTTATGCTATGGATCATGTGACTCTCATCCTTCGATCCAAAAGCTAGAATTCCGTTTTCAGTCAAGTGCAATATGTTTGCTTCCATGAGACCCGAACTTCAAAAGTTTGGATAGTTATGTGATATTCATGGAATCTGAAAATCATTTTCAGAGACAGACAAAGGCTAAAGATATGAGATATCCAAAGCAATGTTTGTTTGCAAACTATTAGTAAAAGAGTTTACTATGCATTAGACTGATAAGAGAGGGATCCAGTAGAACGCCTGTCATATGATGAAAGATGAATAAAACAACAACTTAAAAAGAAAGGAAGTGTCCGAAGGGTGTTAGTGAAACTTTCACGCCTAGGAAGTCCAGGGCTAACGCCACTCTTAAGTTGGGTGCTTCTTCTGAGAGTAGGAGAAATGCTAAAAGTTAAACTGTTAGAAGTATAAAGGCAGAAAGAAAGAAGACTGGAATATCCAGCTCATGTATGAATGTCATACAAGTTTTTGATGTATAGAAGGCTGGTCAAAGATATAGTTCTTGGGAATTATGGTTAAACATGTTAATCACTAATTCTTGGGTATTGTGAGTTAATCACAAAGATACCCGCTCGATTGCATTCTGTTGCAACTCGATGTAAGAACTACTATGGCCTGAAAGACTAGCCAGGGATGAGGTTTAGGTATACACAGGGAACATAGTAAATGTTACTATACCTTCCATCGGTGTATTACTGTCTGTATTTATTTTCATAATTCATTTAGAGTATTACAAACTCTAGCCCATTGCATAAGGTATCTTGCAAGAAGGTTGTTCATAAGAGAACTTTTTATGTTCGATGTTATGAATAACGTAAGGGCCATACTTTCATTATGAATGAGACATATGTTATGAATATTGATAATAATACATTACCTCTGGGTTTACTTTCATAATTCATTTTAGAGTTTCATACACTCTAGCCCATTGCACAATGTTTGTTGCAAAAGAGTTGTTCATAAAAACAACAATTGTTGTTCAGTATTATGAATAACATGAAGGGCCATGCTTCCATCCTCGATGGGACGTATGTCATGAATATTGATGGTAATATGATACATCCATAACACTGACACTAAATGTCGTAAGACTAAAAGAATACCACACAAGTGTGGCACTGCATTTGGTCACATTGGAGAAACCCGCAATGAAAAATTCCATTATGATGGATTTTGAAGTCGTTTGATTTTGAATCATCTGACACTTGCAACTTTCCTCCGAAAAGAGAAGTGACTGAAATACCGTTCACAGGCCATAAGGAACGAGCAAAGAAGTTATTGGTGATCATACATTTTGATGTATGTAGTTCAATAAATGTTGTTGCAAGTAGTGGATTTATCTATCTTCAGAGATGACTCAAGTAGATATGTGGATATTTACTTGATGAGACATAAGTCTGGATCTTTTGAATTCATTCAAAAGGTTTTCAAGAATGAAGTAGAAGTTATTGTAACAAGAAAATTATGTTTCTACTATTGGATTGCAGAAATGAATATTTGAGTTACAAGTTTAGCGAATGTCTGATGAGTTGTGAAAGGGGTTTCATAACTTGCACCTCCCGGAACACCACTGCAAGTGGAAAGTCCGTGAAGATGTAATCGAACCATTTATGACATGGTAAGATCAAAGATGACATAAATAAATTTGCCATTATCCCTTTTAAAGAGTGATGCTTTAGAGACTACGGCTTTTACACTGAAAAGAGCTCCATCAGGTCTGTTGAAATGACGCCATGGTATGGTACGCCCAACCATGTTATATCTTTTCTTAACATTTGGAATATGGGGCTTGTGTAAAAGGTTACAAACCTATTCCAAATCAGACAAGTGCTACTTTGTAGGTTATCCCAAGTCATTGGGTATTCCTCCCTCACTATACCGAGGCAAATAGGTTTGCCACAAAGAACGGTATGCTTTTTGAAGAAAATGGTTCTTTCAAAAAGATGAGTGGGAGAATAGTGCAACTCGACGAGATAAACAGTATCTTCGTCATCAGATCAAAGGAAAGAGACCTTGGAAGTAATCCAGGTTTCCTACTGCGACTGATACGAAAGTCTCTACAATAAAATGTATGGACTTCGGTCGAACTTGCAGCTGAACCACGTAGGCAAGGCTCGTGCAAACCTCTCAGGTGCGCAAATGAGATATTGTTGTTAGACAACAGTATACCTACGATACACAAGGAAGCGTTGATGGGCCCTGACTCCGGAATTGGCTAAATGCCAATACAATCCGAGATAGTTTCCATATAAGTGATTCAAGATTAAAACCTTGATACACCTTTCGGAAGACATAGAGTCTAACGAATTTTATGGAACTAAAAACTGATATGGATAAAAATGTTTTATCCATAAAGCTCGACTTGTTGCAATATACAAGTTCAAGGAGTTGACTACGATGAGGTTGTTTCACCGTAGCGATGCTTAAAGTCGGTTCGGGTTGAACTAGCAATTAATACATATTTCATATCATGAGATATAAAACAGTGGATGACAAAAGGATTTCCATCTGATGGAAATGAAACCAAGGACTTGCATGTGTTACAGTCCAAGGTATTTTGTCAATCCAGAGGATGCTAGTAAGGGTACAAACTTCAGAGTTCTAGCGATGGACAGAAGAGAGCAAAGTGGAGTTGGAATCTTCGTGTTTTGATGAAATGGTCAAAGGAGTTTTGACTTCATCAATGGATAACAAAGATGCTTGTAATTCAAGAAAGTAAGTGGGAGCCTAATAACATTTCTAAAAACCTTGTGTGCTTGACACATTGTTAATTGGAAATAAAATTCTTGACACGAATTAGGACTTCATTTGAAAATAGTTTTTTGATGAAGTGCTTGGGCTAAATAGCCTTAATATTAGGCATGATGATCTATGAAGATAGATTTACCTAATGGGGCTAAGCAATAAATACATATTGACAAGATGCTAAAACTTTTTAGCATTTAAAACGCCAAGGAGTGATTCTTGCCGAAGTCACATGGAAAGAGTTTTTGCAAGACTCGGTGTCCCAAAAACACTGATGAGCAAAATACATGATGGAGATTCCACACACCTTCGTGTTTGGATTAATCATGTATTCCATGGTATGTAAAACAACCAGATATGTCCAATACTCCAAAGTTGTTACGAGTATAGATACCAAAGTGATCAAAGTACTGATCATGGGACAACAGTGAAAAAGGGTCATTGAGTACTATAGTAGCACTGATGACATGTTTTCTCGCAAGTGAAGATCATGAAGAGTTCGTTGTAAAAGGTTACATTGATACAGCCTTCATCATTTCTCCATGCGATTTTCGATTTAAATTGAGGGTTTTGTGTAACACACAATGTGGTGGCACAGTTAGTTGGAAAAGGTTTCCAAACAAATTACTGTGGCGAATTCTATAATAGAGGCTAAGTATGTTACCGCTTTCGAAGCGACAAAGAAAATGTTGAATCATATAGTTCATTCATGAACTTAGTATGGTTCCAAGATGGCTTTTGTCAATGGGACACTACTGCAGGTAGTTGCTCCATAACTCAGTCTGAGGAATCCAGGTTCGACCTGTGATTCACATACATACAAAGCCAAGTCCACACAAAAATGAATTTTGTGAAAGCGTAAAAACGCGAGGATACGCAAAGATACACACGAAGCTGAAGTCGTCAGATCCGTTGGACATCAGGCTATACCACATGCGAAGCATATTTACACCGGTGTGCCACAGGTGTAAAGTGCATCAGCATTAACTAGATTATTGACTCTAGTGCAAGTGGGAGTCTGTAGGAGATATGCCCTAGAGGCAATAATAAATGTTATTATTTATCTCCATGCTCATTATTGTGTTTATGTTCCATGCTATAACTGCTGTGGTTCCCGAGCCCGTATATCCATAAAGGCTCTGGGGAAAACCCATGTGCACGTGTGGAATAATAAACAGTAAAATGTATTCCTAGTCATGCCTCTAAGACTAGCTCAAGTGTTGCATGATGATTATGTTTTCCCAATCATGGGCATGTCTATGCCAGCAACTTTGAGGGCACAATGTTAGAAGAACATTTGTGTTGAATCGACCCGATTGATGTTATGCTATGAGATTCATTCGTCACAAGTTAATGGTTAATAACATAGAGATGGTTAACGTTTGCATAATTCCTCAGACCATGAGAGTATCGAGTTTCTTCATGCTTGATTCATGAACTTTGGGGTTTGTTAAACGTCATCCGTAACTGGATGGCTATTACGGCGGCTTACGGGTTGATGGGAAAGTATGTCAAGTAACTTGATAGCTCAAGATTGGGATTTGCTCCTCCGACGATGGAGAGATATCTCTGGGCCCTCTCGGTGTTACGGTATCCATCATCGTCTGGCCAGACACTTTGTGATTTGATCACGGGGGTGCCGGAACACGGTAACGAGAAAAGAGAACAATACCGATAACGGGGTAACTGGCATAGTGGACAAGTTGTTGATCCAACGGGATGCCAACATGTCTAACCTCAGGTATTTGTAACATATCGTGAAGCAACAGGAATAGCACACGGCAACTGGAGGTTCACTCGAATATTCATTCGTGTGGGTATAGGGGTCAATATGGGTGTCCACGGCTCCGATGCTGATCATTGATCGGAAGGTGTTCCGGTCATGTCTATACTTCACCGAACCTATAGGGTCACACGCTTAAGGGTCATCTATCTGCTGAATACTAGACAGGGAGTCTGAGAGAAAGTCACTGGAAAAGTTTCGGAGACAACGGAAAAGTTCCGGAGAGAACACCGAAAAAGTTTTGGTAAAACCGAAAAGTTGTTTCGGATAAAACCATTGATCCAAAAAGGTTTCAGCAAGCACCGGGAATGTTTTGGAGGTTGCCAGATTGGTCTGGTAATTTCTGAAATTTTTCTGGAGAAAAAAAACCGAAAAAATGTTTTGGAGCTGCCGGAATTGTTTACCGGGTAAACGAAGATGGTTTTAAATTAAACCACTATACCGGAAATGTTCCGGAGCGCGTCCAGATAATTTTAGAGGGTGCCAGAAATGTTCTGGGACCTTCTGGAATTTTTCAAAAGTAATAGTCGCGGAAAACATCTTGTCCCAGCGTGAGGGGACAAGATCCCACGGATCGTGGGGGCTGTTTTGGGCTGTTTTGGGGGCGCCCCCCCCCTTGAGGGGGCAGCCCCTTGTGGCTGGACAAAGATGTTGGGGGGCCCCCCCATGGTGGGGGGTAGCCTCCACAAATGGTGGAGAGTGTTGGGAGGAAGGTGGGGCCCCATGGGGGAGCACCATGGACAAGGGAACATGTTTTTCCCTTGTTTGGTGGGAACATGTTCTCCTTGTTTTGTGGGAACATGTTTTCCCCATGTTTAGTGGGCTGAAATTTCAGCCCCCTCCACCCCTTCCACCACTATATAAGGAGGAGGAGAGGTGCTCTCCAACTCCACTCCAACTCTCTCACACAAGCCATGCATGATCTGGCATTCTCTCTCCCTCCCACGAAATAGTTTCGTAGTGCCGAAAGGCTGTCTGGGTTCTGGTGGGAACTAGTTCTGGACGGCGAAGCCCTGCCGGATAGATGACACCGTATGTGTGCAACTCTGTAGAGAGGTCGTAGTTTCGATCTTAGTGCCCGTGGGGCTGTTCGTGAGTGCCTCCCGAAGGGCTGTCCAAGTGACGGTCCGAGTTCTGTGAGTCCTCCCGAAGGGCTGTCCGCGACACCATCCGGGGGACTGTCCGACCGCCTCCCGGAGGGCTGTCCGGGTGGCGGATGAGGGTATACATCCTCGCGGTTGGGAGGTTGTAAATCCTAGCTGCGGGGATCTGCACCGCCGATCGTCATCGACTCTACTTCCGCTGCGCTACGAGTCGGTAAAGAAAATGATCAAACCTTGTATGCAGTCTCCATAGTGTTCCTGGGCTGTTGCGTAGGTCGGAATTTTTTTGTTTTCTGCTGCGTTACCCTACACCAACCGCCCCCGACCGTGTCCTTTTTTATGGCGAAGTTGTGGACCGGCCTATCCACTTCCCCACCGTGTTCACGAAACGCCATTGTTCCCTCCCTCCCTGACAGCAAACCCTAGCCTAGCGCCGCCGCTCTCCTCGCTCCTCGCCGCCCGTCTCCATGGGCTTCTGGTAGTGGGTGCCCAGCAAGAAGGCCAAGCACGACCATGAGGCGGGGTCGTCGTCCGCCTCGTCTTGAAGCGCGACCACCCACTCCACCTTGCCGGCCGTGTTCTCGATCTCATCTCCGGCGGCCGGGCCACACTTCTGGCCGTACATGAAGGTCGACATCCACCATCGGTACTAGGAGACCGCACCCCGCTGCCGTGGTCTGATGCCTACCTCCCCAATGGGTGGCATCTGAGCCTGGATTGGGTGCCATCCCCCCCGTCCCGGTGTGCGGCCGCGCCCGCCGGCGCGCACGGATCCCGCACCAATTCCTTGCCGACCGGTACTATGATGTCGACTCGCCCCTCTGGGACACATGATTCGAGGACGAGCATGACATGCGCCGGCAAACATTCTTTGCTGGCCATGCTCGTAGCCCACCCCACGCGTGCGTGCACGGAGCCCACCTTGAGTGCGCGGCGGCACGTGGGTGCGCGGCCTGACGTCGACGCCCTCTCCCTCTCCGTCTTCGCCGCCACCGCCACCTTCCACCATGATAGTCGAGAAGGAGGATCGGCTGGTGCAGGGCGTGATGGATGACTTTGAGAGGGAGTTCAAGCACAACCAGGAGAAGCAATGGGAGGCGATGGAGGATATGATGGCGCTCTCGGCCGCTGGAGATGTCTAGGTCCCGGTGCTGGACGTGAAGCAGGAGGTGACGGAGGAGGTGATGGAGGATCGTCTGCCCACCCCGGTGTGGAACCCGGCGCTGTATGGGCAGTCGTGGTCGTGGATGACCATGGTGGCATGCAGCACACCGTCGCCACCACCACCAGCACCGTAGGTTGCATGGGCGCCGTGGTCACCACCACCACTGCAGCCTACACAAGTCGCGTCCGCCCCATTTTGGGGGCCGCCACCTCCGTAGCCTACACAAGCCATGCTTACTCAATGTTTCTATTCTTTTGTACTGATCACTTTTAGCATGTAAGATAATGCTGGTCAGAATCTTTATGCAATCGTTTGTGTTTTCTCTATTTTACAAACTGCTTTCACCATCTGCTATAGTAAAGAACTTCCACTTGTCTCATTTTGAAAATTAATTTTCAACCTACTTATAAGACTTCATGTCTAGGCCCCCGCCTACGCTGTTATTTAGCTTAAACTTCTTTTCCCAAACAAACAATGACATTTACAGCTCTTGCAAATGCTACATAACTTGCTTCTCACCTAAATTGAAGGACAATATAGACCTAGGGCGTGCCCCAAATACTAGTAAATGTATAAAGGACAATATAGACCTTCGACAAATCGTATCTACTTTTTGTATGTATATATGATGGTTACCTCACCGGTGTCTCATATCTCCCCGTGAGAAGCACCACCGGGTGACGAGGACATGTATTGGGGGTAGGGTAACATGCCTGACCTAAAGACCCTATCCTAGGACACCACACACCTTATACTAGGCCCCAGGGCCAGATCAGCAGTCAGATTCTCTGCAGAGTGACATTCACTCGGAAGGCAACAGACCACTCGGAGCATAGCACTCCACTCGACAAACCATCCACTCGGATGACCATCAAGTCACTCGGACGGCAACAACCACTCGGAGCATAGCACTCCACTCGGATATGCGAAGACCAAACAGTCGACGAGGCAGTCGGAGCATCATTCTCATAGTGGAGGTTTCGTAGTGGTATGACATTATGGCATTTATGCCCTTCTTTGTAACATAGGAGGTGAGGGGGTGGCGCACTCTATATAAGCCACCCCCCACCACTAGAATGGGGGCTCTTTTCCTCCACCTCTCTCTCTTTTTCACCATTGAGCTCAGGCATGGAGATCCGTTCTCCCCACTCTCTCTCACATACATTGTAATCTCCGGATACATACGCAGATAAAACAAAGCCTCTCCGGAGCACGAGACGTAGGGTTGTTATCTCCACCGTGAGAGGCCCGAACCCGCTAAAACCACCGTGTCACCCATATGCATCTTGATAGATCATGCTCCTTTACCCTATCCCTTATTATTGTCGGAATCGTTCCCACGACAGTTGGCGCCCACCGTGGGGCAGGTGTCTTGGCGACTTTCCGGTGAGGTTGCGATTTTTTCCGATTCCCATCATCATGGTTTCTGGTGGAGGTTCGGCTGAGGGCCGCGAGATCCGTCTCGGCACGCTCGTCTTCATCGCCGACGACTCCGCCTGGCTCCAGGAGGCCCCCCTCGACGTCGAGACACTCCCCGTCCGCGGGGCGACACACTTTCGCGCGTGTGTCCGTGGCGTCCTTCTGCGGCAGCCGTCGACCCAGTATCGGTCGGCTCCTGCAGTGTCTTCGTTCCCCGCTGTTCGCCGTCGCAAGCGATACGGTCGATCGCGGCTTCAGCGGTGGGTGAAGCATGCGGTGGCACGTCAGTCGGCCACCCCTCAAGTCGCAGCAATCGAGCCCGATGAATCTCTCTACGGCCTGTTCGATCTGTCGACTGGCTCCGTCGAGACCCTGTCCGAGTGCGACAGCAGCGACCCAGCGGCAGAGGTCCTGATGGTCGACACACCGCGTAGCCCACCTGGCATGCGTCGCAACGGTGGCGGCGACGGCGGTGGCGATCCGTCGCATGTTCACGAGGAATACCACCCCGAAACCCTCTCTTCGCAGCGGAGGGAGGAACTCCACCGCCGCAACGAGGAGGCACTCCACACGCCCATCGTCGGAGAGACCTCTGAGGCTCGGGCCTTGGAGGCAGCGCGCTTGGCCACTTTGGCTGAACGCACTCGACTGGAGAACCTTCAGCATGCACTCGACGAACGTGCTCTGCAGCAGATTCCTGAGTCCAGTCGACGGCGGCAATTGTTCCCGCCTCAACCTCAGGTATACCACACTCCTATTCAGAATCTTACGGCTGCAGCTCGTATAGCAGAGTCCATCCAGCCATCCCAGTCGGAGGCTGGACGAGGTTTGATGCAGATCCGGGCTCTGCTCCGGGCAGCAGGAGAGCAAAACACTGCAGTATCTCAGTCGCGTAACAGAATCCATAGCAGATCTATGGTGGCTGACACAGTCCAATCGGCTCACAGCCCAAGATCGCCTCCGCGGCGTGAGGGACGTGGGCATCGCCAAGAGCGGTACTTGGGTCGGAACCACGAGCAGTACGATCATCGGCTCGGCCGTGATGACCGCCGTCGAGTGCCTACGCCGCCTCCGAGAGGCGGATCATATGTGCCCCGACATTATGATGACAGGCGCCCGTACAGCGAAGAGCGGAGGGTGCCAGTCGACCCAAGAGAGCCAGGGTTTGATGCGGGGTCAACTTTGGTGCAAGGTTTGGTCGACAGGAACCAAGCACACAGAGAAGGGCAAGACAGAGATCGCCCGAGTGGAAGCAGAGTACATGTTTCAGGTCCCGAGTGTTTTAGCAGAGCCATCAGAGCTGCTGAGATCCCTCCCAACTTCAGGTTGGCGACTGGGGTTAGTAAGTTCACCGGTGAGTCGAAGCCTGACACTTGGCTGGAAGATGACCGAGTAGCTGTTCAGATCGGTGGTGGAAATGATGAGGTAGCTATGAAACATCTTCCTCTCATGTTGGAAGGATCGGCCAGAGCATGGCTGAATCAGTTGGCTCCAGGCAGTATATTCAGCTGGGAAGAGTTAGCCTGAGTGTTTGTCAGGACATTCGAGGGCACATGCAAACGACCTGCAGGGTTGACAGAATTGCAACATTGTGTACAGAAGCCGAATGAAACTCTGAGGGATTACATCCAAAGATGGACCACTTTACATCACACAGTAGAAAATGTATACCAACACTAAGCAGTTTGCGCCTTCAAGGAGGGCGTTCGGTATCGAGAGCTTAACCTGAAATTTGGTCGGACAGGAGATATGTCTCTGACCCGAATGATGGAAATAGCCACTCGGTACGCTAATGGTGAAGAAGAGGATCGACTCCGCAGTGGAAAGGGCAAGCCAGTCGCCCAAGACACCGAAGGAGGTCGGAAGCAGAAACGCAAAGCCGAGCCAACAGGTCCTGGTGAAGCTGCAGTTGTAACTCAAGGAAAATTCAAGGGGAAGCCCAAAGGGCCCTGGATCCCCAAGAAGGTGAAAGATCAAGCAGGGAATGATGTGTTGGATTTGCCATGTCACATTCACACCAAGAAGGATGAAGAGGGTAATCTGATTTATCCCAAACATACCACTCGACAATGTCGGCTCCTAATCCAGCAGTTCCGAGAGAAACAGCCCAATGAGAAGGAAAAAGAGTCTGACAAGGATGAGGACAAGGAAGAAGATGATGACGGTTTTCCTAACGTCAATTCCACTTTGGTGATTTTTGCTGACATTGAAAGCAAAAGTCGACTGAAAGTCATCAACAGAGAAGTAAACATGGTTGCTCTGGCAACGACGACATATTTGAAATGGTCAAAGACTCCCATTACATTCGACCAATCTGACCACCCACCGCACGTTGCCACCCCCGGGAGGCAAATGTTGGTGGTCGACCCAGTCGTTGGGGGCACCCAACTGACCAAAGTCCTGATGGATGGTGGCAGCGGCTTGAACATTTTGTATGCTGAGACCCTCCGTGGGATGGGCATTCCGATGTCCAAGCTCAGGGAGAGCAACATGCGATTCCACGGTGTCATTCCAGGAAAGAAAACTAATTCACTCGGCCAGATCACTCTTGACGTGGTTTTCGGTGATTCAAAGAATTACCGTAAGGAGAAGTTGACATTTGAAGTTGTGGATTTTCACAGTGCCTATCATGCTATTCTGGGCAGAACTGCATATGCCCGTTTCATGGCTCGACCGTGTTATGTGTACCTCAAGCTGAAGATGCCTGGCCCCAGGGGCGTGATCACAGTCACTAAAAATCGGCAACGAGCAGAAGAGTGCCTCCAGAAGGGCTCTAAGATAGCCGATGAACAGATGGCAGTAGTAGAAATGGAAGAATATAAGAAGACTGCAGATCTGAGTGATTTGTTGCGTGCAAAGAAGCCTGCTTCAGAGTCTGCATTTCAGTCGTCCGGTGAAACAAAGCCTGTTCACATTCACCCGACCGATCCCAATGCTGCTCCGACTCATATCTCAACAACACTCGACAGCAAATAGGAAGAAGCGCTCATCCAGTTCCTCCGTGAGAACTGGGACATCTTCGCATGGAAGCCGTCTGACATGCCGGGTGTACCCAGGGGACTGGCTGAGCACCGTTTGCGAGTCGATCCAAAAGCAAAACCTGTTAAAGAGCATCTCCGTCGGTCCGCTGTGGAGAAGAGAAAGGCAATCGGCGAAGAGGTGGCTCGGCTTCTGGCGGCTGAGTTCATCCACGAAATTTACCACTCCGAGTGGCTCGCCAATGTTGTCATGGTTCCCAAGAAGGACGATTCACTTCGTATGTGCATTGATTTCAAGCATATCAATCGGGCCTGCCCGAAAGATCATTTTCCTCTCCCCTGCATCGATCAGATAGTCGACTCGACTGCGGGATGTGAGCGATTGTCCTTCCTGGATGCATATTCCGGGTACCATCAGATCCGACTGTATGGACCTGATGAAATAAAAACAGCTTTTATCACCCCATTCAGGTGCTTTTGCTATGTCACCATGCCCTTTGGTCTCAAGAATGCTGGTGCCACATTCATGCGCATGATACAGAAGTGCCTGCTAACTCAAATCAGTCGGAATGTGGAAGCATACAGGGATGACATCGTGGTTAAGTCGCGTAAAGGTTCCGACCTGCTGACTGACCTTGCTGAAACCTTTGCCAATTTGAGAAGATATGATATCAAGCTTAATCCGTCGAAGTGTACATTTGGAGTTCCAGGTGGAAAGTTACTCGGTTTCCTCGTTTCCGAACGTGGGATCGATGCAAACCCAGAGAAAGTTGGTGCAATCCTCCGAATGAAACGCCCTGTGCGTGTACACGACGTTCAGAAGCTTACTGGTTGTTTGGCCGCTTTGAGTCAATTCATCTCTCGTCTCGGTGAAAAGGCATTGCCTCTTTACCGACTGATGAAGAAATCTGATAAGTTCGAGTGGACTCCTGAAGCTGACACAGCGTTTGCAGAGCTCAAAGCCCTGCTTTCCACCCAGCCGGTGCTTGTTGCTCCAATCAGCAAAGAGCCTTTACTGCTTTATATAGCAGCCACTGGACAGGTTGTCAGTACAGTACTCACGGTCGAGCGGGAAGAAGAAGGTAAAACCTACAAGGTTCAACGCCCAGTGTACTATATTTCTGAAGTCTTAACCCCATCCAAGCAGAGATATCCACATTATCATAAGCTTGTCTATGGAATTTACTTGACCACAAAGAAGGTTGCACATTACTTCTCAGATCATTCGATTACAGTCATCAGCGACGCTCCGTTGTCAGAAATTTTGAACAACAGAGATGCAACTGGTTGAGTGGCAAAGTGGGCGATTGAACTCCTTCCGCTGGATATCAAGTTTGAGGCAAAGAAAGCGATCAAATCTCAAGCAATAGCAGATTTCCTCATCGAGTGGATTGAACAGCAGCTACCGACCCAGATACAGTCAGAACATTGGACTATGTTCTTCGACGGGTCCAAGATGTTGAATGGTTCAGGCGCTGGGGTAGTCCTGGTATCTCCACGAGGCGACAACCTCAGATATGTTCTTCAGATTCACTTTGATTCCTCCAACAATGAAGCTGAATATGAGGCACTTCTGTACGGGTTGCGTATGGCCATTTCACTCGGCGTCCGTCGCCTAATGGTTTACGGCGACTCAGATTTAGTGGTTAATCAAGTGATGAAGGAGTGGGACATCAGAAGCCCAGCTATGACTGGCTATTGCAATGCAGTGAGAAAGTTAGAAAATAAGTTTGAAGGGCTAGAGCTCCACCATATACCCCAACTAAAGAATCAAGCAGCTGATGACTTGGCGAAAATAGGTTCCAAGCGGGAGCCTATTCCCAGCAATGTGTTTTTGGAGCATATTCACGCACCATCAGTTCAAGAAGATCCCTTCACTGAAGAGCCCCCACAGCCTAAGAGCTCCACTGATCCAACTGAAGTTGAAATCCCAGCTGTGGTCGACTTGATCATGGAGGTTTTGGTCATCATTCCCGATTGGACAGTGCCATATATTGCATATATTCTCAGGAAAGAGCTTCCAGAGGATGAAGAAGAGGCTCGTCAGATTGTCCGTCGATCCAAAGCCTTCACGGTAATGGGTGGACAGCTCTACAGAGAGAGTGTTACTGGGGTCGTTCAGAAATGCATCACTCCAGAAGAAGGCCGAATGATCCTCAATGATATCCACTCAGGGACCCGTGGTCACCATGCGTCCTCTCGGACCATCGTGGCCAAAGCATATCGAGCAGGGTTTTACTGGCCACGGGCAAATGAGATGACAAAGGAAATAGTTGACAAGTGCGAGGGCTGTCAGTTCTACTCCAACATGTCCCACAAACCTGCTTCAGCCTTGAAGACTATTCCACTCGCCTGGCCATTTGCTGTTTGGGGATTAGATATGGTCGGACCTCTGAGGACTGGTAGGAGTGGTTTCACCCATGTGCTTGTAGCAGTCGACAAGTTCACTAAATGGATTGAAGCTAAACCTATCAAAAACCTGGAAGCAAGTACTGCTGTCAGCTTCATCAGAGGGTTAACATTTAGATATGGAGTTCCGCATAGCATCATCACGGATAATGGGTCAAACTTTGATTCAGATGAGTTCCGAGCTTTCTGCGCTTCCCAAGGTACTCGGGTCGACTATGCTTCAGTCGCCCACCCTCAGTCGAATGGACAAGCAGAAAGAGCGAACGGTTTGATTCTCAAAGGGCTGAAACCTCGATTGATGCGCGACCTCAAGCATGCAGCCGGCGCTTGGGTAGATGAGCTACCGTCAGTCCTTTGGGGATTAAGAACAACACCAAATCGGTCGACCGGTCGAACCCCCTTCTTCATGGTCTATGGGGCTGAGGCTGTGCTGCCGAGTGACTTGCTTCACAATGCACCCCGAGTAGAACTTTTTTCAGAAGCCGAAGCAGAACGGGCTCGAGAAGACGCTGTTGATCTTCTGGAAGAAGAAAGAGAGATGGCCTTGATCCGATCGACCATTTATCAGCAAGACCTTCGTCGATTATATGCCAGAAATGTGAAGGGTCGAGCATTTCAGGAAGGGGACCTTGTGCTCCGAGTGGACCAGCAACGGCCTCACAAACTTGCCCCCGCTTGGGAAGGTCCCTTCATCGTCACCAAGGTGCTCCACAACGGAGCGTATCACCTCTACAATGTGGAGCAGAATAAAGACGAGCCACGCGCTTGGAATGCGGAGCTACTCCGCCGTTTTTATACTTAAGTGTTCAGACTGATGAGATGTAATAAGGAGTACCTTTCAGATCGTTTATCAAAGACATGGTTTTAAAGTCTCCTAAATGATTGTTGTTACTAATACATGTGTCCAAAATCCCCCAGTGGGTGGCTTAGGCGCGAATCCGATTCGCCTAAGTTCAAAAAATCCTACCGAGTGATGAGCAACCCTCTCACTCGGGGGCTTAGCTGCAATCCTGTACTCGCCTAAGTTTGTAAAATCCTACCGAGTGATGAGCAACCCTCTCACTCGGGGGCTTAGCTGCAGTCCTGTACTCGCCTAAGTTTGTAAAATCCTACCGAGTGATGAGCAACCCTCTCACTCGGAGGCTTAGCTGCAGTCCTGTACTCGCCTAAGTTTAAAAAATCCTACCGAGTGATGAGCAACCCTCTCACTCGGGGGCTTAGCTGCAGTCCTGTACTCGCCTAAGTTTGTAAAATCCTACCGAGTGATGAGCAACCCTCTCACTCGGAGGCTTAGCTGCAGTCCTGTACTCGCCTAAGTTTGTAAAATCCTACCGAGTGATGAGCAACCCTCTCACTCGGGGGCTTAGCTGCAGTCCTCTACTCGCCTAAGTTTAAAAAATCCTACCGAGTGATGAGCAACCCTCTCACTCGGGGGCTTAGCTGCGGTCATGTACTTGCCTAAGTTCAAAACACGCTCCATCCTGATCCGTCAGGACGACGAGGTGCAGGTCGACTGCGACCTTCTCTTCAGAGCTACGCCACAAGTACAATGTGTGCTCCATCCTGATCTGCAAGGATGACGAGGTGCAGGTCGTCCGCGATCCTCTCCTCAGAAATGCATCACAAGAACAAAAGTCTGTTCCGAGTGAAGATACAAGTTCCACTCGGAAATAAAAACAAGCATATTTAAGGAAAAACTAAGTTCGGACAAATCCCATGAGGTTCCGGACCGTAGATTAAAGTACTCGGGTATCAGGCCCGAAGGAGTTTAACGGTTACAAAACCACTCGGCATACCGAGGCAAATTTAATCGGATCATAAAAATTGTGTTCACTCCGAAGGAGGGCTGGCAGGCTCGACGAACTCATCCAGGTCGATTCCATCTGCAATTCGAGTAGCAGCAGCAATAAAAGTTTCCATGAAGGACTGGAAGTCAAGTTTCTTGGTATTGGCAACCTTGATTGCTGCTAGCTTCTCTTCTTTGGCTTCCTTGCAATGAACACGAACCAGGGACAGAGCTACGTCGGCACCGCATCGAGCAGAGGACTTCTTCCATTCCTGCACTCGACCAGGAATCTCATTGAGTCGAGTCATCAAAGACTCGAGGTCATTTTGGAGCGTTTCCTTTGGCCAGAGCGCCGTGTCGATCCGCGACACCGCAACCTTCAGTCGAGCAAGGTAATTCATGGTGCTGGCAAGGCGAGACTCCAGTCGGAGCACGTTCATGGTAGCTTCATCTTTAACAGGGGAGTTGATGGGGTCCAAGCTTGTCTCGACTCGTCCAGTCTCTTCCTCGAAGTTTTGACAGAATTTTGCACTCACAGAGAAATAATGAGTCGACAGTTATATGATGAGTCAATGAAAGCAAATCAATCGGACAGGGAAAAGTACCTTCAAGCATGAGGAATAACTTCTTGGCGAGTCCTCCCAGATAATTCTCTAGCTCGTCCCTCTTGCGGGTGATGTCTTCCACTTTGTCAGTCAGGGTCCCTTTATCCTTCTTCAGTCGAGTTACCTCTTTGTTGGCTTCATCGAGAGCAGCCTTCAGCTTGGTATTCTCTTCCTCCAACTCTCCGACTGAGGCCAGCTTTTGGTCAGTGAGTGCCGTTTTTTCTTCTGCTGTTTTCTTCGCAACCGCAAGGTCAAGGTCCTTCTTCTCCAAAGCCCGTCTCATTGTTTCTAGAAAGAATAACATTCGAATCAGAAAAAGGAGGAGAAAAGATGGCAAGAGAACCAGTCGACAAGCTTTCCTTACCAGCAACGTCATCCTTAGCCTTCTGCAAGTTATTCTGAGCCAACTCCAGATCAAGATTGAGCTGGATCTGCTTCTGCTCTAAGTCAGCGAACCGGGCTCCAAGTTCACAAGATTTCTGTGTTCAGAAGATAGTCAGTCGGCAGACACAAAGATTGGTTGCTTCCGAGCAATAAAGTAACAAGTTCAAAGAATTCTAAGACTACTGCCGAATCAAACATTCAACAATAGTCTCGGGGACTACACCCAGTGGGTGCACTCAGCGTGCCCCCACTGGTTTGACTTTTCAATTGACTTGGTCCGTCCAGTCAGAGAAAAAAAAACTCTCAGACCATAGCCGACTGCCCGCAGTCGACTACGGTCTCGGGGACTACACCCAGTGGGTGCACTCAACGTGCCCCCACTGGTCCAGGTTCCACTCGACATGATCTGCTCAGACCGAGTGGAAAAGTTCTGTTCAAAGACCCCCGCCGAATCAAACATTCGACGGCGGTCTCGGGGACTACACCCAGTGGGTGCACTCAGCGTGCCCCCACTGGTTCAGAGATTCGATCGACACAACCTAGTCGACTCAAGTGGAAAAACTACTCAACAGAAATTAAAACACCCAGTGGGTGTACAGACTGACAATGGGTGTGCAATTAAGGTTCCAAAACGCTCATCCACGGACGTCTTGCAGATGATAAAGCAGCAGTTTCTAAATATCATATCCTAACAGAACAAGCATCAAGATGGAGTTCAGTCGGAAGTAAGCTAACCTGGACATTGGCCTGGAGTGCTGAGCTGGCATCATAGGCAGCTCGACTGGCCTCGCGCACCACTTTCATCTGCTCCATCATAATGCCTGCCTGGCGTATGGCTTCCTTGGCAGCACTCACTTGGTCCTCTGGGACGTGATGGGCAGTGAAAAGTGGAGACGGTGGATCAGCTGCAGCAGCTTGAGAGCTTGAGGCATGAAGTTGCATAGATGAAGCAGGGGCCTGTGCAGTCGACGCTGAAGGACGACCACTCGACAAGGGAATCGCAAAAGTAACAGAAGCACGGTTGAGGTCCCTAGGCTGCTGGATAGCTGGTTCTGCCGCCGGCGTCGACCGAGGCGTCTTGCTAGCTGGTGCCTTTTTGCCCGAGGTCCTGCTCCTCCTTCCCATGAGCTTCTGTGGCACATCTTCATCGTCATCTGGAAGTTCAATAACATTTTGCGGAGCTGCAAAAGAATCGACCACAAGAGTTCAGTCGACTGTAGAAGTGGTTAGCAAAGAAAAGACAAGATAACAGGAGTCATACCCGCTTTGGATGTGACCGCGTCCTCCATCTCCTCGTCATCATCATCTTTGTAAGCAGAAGTCCCAAAGGTAGCAGCACTGCAAATTTCAAGGTTCACTCGGTCAAGCAAGAGAATGGGTCGACAACTGACATAAGATTCTTGGA
Organism: Thinopyrum elongatum; assembly: GCA_011799875.1. Classification (NCBI taxonomy): domain Eukaryota; kingdom Viridiplantae; phylum Streptophyta; class Magnoliopsida; order Poales; family Poaceae; genus Thinopyrum; species Thinopyrum elongatum. The sequence goes on along the minus strand of CM022297.1, from coordinate 18,205,809 downwards.
GCAAAGGGTGAAAACGAAACACTTACGCAGAGGCGACGGGAACATCAACCTTGATCTTAGGCAAGGCCTTCCGTGGCTTTGACGGCGCAGTCTTGAGCTGCTTCGGAGCCTTCTAGGTCGGCACCGAAGAAGATGTCCGAGTGCGCTTCAAAGTTTGTCCAGTCGGTGCCGCCACTTTACCTCGGATACTTGCTGGGTCGTGCTTCTGCTTGGAACGCTTTTCCACGCGAGGTGGAGAATCGACCTCCTCACCACTGCTCGAGTCTTCGCGCTCTTCATCACTCTCGTCATCAGAGTTCCAATCGCCGCTGTCGCCTCCGCTCTCCTCTCCTTCCTGGATCTGCTCCCCGTTGGGCATCGAGTACATCTCAGTATATATCTGCAGAGCAAAGAATCATACAAATATCAATCGGATTGAAGCCTAAATAGGAAATCAGAGCAAAGGACATTCAGCACCGAAGATTGTACCTTATCCGGTTCGTTGGTCTTGTCGAATGGTGGGACCCTCTTGGACCCCCTGGGGTTATCTTTGTTACCAGTGATGCCTTGCAGCCACTGCTCCACTACCTCCCCGGTGACCTCCTCCGGGTGGATCCGAGTGGTGTCATCAATACCCGAGTACATCCACATAGGATGATCACGAGCCTGGAGTGGCTGGATGCGTTGACTGAGAAATATTTCAAGCAAGTCCATACCAGTCACCCCATCGCGGACTAACTGGACTACTCGTTCAACTAGCATATTCACTTCTGCTTTCTCCTCTGGGTTCACTTTCAAAGTAGAGGGCGGCTGGACTCGATCCATGGAAAAGGGAGGAAGCCCAGTCGACTGACCAGGAGTCGGCTGGTCTTTGCAATAGAACCAGGTCGACTGCCACCCTCTAACTGAATCGGGGAGCGTCATAGCCGGAAAAGTGCTCCTACCCCTCATCTGAATTCCCAGACCCCCGCACATCTGGATCACATGTGTTCTCTCATCACTCGGATTGGACTTTTTTACGGCTTGAGAGCGACATGTGAATATATGTTTGAAAAGACCCCAGTGCGGTCGACAGCCCAAGAAATTCTCACACAGGGAAACATATGCAGCAAGATAGGTGATGGTGTTGGGGGAAAAGTGATGAAGTTGAGCTCCAAAGAAATTCAAGAAAGCCCGAAAAAAGGGATGTGGAGGCAAGGAGAAACCGCGGTCGACATGAGTCACGAGGAGGACGCACTCACCCTCTTGCGGCTGCGGCTCGGTCTCGTTCCCCGGCAATCGCCAGGACTGGTGGGCAATCAAGCCCCCTTCGACCAGATCCTCCATGTCTTCCTTCCGGATCGTGGATCTGATCCAGTCGCCCTGGATCCAGCCAGGCGGCAGGCCGGACCTAGATGACGACCCGCCCCGACTCGTCTTCTTGCCCTTCGCTGCCGCCGTCGCCTTCTTCGCACGCTCCAAGGCCGCCGTTTTCTCCTTTCCCATCGCAGCAGGCTGCGCTTGGATGGGGCGGCGGCGTCGAAGGTGATGGCGAATGCGGTGGAGAAACAGGGGAAGAAGAAGGGGATGAAGAGCACAATGCCAAACGCACCGGCCCGGACGCCTTATATGGACTTGTTGCCGAGTGACTGACTTGTGGGCCCAAGCAATCCCATCGAATCCCGCAACAGTCGCGTGCTCGGTACGTGGCAAGAAAGGTGGCGTGAGGATCGAGGCGTCCCTGCCAAATCTGTTTCGTTTACTGCGGGCCTCTCCGTCCCGCGCGCTTCTCCAAATTTCGAATCCCGTGAGATCCGGGAACGACAGTGCAGTCAATCGCGCCAAAGATCTCATACCATGTCCACAATTGAAGCTTATCAACAAAATTCACTCGACAATTTAGGAATGGATCAAGGCGACTGAAAATGAAGTCGAAGTCGTTACGTGGTTCATTAATCTAAGCAAAACGCTCCCGAAGCTTGAAAACTGGGTCGGAACCATCTTCAACTCTTTGTTCCACTCGAACCCTGAACCATTCAGGGGCTAATGACGATGACATGTACCTGGGCTAGGGTAATAGGCCTGACCTAGACACCCTTCCCAAGGACAGTACCTTAAAGTCAGGGATATTCAAAGGACAATACCATTCACTCGACCAGAAACATTCCACTCGGAAAACCCAATTCCATTCGACCGGAGTGTACTCACTAGACCACATCAGAAATCACTCGGAAGACAGAAGATCTAAAGTCACTCAGAACGGCAACGGTCAGGCGTTCACTCCGTAGTCTTAATGATCATTTATATGCCTTTATTGCTGGCGTTACCAGTAACGTCCTATCTTTATGTACATTGAATCCTGTGTAACTGAGGGCTGGAGGGGACTGGCGAACTCTATATAAGCCACCCCCCTCCTCAGGCACATGGGTTCGCATCCCCTGTAACTTCACGCATAATCCAATCGACCGAGCCCCCGGGCACAGAGACGTAGGGCTATTACTTCCTCCGAGAAGGGCCTGAACTCGTAAATCTTGCGTGCACAACCTCACCGTAGCTAGGATCTTGCCTCCTCATACCTACCCCCTATTCTACTGTCAGACTTAGAACCACGACAGTACTCAGCGTGCCCCCACTGGAATGGTATCCACTCAGAACGGTCCGTCCGGTCCGAGTGACGGCCAAACAACAACAAAAAAGACAGGCTCTAAGACTCCCGCCGACTGCCCGCAGTCCACGGCAGTCTGGGGGACTACACCCAGTGGGTGCACTCAGCGTGCCCCTACTGGAATGGTATCCACTCGGAACGGTCCGCCCGGTCCGAGTGACGGCCAAACAAAAAAAAAGACACGTTCCAGGCGTGAAGAAATTCCGAGTAATCAGTTACTCGATGCAGGACCAGCTCCAAATCACTCCAAATTTTTTTTTGCTATAAGGTGAGTTTAACGCTCCTCCGCGGACCCGTTTGAGCTCATTTCACTAGGACGCCATGAAGTCCGGAATCCATCAAGGCAACACGCGGAGATGAGACCGCCGGGTGACCAGAGGGAGTTCATGAGCGCCTCCGTAGCACTCGACTCATCTGGGAATTCACCTCGACTCGACCCGCTCAACCTCGACCGATTCGGGGGCTAATGACGAGGACATGTATTGGGGGTAGGGTAACAGGCCTGACCTAAAGACCCTACCCTAGGACACCACACACCTTATACTAGGCCCCAGGGCCAGATCAGCAGTCAGATTCTCTGCAGAGTGACATTCACTCGGAAGGCAACAGACCACTCGGAGCATAGCACTCCACTCGACAAACCATCCACTCGGATGACCATCAAGTCACTCGGACGGCAACAACCACTCGGAGCATAGCACTCCACTCGGATATGCGAAGACCAAACAGTCGACGAGGCAGCCGGAGCATCATTCTCATAGTGGAGGTTTCGTAGTGGTATGACATTATGGCATTTATGCCCTTCTTTGTAACATAGGAGGTGAGGGGGTGGCGCACTCTATATAAGCCACCCCCCACCACTAGAATGGGGGCTCTTTTCCTCCACCTCTCTCTCTTTTTCACCATTGAGCTCAGGCATGGAGATCCGTTCTCCCCGCTCTCTCTCACATACATTGTAATCTCTGGATACATACGCAGATAAAATAAAGCCTCTCCGGAGCACGAGATGTAGGGTTGTTATCTCCACCGTGAGAGGCCCGAACTCGCTAAAACCACCGTGTCACCCATATGCATCTCGATAGATCATGCTCCTTTACCCTATCCCTTATTATTGTCGGAATCGTTCCCACGACACCGGGCGAGGGGAAAAAGTTCGCTTGGCCCCCGCGTCGCTCCCACATGGGCTACTCGGGCAACACCAACCCTAGCCCGTCTCCGACCTTCCCCCCTTCTCCTCTACCTCGTCGCCACCGAAGGGGGCCGTCGGAACGCCGCATGGCCGCCGGAGAAGGTGGCGGCAAGGATCTGTCTAGTCTGACGCGCGCGAGGGGCTGCAGAGCCGAGGTTTTTTCTTCAATTTTTGTTCAAAAAATACAAATATTTGCATTTTCATAAATTTTACAGAAATTTTGAAAACAATATTGTGTATTTCAAAATTGCTCAGAATGTCAAAACATGGATATTTTTTCAAAAGAGCGAACAAAAAATCCGAACATGAACAAATTTTGATTTTTTTCAAACATTATTTGAAAATAGTAAAAAAGTGAAATTTTGAAATTTGTAAAAGGGAAAAATAAGAAAAAAATTAATTTGTTTTGTGAATTTCAGCAAAGTATTTTTTATTTGTGCTTTTTGAAAAGAGGAACATTTTTTAAATTCTAAACAAATTTTGAAAGCACAAACATTATGTGAAACCCCCAGAACATTTTTTGACTCTTTGAACAAGTTCGAAAAAGGAACATTTTTTGAATTTGTTAATGAATTTTGATTACAAGGACATTTTTTGAATCGATGAAGTTTTTCCAAATCCGCAAACGCTTGGGCTGGCCTAACAGGCTCCCAAAGGAGCGATGTTGTCGCCTAGTTGGGCCATGGCCTAAGTTTTTTTTTTTTTCAGTTTTCTTCTTTTTTTGTTAATTTATTTTCTACTTTTTTGACTTTATTATTCTTTTTGAAACCTATTCAAGTAATTGTAATATTGTTTGGAACACCCAAATTACAGTTTTAAATAATTATTTCAAATTCTTTTTTCTTCAAATATTTATTAAATGCTCGTAAAAAGCATTTACTATTTTTAATTTTTTACCCTTTGTATTTATTAGTTATGTTAAAAACTTATAAAGCAGTTTTAAGTATTTATTTGAATTATGATTTTAATTCTTTTCTTCTAAACCATGTTCAAACGGATATGGATGCCTACCATGTGCATGCCCACATGCTCGCAAAAGTTAGGATCATTTGAAGAATGTCCAAAAAGACACCATGTTCAATGTAGGGTGTCGAGGTAGGCAGGCCCTGTTTGAGAGGATGTTCTCGGCATGAGTCAAATGACCTAATTTTTTGATCGGCTTGTATGACCAATTCAAGGCACCATGTAAAATTGTTTTGGTTTTCGACAAATTTTTAGTTTTTGAACTTTTCTCTGTCGAAAAAGGTCGATGAATGGCTGAACGTGCCGCAACTTGTATATGGTGTCAGAAATCGTTCGAACATAGCATGGATGCCTATCATGGGCATGTGCACGTGCTTGCAAAAGTTTTGGTCATTTCAAAAATTTCTAAAAAACAGACCATGTTCAATGAAGGGTGTTCGGGTAGGCCAGAAGGCTCCCGCGCTAAGAGCACGTTGTTTCTCGACAACTTGGAGTGGCAAACTATAGTACCATGGCAGGGTGGCTTTACTTAAGCTCATGATGTAAGGTTTTTTGCGGCAAGAAATCCGATTCGTGAGAAGACATTGATGGATGGTTCCGAATTTCTTAACCGAGCTAGGAAGGAGGGTCGTCCGAGGAAAAGAGATATCATGTCGTACATACTGCCATGTGGGAGCGCATCGAAACATTCTGGATGGAGGATACCGGTGAAAAACAACATCCTGGTATCCACCATTATACATGAAGGAATTGAACATTGGCCGCATATCACATATCACAGATGCATATTAGACGATGCTTGCAAAGAAAGTATATACTAAACTCGCATCCTCCTGGGAGGATGATCAACGCGGGGTTATTTTGTTGCCTCCCGTAAGAGCGGAGTCATTAGTCTGGCCTTCTCGTAAGGGACGAAATCAACCCAACAATTCGTCTCGTCTTCTCACAAGGGGCGGACGTAGGGATTAATCTCGCCTCCTCGTAAGGGGTGAAATCAATGTAGTGATCAGCCCGCCTCCTCGTAAGGGGCGCGACCAATTCTAATGCTATAGAGCTCGCCTCCTTCACTAGAACAATATTGTAATGACCCCATTGTATTTGGCTTGGCCGCATATGTACGCTTGTCACGTTTGTTAGGAATCAACGGTCGCGCTCGTTTGTATTTTATATACTTGATTCGGTGGCACCGGAAAGGCATGATCCGGGCGTCACTTCTTTTGTGCGGCACCGATGAATTTGCCAACATGATTCTCTCTTAATTTTTGTGGATCGCCTCACTTGGGCGTCGCTCTTTGGGCGATGTGGGTCAAGCACGAGGGTGTGTTGATGCGTCGTGCCGCGATCGCTCTTTTGGCGATTTGATTGTGGGCAACGCGTGCGTGTGCAGCAGCTCTGGACGGACAAAATGGGCAGGGGTGGGGTTGTTGCAACCGTCTCTGCGCGCGGCGGGAAAGATCAGGAGTGAAGGGGAGTTGGCCGGATCGATTAGATTAGAAAGAGAGAATAATTTCTTTGCAACGGGTGGGTGAGGTGCATTCTTTTTTTGCAAGCTTCTAATTCTAACAATAATGGGATGCAACATATATGTATATATGATTCATGGATGGTGATGGACAAAGTATTTGTCGACCGATAAAATAGATCAACAAGAAGAGATTAGGGTTGTTGCATCATGCATGTTGGTCATTGTAGTTTTGCGGAGCTCCCTCTCATGAAATTGAAATTGGTTCAATGTCCATCACCATCGATGAATCATGTTGGGAGCACAAAATGCCTCCCTCTCATGAAACAGAAATGCTTGTGCGTAGGAGCACAAAATGGGCAGGGAGTGTGGTTGTTGCGCGGCGCGAAAGAGGGGTGAAGGGGAGTTGGCCGGATCGATTAGATTAGAAAGAGAGAATAATTTCTTTGCAATGGGCGAGGTGCATTCTTTGCAAGCTTCTAATTCTAACAATGGGATGCAACATATATATATGATTCATGGATGGTGATGGACAAAGTATTTGTCGACCGATAAAATAGATCAAGAAGAAGAGATTTGGGTTGTTGCATCATGTTGGTCATTGTAGTTTTGCGGAGCTCCCTCTCATGAAATTGAAATTGGTTCAATGTCCATCACCATCGATGAATCATGTTGGGAGCACAAAATGCCTCCCTCTCATGAAACAGAAATGCTTGTGCGTAGGAGCACAAAATGGGCAGGGAGTGCGGTAGTTGCGCGGCGCGAAAGAGGGGTGAAGGGGAGTTGGCCGGATCGATTAGATTAGAAAGAGAGAATAATTTCTTTGCAACGGGTGAGGTGCATTCTTTTTTTTCAAGCTTCTAATTCTAACAATAATGGGATGCAACATATATGTATATATGATTCATGGATGGTGATGGACAAAGTATTTGTGGACCGATAAAATAGATCAATAAGAAGAGGTTTGGGTTGTTGCATCATGCATGTTGGTCATTGTAGTTTTGCGGAGCTCCCTCTCATGAAAATGAAATTGGTTCAATGTCCATCACCATGGATGAATCATGTTGGGAGCACAAAAAACGAAAATGCTTGTGCGTAGGAGCACAAAATGGGCGGTTGTTGCAACCGTCTCTGGGCGCGGCGCGAAAGAGGGGTGAAGGGGAGTTGGCCGGATCGACTAGATTAGAAAGAGAGAATAATTTCTTTGCAACGGGTGAGGTGCATTCTTTACAAGCTTCTAATTCTAACAATAATGGGATGCAACATATATGTATACATGATTCTTTGATGGTGATGGACAAAGTATTTGTGGACCGATAAAATAGATCAACAAGAAGAGATTTGGGTTGTTGCATCATGCATGTTGGTCATTGTAGTTTTGCGGAGCTCCCTCTCATGAAATTGAAATTGGTTCAATGTCCATCACCATCGATGAATCATGTTGGGAGCACAAAAAACGGAAATGCTTGTGCGTAGGAGCACAAAATGTGTAGGGAGTGTGGTTTGTTGCAACCGTCGTCTCTCTCTCTCTCTCTCTCTCTCTCTCTCTCTCTCTCTCTCTCTCTCTCTCTCTCTCTCTCTCTGCGAAAGAGGAGTGAAGGGGAGTTGGCTGGATCGATTAGATTAGAAAGAGAGAATAATTTCTTTGCAAGCTTCTAATTCTGACAAGACCAAGGGAATAATGCGTGCGGTGCAAGTGCAAGTGCAAGCTCAAGCTAGCTAGTGTGTGCGCACAAACAAGAAAATAATGTAAGCTAGCCGGATCGATCGATTTAGATTAGAAAGAGAGAATAATTTCTTTGCAAGCTTCTAATTCTAACAATGGGATGCAACCGTCTGGACCTGGCGCGGGCAGAGAGAGAGAATCGCCTGTGGCGGTGCACAAACAAGAATAAGTTAAGCGAGCCAGCTAGCCGGTCGAGTGTACCTGGCTGGCTATTTAAGACTCGCTACAGCACAGAGCAGAGCGCACACACAGAGCACAGAGCGACCGATCCATCTGATCTCACTCAACCTCCGCGCAACGGCCATGGGTCGCCAGATGCTCCTCCCGTTCCTCCTCCTGGTGGTCTGCACCACGGCGGGAGGCAAGCCGCCGGCGCCGCTGCCCTCCACCAAGCTGGTCGTCCCGGTGAGCTCCAGGGAGGCCTACACGGCCTTCATGGGGTCCTTCGAGCGGGGCGTGTACATGACGAGGGAGACCATCGTCGCCAACCACATCGTCCTCAAGGAGCAGCACCTGCTGGTGCCGCCGGCGTTTTGGCACACAGTCAACCTCGTCGGCGCGGCCGGCGACTGGATGGTGCGCCTCTACTTCCGAAGCGACAATTTGTACCTGGCGGGCTTCCGGAACACGTACGGCCTCTTCTGCTTCAAGGGCAAGGAGGCGACGCTGCCAGGCACGCCGATGGCGCTCTCCTTCACGGGGGACTACGGCCAGCTGATGACCAGCTACCACGACCTCGCCAACATAGGGATCAACAGCAGCCTCCCGTACGACCACGCGCGCTCCCTGGCGCAGTACCGGGACCGCTACGTCGCCGACACGACGCTCAGGCCCAGCCTCGCTTTCTACGTCCTCGCCGTCGCTGAGGCACAGCGCTTCCCCGGCATTGGGATCGCCGTCGCCCAACGCATCGCCTTCACGGGAGGCCACGCGCTCACCATCCCGCGCTCCCTCACGCCGCTCGCCGTCAACTGGTGGCGCGTGAGCTGCGCGGCCCTGTACTGGTCACGCCACGGCATGACCGACAAGGCCTGGGAGAAGAGCAAAGACGCCCAGGACCTCAAGAAACAACCGCTGAGCGTCCCCGGTCCCGACGGCCAGCCCAAGACCATCGACACCGCGGCGCAGGGCCTCTCACTCATCCGCCCTATCATTCAGAGCACGCGGTGCTCGCCCGACAACTGAACGCCGACGCCATCTCTCTGCCACCACACGCTGGATGCTAAATAAAATAAAATAGCTGTGCTGTCTATGTAATGTGTGAGTTTGGATCAAAATGAATGAAAAAAATAAATCAAGTTTACTCTTGGATGGATCCCGTTTGATTTCTCTCTTCACCTCCATTGCTTCCCGCAGTTAATCTATCTATCTATCTATACCTATACTAATTCTAGACTCCCAAGAAATTTTCACGTTAATTAGATTTTACGAGCCGTTCATCTGGTGGGACCGAATTATTACGGTGTAGATTCAATCATGAAATCCTCAGGCAGAAAAAAAAACTCCCTAAAAATCTATCTATGTATCTATCTTATATTTGATATTAAAAAACTCCCTAAAAATCTATCTATCTATCTTATATTTTATATCAATCTTATATTTTACGTGCCTCCACGATTAATCCTAGAGAAGGTAAAAAATTGTCGTTGGGATGTGTAATTAAACATCTACAGCCGACAGATGAGGTGCCTCAAGTGTCCACATCATCTATCCCAGTACAAACCCCTCAAAAAAAAAACTCATCCCACGGACAGGACTCTTCCTCCGCAAAAATATCTCTAGGGAGCCTCCCTAACGATCTCTGTACCAAACCTGGCCCTCAGCCATCCCTTCGCAAAAATATCTCTATGAGCCTCTCTAACGATCTCTCTCGCAAACCTCGGCCTTCAGCCCCCGTATTTCGCCTCCTGATCACATATGTCATATGAGATCGGGCGCTCTTCGTTCTGCCTCTCTGTCGCCGTGTCTTCCCGTTTGTGAACAGCCGCTCTCCTTGGAAGCTTGCTCATGCAATACCACCTGTGTGTGCATGACAGCCTGCTTCTTTCTCCATGCACGCAAAAGCAATCCCAATGAAGACATAAGAGAGGAAGGGTGGGAATAGAAGCAAGGGCTATAGTCGTCGGTGTTGACGCGGATATAGGAGGTTCCATATGGTACGGGTAATCAACCTAAGTTTTTTTGTTGGAAAACCTCCCAACCTGGGCTATATCCATCCTCAAATTCTCTTCCCTTCTATGGCGCTGTCCTTCAATACGGGACCTCTTCCTTGGTTGCTGACCCTATGGTCGCCAGTAACAGATGCCCGCTACAACACGTTGATGAAAGCAATCAAGATCTCTGTTGTCCCGTAATGCAGGGAGTCGGTTTCCATCCTCGGCGTTGGTCCTGTTAAATCAGGTCTAGGATGCTCATGTTCAATCAGAGGAAGGGGAAAATATACATATATATGGGTAAAGCCTCTGATATACTTACCTCTTAAATTTGTGATTTTTTTCTTCCTAAAAATTGTTGTTGCTTTGTACAAATTCTACTAGATAATATCCCTGTGTACTTTGAAGATATGGAAACAAAAATATATATTTATTATTGCCACATCTTTATGACTATCAATTTAGTACTGCATTTGCTGCAGCGACAATATGTATGTGGGCCCGGATGTATTGCCACGGGACTTTGAATCTAAGCAGAATTAGTTTTTTTTTCTTTTAAAGGTTGGTTATTGATTTTTCTTTTCCAGATTGCTGCTTCTCCCTTTGGAAATAAACGTTACCTCAAGTTCTATTATAGCTAGTTGATTATTATGTACGACTATGACATCACTCGAATGATAAGTAGTTTAACCACTATTTGAAAGTAAGTTACATGCTTTACCTTGCTTTCTGAAATATATAGTCTTCTATGAATTTCGGAGTTGATATATTTTTACCTCTGTATAGCCAATGCAAATTCTATTATATATTCATATGCGCTTTTGGACCAAATTAAGCAGAATCGTATTTCCCTTTTTGCTGCCTTTTTGGAAACATCGTTTCGACATGTATCCTTCTTCAATGGTGTTTCATGTGAAAGATTCCAATATTAGAAGTTTGCCTTTGCAATTAAAAAGGATATCGATATTGCAATTATCATGAGTTCATGACACGTTGCTTATGCATACATATTTCTTCAGGTACTTTTCCCCACTGAAAAGTCAGGAACGAGCTGTATTTTGCCTATCATGAATGAAAGTAGGAGATAACAAACAGTTTTGTCATGCAAATTCTGTATGGAAAAAGGAAAGAACAATCTAGATACAAAGATTGACCTGTGTACTACTATTTTTTCAGTACAATGAGACTGTATTCATGAACTGCACTGCAAGCAAATATGCGGCGACAAGTTATCTATATAAGATACCCTTTAACAATTCCAATATAAATTTGCGTGGTCGCACAATATGAAATTTCTACAACAATATCACCACAATTAGTTTGCAGCCATCCTTTTCTGAGTCCAGACTTTGAACTCTCTTCTGTATTGATTGCCGACCAAAGAATTACTAATCATTGAACAACAACATAATGGCTACCATTGTAAGATTTTGAATAAAAGCCCGTACTTGATGATTGTCAACCCACAACACATATACACCTTCATTTGTGCAAGCATATTTACTTATTGATTGTTGCATTTTTTCCTTCTTTATACAGGTTCATTGTCTTCAGTACCGTATTTATGAGGCTTTTTTATCCATTATAATGTATTTTTCTTAAATACTATTGGTACCTAGAAAAAAAATCCACTCATTTTCAACCTCTTCAAATGCAGAAGGCCATTAGAGGGCAAGCGATGGCGGATCACCGCAGTCAGGCTCTCTGCAGTGCGACAGTATTGAGCAAGACACTGAAGAAATCAGGCACCGACACACTGCTCCTCTGGCCTCTCTGATTGGCTTTGTCATTCTGAACGCACTTTCATCTTTATCAGTCCATCAATCGATACAGTTTATATGCAGCTCCAGCACCTGGCATATGGTGAGTTGAAGTGCCCAGGAAAGAACGAGGCACTTAAGTTTTCTACTGCAAGTTCTGATGCATCTTCTATTTTACTTACTTAGTTCTCTACTTACAAGCTGTATGTACGTGCTTTCAACTTCCGTTCATTGTAACAATGCTTTAGATTAATTTTTCTCAACAACACTGTTAGATGTTGACTCATTATTTAACCATTATGTGTGTAGTGTATTTGATCGCAGTAGTTCTGCTCGGCCCTCCCCAACAAGATCATTCATTAAAGAGGATAAATTCCATCTTCTTTCAATCTATGTGATGTACTGACTATAGGGTAAGTAAATACATTACTCTTTCTTTTAGTTTCTCCTGCTGTTATTCTTAGGCTTCAGATTTCTTTTTAGTGTTCAGCAAGCTGTCGGACATGTTAATTGAACCATTGATCTAAGCATAATCTCACTGCTCAACAACTCTTGAGTATTACGTGTTTGCACATCGGTAAGTATTATTGGTCTACTTGGCTTCTTTATTACATTTTATTTATCTGCTTTGAGCTTTGTATTCAAATATAATTGTGCCCTCTTATGTAGAAGAAGTACATTGATCTTCTCAGCTTACCAGTATTATAGAAGCAAAGAATTTGGCTAACAAACATTTATTTGAAGGTAAAAGAGAGAGGTAAGGCAAGGATTGCGTAAGTCCCGTGGATGTATGACGCCAATTGTCTGACATGACAAGATAATTGGGTGCCATGGTGGGACAACAATGAACAAAAAATATATATCACATTGAGCAAAAGCATAATGATATTCACTTAGCTTATTAGTTTCTATAAGTTGGTAGAAAATCTATACGCCCTACGACAAAACTTTATTTTTAGATGTTGCATTTAATTACCTCCCAACTAATTGGTCGTTCAAATAAATTAAGTGAAACTCTAATTGTTTGTAACCTGTTTTAATTTGAGCGTTAATTATTTCACGTCCTCTAACAACAATGCAATATCCTAAATGATTTGATCAAACGTATAAAGGAAACCATCCCACAAGTAATGCAAAGTATCATGACATATAGTTGTTATTCATTGACTGATACGAATGCACTAATGGCTGCTTGGTATTTTACCAACATTTATTATACATGTTAAATTTACTCCATTTGATTTGCTACTAGAATTGGTAATAGTCATAGAAATACAATTTGGTTTGTTGTTAGCAACTGTTGGCCACTTTTTGTTGGATTAAACCAAACACTGTACATTTCAGATATGCAGTTTTGAGCATTATATTCATCTTCTTCAGTAAACTTATATCATTATGCATTTTAAGCTGTCCATTTCTCTCCAAATGTTGCACTTAATTTGCCTTTGATAATTCTCCCACATGATGTACAGGAATGTACATTTTCACCTCATTTCCTTCAAATATTGCGTTTCAAGTGTGTGAATTGTGATAGAGGAAATGTTATTTACCGTGATTTCAAAGGACCGTGCTCTTGCAAAATATAATAAGTGATATTTGGCAACAAATTTCCTAACATGACTAGCCCGTGCGGCTGCACGGGTTGACGACTAGTAACAATAATTTTTAAAAATTTGGTTCCTCCATTTGATTGGTGATGGATCTCGTCTGCAATAGGAACCCATTTCTGCACTTTATTTTCACTCCGTGCTACTTCTACCAAAACTAACTATGCAACTCTTGAACGCATACATTGGTCATCCACTTGACTTGAGCTGCTTCTACCCAAACTATATACTGCTCAACTTTTTTTTCTTTTTCACTTACACGCTCAACCTTTTTCTTATGGTAATCAACATTTCTAATACGCGATTGGGAGCTATCAAAAACATTAAGTGCACAAACATTTTCAATTTGATTTGGACAAAATCAAATTTTATGTACACAACCTTTTGAAAATGATTGGGAGCTGGTAAAAAACATAATAAAAATGATTTTTCAATTTTTTTGATTTCGAGATAAAGTTGTGTTAGATAGCGGTGTTGGTGCACCCATCTTCAACCACACAATTTCCATGTCTCCATGGTTATAAGACGGTGCAGTTCGATTGTTGATTGCGGTTTACAAGAAGCTCGTTGGGGGAAAGTCTAGGATAGTGGAGGCCGAGCGCCGGCTACTCGTAAACGCTCTACTCGACGCCACAAAACCAACGCTTCGTCCTACTCTCTGAGACATGCATTGCTCTTTTAATTTACATGTGAAACATTTGTTTCATACACGCTGAACATTTTTCAAATACACGACATACATTTTTTCAGATATATTTGAACACGTTTTTGATTAGATGGTAAATATTTTTTCCAATATATGTTGAATATTTTTTATGTTAATAAACATGTTTTTGTTACTAGGCAAACATTTTTTTTACATTCCTAAAACATTTTCTAAGTGTTTTCAGTACGGAATATACATTTTTAGTGTACATGTGAAACATTTATTTGATATACGCTGAACATTTTTTAAATATATGATGTACATTTTCCTTTTAATACATAATTTTACACATTTTGGAATACATGGTCATCGTTCTTAAAAACACGTTGGTAATTTTTCGTTGTAAAAACATTTTTTACATTTTATATACATTTTAAAATGTTTTATGTATACAATATACAATTGTTAGTGTAGACGTAAAACATTTTTTGATATACTTTAAACATTTTCTCAAATACATTATGTATATTTTCATTTTCATGCATGTTTTGACAACTTTTTTTAGTACATGGTGTTTCGGTTAAATATAAACATTTTTGATACACTTTAAACATTTTTTCAAATACAATATATACATTTTCATTTTATATACATTATGTATACTAACCTATCTCACGAACTTCGGTTAAGTTCTGTGTGATTGAAGTTTTCAAGTTTTGGGTGAGATATCGATTTGAGGAGAATAAGGAGTGACAAGACCCTAAGCTTGGGGATGCCCAAGGCACCCCAAGGTAAAATTCAAAGAATACCCAAGCAACAAAGCTTGGGGATGCCCCGGAAGGCATCCCCTCTTTCGTCTTCAACATTATCGGTAACCTTACTTGAAGCTATATTTTTATTCGTCACATGATATGTGTTTTGCTTGGAGCGTCAACTTCCTTTATTTGTATTTGCTTGCTGTTGTTTATATTTTTTTTACCTTCTTTTAAATAAAAATATCAAGTATAGCCTTTACCATGCTCAATTTGCAAGTATATGAGTTGCTGTTTCAAAACAGAAAGTTTTCCGTTCTTGCGTGGATTCTCTAGAAACTTCAAAATGTTGAAATTTTGACACAATAAGCTATGATAAATTTTCTACAATGTGGTAAATTTTCAGAATTTTTTGAGTTAAATAAGTATGGATCTTACTTCATCCTTTACAGACTGTTCTGTTTAGACATATTGCAGTTATGATTGTATTGTTTGCATATGTTTGCTTGTTTAATGATTCTATTTGATTATAGGAGTATTAAATATGCAGAGGCATTTAGTATGCAATGTCAAATTATAATTTTAGTGATTTTCTACAGTAGAGAATGATAAGTTTTTGCATTGATTTATACTAACTTATCTCATGAGTTCTTGTTGAGTTTTGTGCGCATGAAGTTTTTAAGATTCGAGGAAACCATGATACGAGAGGAATTAAGTGCACAAACATTTTCAATTTGATTTGGACAAAATCAAATTTTATGTACACAACCTTTTGAAAATGATTGCGAGCTGGTCAAAAACATAATAAAAATGACTTTTTTTATTTATTTCAAGAAATAAAAAAAAGGGATAAAGTTGTGTTAGATAGCGCTGTCGGTGCACCCATCTTCAACCACGCGATTTTCATGTCTCTATGGCTATAAGAGGGTGCAGTTTAATTGTTGATTGCGGTTTACAAGAACCTCGTTGGTTGGAAGTCTAGGATATATAGTGGAGGCCGAGCGCCGGCTACTCGTAAAAGCTCTACTCGACACCACAAAACCAACACTTCGTCCACTTGACGTGGGCTGCTTTATGTTTTAAGCAAACTCATGTACAAATTAATTTATTTTTCTGTGCAAGGCCCTTCTCGAATGTTCCTACATGTACTTTAAATCCTGCCATATACTTGACCTACAACCAGAGCGAAAAAAAATACCTTGTCGCCCAAAACAAAATGATTTTTAGAAACGCATCAATATATTTCATTCTCACAAACATTTTTTTAATCTATCAATATTCTTTACTTACCCTAATAAGTTTTTTATACATTGTTAACATTTTTCAAATTCATCATTTTATTTTTCTAGAATAAATTATACACATTCTTTTTATATTAAAGAAAATAAATGGTACAACTTTTTTTATATTACGCAAACATTCTTTTTACCTTGTATACACATTTCACAAAAAATTACATACAGTTTTCTGAAACGCATAAATATTTCAAATACACGATTTACATTTTCCTTCTAATACATGTTTTCAACAAAATTTTAAATACGTGAACAACATTTTTCCAAATAAACATTGAACATATTTTTATGGTAATGAACAGTGTTTATAAAACTACACGAACATTGTTTTACATTGCATAAACATTTTTAAAAAATCAGTACATAATATACATTTTTAAACAATACGAACATTTTTTAATGTCACAATTTTTTAAAATGCAAGAATATTTCTTTAAAACATTATGTCCATTTTTTAATTATACGAAACATAATTTTGGACATTGTATACACATTTTTCAAAGATTCACGATGATTTTATATACACAACCTTTTAAAAATGATTGTGAGCTATCAAAAAGATATTAAAAAAAATTTCTTTTATTTTTTTATTTGGAGAAATAAAAAAGATAAAGTTGTGTTAGATAGCGCTGTCGGTGCACCCATCTTCAACCACGTGATTTCCATGTCTCTATGGTTATAAGACGGTGCAGTTCAATTGTTGATTGCGGTTTACAAGAAGCTCGTTGGGGGGAAGTCTAGGATAGTGGAGGCCGAGCGCCGGCTACTCGTAAACGCTCTAGTCGACGCCACAAAACCAAAACTTCATCCTACTCTCTGAGACATGCATTGCTCTTTTAATTTACATGTGAAACATTTGTTTCATACATGCTGAACATTTTTCAGATACACGACGTACATTTTTTCAGATATATTTGAAAACTTTTCTGAATAGATTGTAAATATTTTTTCCAATATATGTTGAACATTTTTTATGTTAATAAACATGTTTTTGTTACTAGGCAAACATTTTTTACATTGCTAAAAAAATTTCTAAGTGTTTTCAGTACGGAATATACATTTTTAGTGTACATGTGAAACATTTATTTGATATACGCTGAACATTTTTTAAATATATGATGTACATTTTTATTTTAATACATAATTTTACACATTTTGACATGGTCATCGTTCTTAAAAACACATTGGTAATTTTTCGTTGTAAAAATATTTTTTACATTATATATATTTTTTACATTTTATATACATTTTAAAATGTTTTATGTATACAATATACAATTGTTAGTGTAGACGTAAAATATTTTTTTGATACACTTTAAACATTTTCTCAAATACATTATGTATATTTTCATTTTCATGCATGTTTTGACAACTTTTTTTAGTACATGGTGTTTCGGTTAAGTTTAAACATTTTGATAGACTTTAAACATTTTTTCAAATACATTATATACATTTTCAGTTTATATACATTATGTATACTAACCTTTCTCACGAACTTCGGTTATGTTTTGTGTGATTGAAATTTTCAAGTTTTGGGTGAGATATCGATTTGAGGAGAATAAGGAGTGACAAGACCCTAAGCTTGGGGATGCCCAAGGCACCCCAAGGTAAAATTCAAAGAATACCCAAGCAACTAAGCTTGGGGATGCCCCGGAAGGCATCCCCTCTTTCGTCTTCAACATTATCGGTAACCTTACTTGAAGCTATATTTTTATTCGTCACATGATATGTGTTTTGCTTGGAGCGTCAACTTCCTTTATTTGTATTTGCTTGCTGCTGTTTATATTCTTGATTTTACCTTTTTTTAAATAAAAATATCAAGTATAGCCTTTACCATGCTCAATTTGCAAGTATATGAGTTGCTGTTTCAAAACAGAAAGTTTTCCGTTCTTGCGCGAATTCTCTAGAAACTTCAAAATGTTGAAATTTTGACACAATAAGCTATGATAAATTTTCTATAGTGTGGTAAATTTTCAGAATTTTTATAGTTAAATAAGTATGGATCTTACTTCATCCTTTACAGACTGTTCTATTTAGACAAATTGCAGTTATGATTGTATTGTTTGCATATGTTTGCTTGTTTAGTGATTCTATTTGATTATAGGAGTATTAAATATGCAGAGGCATTTAGTATGCAATGTCAAATTATAATTTTAGTGATTTTCTACAGTAGAGAATGGTAAGGTTTTGCATTGATTTATACTAACTTATCTCACGAGTTCTTGTTGAGTTTTGTGCGCATGAAATTTTTAAGATTCGAGGAAACCATGATATGAGAGGAATTAAGGAGACACAAGAGCTCAAGCTTGGGGATGCCCAGGGCATCCCAAATTAATATTTCAAGAAGTATGAAGCATCTAAGCTTGGGGATGCCCCGGCAGGCATCCCACCTTTCTTCATCAACAATTATCGGTTAGCCTCAGTTGAGCCTAAGTTTTTACTTCTTCACATGATGTGTGCTATATTTGGTGTGTCCTTTTATTTTGTTTTGTTTGCTGTTTAAATAAAATAATTAGATCTGAAAATTTTAAATAAGAGAGAGTCCTCACATAGCCACTCAATTGTTTCACTACTCACTGATCTTCACTTATATCTTTCGGAGTAGTTTTGTCATGCACTCTCATGCTTCACTTATATCTTTTTGAGAGCCTTATAAATAGTAATGGTAACATGCAGATGTTATGAAATTGGTCCTAATATGATCGATATTCAAGAAGTATATAATAAAAACTTGCATGTACACCACTGAATGTGATAAGTTCGATTCCTTGTAATAGTTTTGAGATATAAAGATGGTGATATGTGGGTTGCTATAGTGAGTAATTGTGGATTACTAAGAATATCGGTGTTAAGGTTTGTGATTCCCTATGCATGCACGTAAAGTCAATAGTTATGCAACGAAGTTATATCCTACTTATGGTTTTTATTCAGTGTTAGTTATTCTCAAGGCATGTTTATGACTGTTTTCGCACTCTGCTTGGTCGCTTGTCAATCTATTTGCTAGCCTTCACCTGTACTAAGCGGGACTACTGCTTGTGCATCCACTTCTTTAATCCTAATTATTCCAGACGAGTCCACCATACCTACCTATATGCGGTATTTACCTGAATTCCAAGTAAATTTACATGTGCCAACTCTAATCATTCAAATAATTATCCGTTTTGTGTTCCCGTGCCGCTCATGGAGCGATGGGGGGCGGTCAATATCTTTCGGTGATTTTCTCTCAGACTTCCTGTCTAGAATTCAGCAGATAGATGACCCTTAAGCGTGTGACCCTATAGGTTCGGTGAAGTATAGACATGACCGGAACACCTTCCGATCAATGATCAGCATCGGAGCAGTGGACACCCATATTGACCCCTATACACACACGAATGAATATTCGAGTGAACCTCCAGTTGCCGTGTACTATTCCTGTTGCTTCACGATATGTTACAAATACCCGAGGTTAGACATGTTGGCATTTCCGTGGATCAACAACTTGTCCACTATGCTAGTTACCTCGTTACCGGTATCGTTCTCTTTTCTCGTTCCCGTGTTTCGGCATCCCCGTGATCAAATCACAAAGTGTCTGGCCAGACGATGATGGATACCGTAACACCGAGAGGGCCCAGAGATATCTTTCCATCGCCGGAGGAGCAAATCCCAATCTTGAGCTATCAAGTTACTTGATACACTTTTCCATGAACCCGTAAGCCGCCGTAATAGCCACCCATTTACGGATGACGTTTAACAAACCCCAAAGTTCATGAAGCAAGTATGAAGAAACTCGATACTCTCATGGTCTAAGGAATTATGCAAACATTAACCATCTCTGTGTTATTAACCATTAACTTGTGACGAATGTATCTCATAGCATAACATCAATCGGGTCGATTCAACACAGATGTTCTTCTAACATTGTGCCCTCAAAGTTGCTGGCATAGACATGCCCATGACCAGGAAAACAGAACCATCATGCAACACTTGAGCTAGTCTTAGAGGCTAGACTAGGAATACATTTTACCGTTTATTATTCCACACGTGCATATGAGTCTTCCTCCGAGCCTCGTGGTTATTGTAGACTCGAGAACCATAGCAGTTATAGCATGGAACATAAACCTAATTATGAACAGGGAGATAATTAATAACATTTATTATTGCCTCTAGGGCATATCTCCTACAGAACTTTCGCTCCGTCGCCGCAAGCCTCTGTGCCAAAGCGATCTCATCTAGAGCCCTGTTCCGGCACCCTGGCGGAGGGGGAAATCATCACCGAAGGCCATCTTCATCATCCCGGCGGTCTCCATGACGAGGAGAGAGTAGTTCACCCTCGGGGCCGAGTTTATGTACCAGTAGCTATGTGTTTGACCTCTCTCTCTCTCTCTCGTGTTCTTGATTTGGCACGATCTTGATGTACCGTGAGCTTTGTTAATATAGTTGGATCATATGGTGTTTCTCACTCTCTATCTTGTTATGATGAATTGAGTTTTTACCTTTGAGTTTCACTATTATCGGATTAAATACTTTTATGGATTTGAGAACACTTGATGTATGTCTTGCATATGGATACCCGTGGTGAAAATGTGGTGTTCTATTGATTCACTTGATGTATGTTTTGGCACTCGACTTGCGGATTCCTGATGTGACATTGGTGTAATCTATGCATAGGGGTTGATGCATGTTTTTGTACTACTTTCTCCGGTAGAAACCTTGGGGCACTCTTTGAAGTTCTTTGTGTTGGATTGAATATTATGAATCTGAAGTTGTTTGGTGCATATCGTATAATTGACTCACGGATACTTGTGGTGACATTGGAGTATCTAGGTGACATTAGAGTTGATTGATGTGTATCATATGGTGTTATTTTAGTACAAACTCTAGGGCTGTTTGTGACACTTATAGGAATAGCTCAATAGATTGATTGGAAAATATAACTTTGAGGTGGTTTCGTACCCTACAAAAATTTCTTCTAATGTTCTCTGCTTGATAAGAACTTTGGAGTGATTCTTTGTCGCACGTTGATGGATTGTTATATGATTCAATTATGTTAGCACTGTTGAGAGATTGCACTAGTAAAAGTATGAACCCTATGCCTTGTTTTCAAGCATTGCAATACCGTTTGTGCTCCGTTTTATCACTTGCTACCTTGGTGTTTTTATATTTTCAGATTACAAAAACCTATATCTACTATCCATACTACACTTGTATCACCATCTCTTCACCGAACTAGTGCACCTATATAATTTACCTTTGTATTGGGTGTGTTGAGGACACAAGAGATTTTTTGTATTTGATTGCAGGGTTGTTTGAGAGAGACCATCTTCATCCTATGCCTCCCATGGATTGATAAACCTTAGATTATCTACTTGAGGGAAATTTGCTACTGTCCTACAAAATTCTGCGGTTGGAGGCCCAACACGAGTCTACAAGAAGAAAGATTGCGTAGTAGACATCATCCCGCAACTTCTTGGTGCTCCAAGTTCTAGCAGGATACTGAATGATGCCCCATCGAGATTGCAGAACACCAAAGGCATGTACGCTCGACATCCTTCCTAGCACTCTCTTGCTCTTAGGCAAATCTCCTCCTCTTCTCTCTGACAGGGTTGGGGATTGTCTTCACAATAGTGGTCCACTAAGGATATATAGATACCGTCAGCTCGGTAGTATCCTTTGTTGTAGTTGTGGCCATTGATGTTAACATTCACCGGTGGGCTTTTTCCTTTGGCAAGCCTTGCAAACACCGGCGAGCGTTGAAGCACGTTGATATCATTGTGCGATCCGCCCATGCCGAAGAAAGAGTGCCAGATCCAGACATCTTGTGAGGCCAAGGCCTCACGTATGATAGTGCAAGCCCTGACATGGCCCCTATACTGCACTTGCCAAGCAGAAGGGTTCTTCCACTCCTAATACATGCAGACTATGCTGCCAAGCATCCCTGGGAAGCCCCTGCTGGCATTCATCGCCAACAAGCAGGATGTATCTTCAGCAGTTGGCTCTCTCAAGTACTCAGGGCCAAAAACTACAATCACATCCTTGCAGAACTTGTACATGGAGTCTAGGCACGCAGACTCGCTCATACGGACGTACTCATCAATGAGATCACGAGGCACTCCGTATGCAAGCATCCGGATAGCTGCAGTGCATTTCTGATAAGAGAAGCCAATCTTTCCAAGGGCATCCTCCTTGCACTCGAAATACTTATCGTAATCGACCACCCTCTCTCGAATACGGTTGAAAACAAGCCTAGCCATACGGAAACGGCGCCGGAATTTGTGATGTTTGAAGAGCGGGTTGGGTGTCTCAAAGTAGTCCTTCCAAAGAAGGAAATGGCCACTCTCTCGGTTGCAATTAAACGACGGAGTGTGCCCCGGGATTGAGCCCCGGAACAACGGCCGCCGCCTACTAAGGTAGTCATGGAACAACACGGCAGCCACCTTCTCCCCATCGTCGGATGAGGAATCGTCAGAGTCGCAGAGCAAATTATGGAAAAAGAACTCCTCAGCGGAGTCCATTTGTACCTTGGGGGCAAACTATCAAACAACTTGTGGGTGTCGTCAAAGAAGCTCGCCGGCGACGAGACGTGCGCCTCCCCTAGACCAGGTAGTTGGCCTGGCAGCGTTCGGCGAGCGTGGCAGCGTCAGCCGGGCGTGGCGTCATCGGATGAAGGAGCTGGCCGGGGGCGCGGGGGGCAACTTCGTGCTCGAGGCGACATCGGGGTGGGGGGGGGGGGGGGTGGGAAGCTGTCATGGCCCGGCGGTGGTGGCGGCGACGTGGGAGGTGGCGGTGTGCGGGGGAGGTGTGTGGGCGCGGATTACACGCTGGGGCACCGGAACTGGTCGGAGGCGGCGACGGGGTGGGCGGACGAGGGCTTGTTGTCGATGGGGTGGAAGAGAATGGCCAATGTGCAACCGACGGCGGGACAGGGGGAGGAGTAGGTGTGCGTCACACGCGTCCACTTCGTGTCCGTGCCGACGCAAGTGAGGCCCAAATTTGGGCTAGGAATGGGTCGCCAGGCGGACGAAAAGCAGACGCGCATCCGTTTGGGTCGGCGCATTGGGCCGACTTTTCTGTCCGCAAGGACCCAAACGGACGCGCGCGGACGAAATGGGTCGGCGTATTGGAGTTGCTCTGAGCTATCAAAAAGATAAAGTGCACAAACATTTTCAATTTGTTTTCAAGAAAATCAAATTTTATATACACAACCTTTTAAAAATGATTGTGAGCTATCAAAAAGATATTAAAAAATATTTATTTTATTTTTTTATTTGGAGAAATAAAAAAGATAAAGTTGTGTTAGATAGCGGTGTTGGTGCACCCATCTTCAACCACGCAATTTCCATGTCTCTATGGTTATAAGAGGGTGCAGTTTAATTGTCGATTGCGGTTTACTGGAAGCTCGTTGGGGGGAAGTCTAGGATAGTGGAGGCCGAGCGCCAGCTAGTCGTAAACGCTCTACTCGACGCCACAAAACCAACACTTCGTCCTACTCTCTGAGACATGCATTCCTCTCTACAACTTCACCACGGTCTACTCCTACTTCATGCATTCCACTGGTGCCATCTCCTTCATCGACCTCTTCGACACGTCAAGTTCTTATAGCCGCTATAGACCAACCATGGCACCTGTTGTCACCAGTTGTCATGCCTGCTCAGTGGCGCGACGTCTCCCAGTGGTTCGCTGCCGACCGGGGCCTCGCACTCGGGGTCATTGGCGACGTGGCCTACTTCCTGGCTTTCCAACGCTATTGCAATGTGCCTTGCATTATGGACGAGCACTACCCGCCGACATATGTCGCCACCTCTAGGTGTCACGGGAATGCAAATTACACCGACATATATATATATATATATATATATATATATATATATATATATATATATATATATATATATATATACCCGATGGACAAGGGGACCGCATTCTGATAGCTACAAAGACGTAAGTGTTGGTCTTCTTAAGGGCATGGGGAACTGCACCGACAGTGGAGGAAACACATATGTTTTCTACCTCTTTGCGAGGAAGTTCCCACAACTGAAAGAAGATGGCAATTTGAAGATATAATCAGTTGGGTGAGAAGGAATAACACTTACAATAGGCAACTTATTGTGAAACTTCTATAACGCCCACATTAAAGGCGCGAAGGCATGCCTATACGACATAATTGCCATGTGAGGCCCATCAAGAGGTTTATCGCAAAAACAAACGAATGACGTACCGAATTACACCCAAACCCTTCCGTACTACGACAAGAAACTAGCTAGATGGAAATTAAAGAAGATGTGGATGGCATCTTCCAAAACCCCGCAAAGGGAACGACTTTCATCGCCGAGTTCATGTTGATTTTGAAGATTTATCGTGATGAGTAAACGGTGCCTAGTCATTTGCCGCAATCCAAGCATAATAAAAAAAGCTTAATTAAATCCTCCATTTCATTTGTGATGGATCTCATCTGCAATAGGAATCCATTTCTGCACTTATTTTCACTGCATGCTACTTCTACCAAAACTATGCAACTCTTGAACGCATAGATTGGTCATCCACTTGACTTGAGCTGCTTTATATGTTTTAAGCAAACTCATGTACTCCATTCGTAAAGAAATATAAGAGCATTTAGATCACTACTACGGAGGGAGTACAATTTAGTTGTGCTTTCTTGATTTATTTTTCTTTGCAAAACCCTCCTCGAATGTTCCTACATGTACTTTAAATCCTGCCATATACTTGACCAACAAGCAGAGCAAAAAAATATATACCTTGTCAGTGAAAACAAAAGGATTTTTTAGAAACACATGAACATATTTTTAGAAAAGGATTTTTTGCAACCGTCTCTGCGCACGGCGCGAAAGAGGAATGAAGGAGTTAGCTAGTGTGAATAATTTAAGCGAGCGAGCCAGCTAGCCGTTTTTTTTTTGAAACTCACACTTAAACTTTATTTATCTATTATATATAAAAAGTGCTTGACGGGGTAATCAGAAAAAAGATAAATAAGCTAGAAATTACCAGAATAATTAGAAACATCTGGTCATTGATTTGGTGGGCCCATAACTTAAAGGACAGAATTAATGGATTAGATCTAAGAGCGCTTCATCACAAAAAGAAAAAAAAACTGCAGCTTTCCTTAGCCTGTGCGTGCGGTGGCTCAATGCTAAAATAAAATAGACTACGTGTACCGTCAACAAAGGAAAAATAGATTACATACCTTATATCTATCTACATATCCCTTAAAATTTAAGTAAATAAGAAAAAAATTGCAGCTTTCCTTAGCATGTACGTACACACCTTATGTCTATCTACGTGTCCCTTTAAATTTAAATAAATACTAGAAGATCTCACGTAACTACATGTAAAACTGGTGGATCTGATTAATCCTGAAAAAATTAAATACTAGAAGATCTCACGTAACTACATGTAAAACTGGTGGATCTGATTAATCCTGAAAAAACTACAAGATCTCATGTCCCGCAAAAGAAAGAAAAACTACCACATCTCATATTCTAGATCTCACATCCGTCAAAAAAAAAAAAAACTACCACATCTCACGTACACAAAAGCTAGAAATTACCAAAAAAAAAAAAAACATCTAGACGTTAATATGGTGGACCGTAACTTAAAAGACATAATTAACATATTAGATCTAAGACCCATCAATCTAAAAAAACTACCGTACATGCAACATAGGCTAAAAAAGCTAACATACGTGGGTGGGACATGAGTTCGTGCCAACCAAAATGCATATGCATGAGAGATCAATCTCAACTAAAAAAACAAAATACCGTACGTGTACATGGACGCAATATGCATGCATGAGCGGTCAATCTAAAAAAAAAACTAGCGTACACATGGGCTGATGCCTTGCAATATACTACATGCATGTATGCATTTATTGGAAGAAAAAAACATGCGTACATGGCCCTTGATATATGCATGCATCACATGCTATACCTAAAATATGGGAACATCATTCGTACTTCTCCTGCAATTTTCACTCAGCATCCCCACATTCGCACATATACTAGATGCATGTGTCGCGCCGCTTGATAGGGTTTGCGCTTCCCCTGGTCGCCGCGCCGGCATCCTATCTCCGTGCACGTGTGCACCATCCAGAGCCGCCAAAACAGTCCGGTGGCGAGAGGAAACACATTTGGTTATTAATTTGGTTGTCCGTTGATATAAAAGTTATAATTAATAGATTAGAACGAAAGTCGATCTATCTCAAATACAGCGAGTAACAGACAGCGTGGTTCTGCCCGGCAATATGACAGACAACTGCATTGACGTGGTGCTCCTTCAGGTTATGAAATCATGACCATGACGACATAGGTTTAGATCATGCACATGCTTCCAGCTCTAGCCGTGCGCCTCTTCCATTAGGCCATGGTCGCCAACTTGCTGACATGATGTCGTCGAGGGATACGTGGCATTGGCAACACGACAAACAACCTCGCTATTCACCAACCACGGTTACACCGATTTCATACAAAGGTTGTTAGTCTGCAGCCTTACATGCAGGCAACAGACTAGGACCAAGTCAGGAGTTGCATGACTGCTTTGATCTAGGTAGTAGTGATACAAAAATACAGATGCGAGAAGATAAGATAGCCGGTAGCTAGCATATATGCAGATAATATATGTGTGAATTCCTGTTAACTATTCAAGCATAGCCAAAGTAATCCATATTTGATTGTGAGCATTTTGTCGCCATGCATGCATGGTTTGCATCTTTCTGTTGTAAGTTTAACTACGTACACTTGATTATATTTTTTTGGCAAAAGGAACAATATGTAACTAAGTTAAATATATCTCTCAACATCAGTCCTTTGGTCCCAATAATCAAAATCTTAATAAGATAAATTAAACCAGAGAGAATCCGACCAACTTAAGCATGACACCCAAATAACAGAGTAATGATTTTAGAAAGAGTACTAATTATCTTGGAATTAGGAATGCTACAGCCAACTTTTACAGTTGTTCTGTATCGTAGTAGTGTGGACGCTGCTTTTGTAGTGTGGACGATCTTTTTCTCCCTCGACATTATTGACATTGCTATAACAAACGTTGCTTACGTGATAATATGAACCAACATTGGTCTTGCTTAGTGCACGAGCCTTAACTTAACTAAATCAAATGATCATGGAAACATATATATAACACGACACTTCTAATGGATATATCTGATTTTATATACTATATTTTAAAAATACAGTAAAAAGCCATTAAAATAGAATTTAATATGTAAATCTTGTACAACATTAGAAAATAAAGTTATGCTTACATTAAAACAATGAGAATTATTAGATTTTTGTTTAAATAAATAATATTACAATGCAAAATGATAAAAGTGCAGGAAAATTGATCTAAATATAATTTAGACAACCCAACTGATCATAAAAAATTAGTGAGTACGTCATGCATAACTAGAAGGTAAATGATAAATGGACAACATGTATTTATATTCATATGTACATAAGAAACATTTGGATAATATAAACCAACATGCTAAGACAAAGTATGAGCGCCAAAGTCTTATATTTGTAAATGTCAGCACATTTGGTTCGAGTGTTTCTTTATAAAGATCAAATAATAAGATCTCATTATTAAACATTTAAAATTCTAGCCCGCGCATCGAGCGGGCCACTTTGCTAGTTTAAACAAAAGCAGGAATATCATCCGATACAATACCCAGAATGCAATCTGGAGGTACTTGAGTCCAGACTTCAGAGGTCCTAGTACTAACACCTAATTTTGCCAACCCATGTGCTGCGCCATTAGCTGACCGCCGCACCCATGTTACCCTGTAATCTTGCCGCGTCCGAAGCATCGCCTTCAGCTCCTCCACAACCTGTCCAGCAGAAGAGAGATTCTTTGATGGATCATTGAGCATATTAACAACATTCAGGCAGTCCATCTCAACATGCATGGATCTTCTGGTAATTTAATTCCACTGCGAGCTGAACCGCCCTCTTGCATGCCAGCAGCTCCGTCGCCTCAGCGCACGCAACCGATGGGAAAAATGAGCATGCAGCTCCTCTGAATGCGCCTGTATCATCCCTGAAGATCACTCCGCCACCACCGCCGTCGCCCATTTTTGTCCGTGCTCCGTCGACGTTGGCTTTCATCCAATCTTGCTCCGGCGGAGTCTATCTTTCCTTCTGTTGAATCTTTTGCTTCGGTTGCTTATTCCCATGCGCCTTCTGCCACTCCTCCAAGTAATAACACACCGATTTTGCCAGTACATGTGGCTCCTCTATTTTCTTACCTTCACGCGTTTCGTTCCTGGCTAGCCACAATGCATAGAGCCCTTGAATCATTACTGACCTTTCTCCTTCTGATGCTTCAGCAAACCATTGTAGCATCCAGGTCCTGAGCGAGCTCTGGGGGCTAACTGAAATGGGTGGGATCGCCACCGCCGCCCCCAACTCCGAGCTCAACACTTTCCAGAATTTTGCTGCATGCGAACAGGCCCAGAATCGGTGATACACCGTTTCTTCTCGTCCACAAGCTGGACAAAAGACTCCCGCCTTGATACTTCTTCGCATCAATTCAGTACCCACCGCCAGACCATTCTTCATCAAGCGCCAAGTATGAATTTTTGCCTTACCCGGTGCATTTGCGCCCCACAGCACCAGCCACCCTTGATGGTTCGCCACCGTCGACGAAGACTCCGGCCGTCCGGACTTCGCTCGTTTTTTGTCCATGCAAAGATGATATGCTGACCGCACATTGAATTGCCCATTTTTTGTGTAGTTCCATGCTTGGTAGTTATCTGTTCCATTACCCCCAATCATAATCTGCAAAATATCTTGTACGTCATCCTGGGAGAACATGGCTTCAAGTTTGTTTCTGTCCCAAGCATCCCCATCCGCTGAGAGGAGATCACTCACACGTGTGATACCATGCACATAATCTTGGCCCAGTGGCCTAAGGCTGCCTCTCCTTGGAATCCAATTGTCATGATGAATCCTAACCTTAGTGCCATCTCCAATTCTCCAAACAAGACCATCCAACAGAAGCTCACGCCCATGCAAAATACTGCGGAAAGTATACGATCCTCCAGCTGGGCATGTCGCATTAATGATAGAGCCATCCGGGAAGTATCTGGCTTTAAGCACCCTAGCACACAATGAGGAAGGGAATTGGAGAATTCGGCACGCTTGCTTGGCCAGTAGCGCTTGGTTGAATGCTTCCATATCCCGAAAACCCATTCCCCCCTCTTTCTTACTAGTGCACATCTTCTCCCACGCAATCCAATGCACTTTCCTTGCACCATCTGCTGCACCCCACCGGAAGTTCGAAAAAATCGAAGTCAGGTTCCCGCACATTTTCTTAGTGAGTTGAAAACAGCTCATGGTGAAAGTTGGTGTTGATTGGAGCCCGGATTTGACCAACACTTCTCTAGCCGCCTTTGATAGTCCTTGGCCTTTCCAACCTGTCACCTTCCCCCTAGCACTCTCCCTTACATATTTGAAGGTCTCGTCCTTCGATCTTCCCACCACAGTAGGGAGACCGAGATACCTTTCGCTTAGCGCTTCTGAGTGGATACCAATAGCCTGCTTGATCTGATTCTTGTCTTCCTCCATGCACCCTTTCCCAAAAAATATGGAGGATTTTTGTAAGTTTATTTTTTGCCCCGAGGCCACTTCATAGTCATGTAAGATTGTGCGCAAAGCTTCCATGTTGCTCTGAGAACCTTCCAGAAAGACCACACTATCATCTGCAAACAATAGATGGGTAATCGTGGGGCCAGTGCTCCCAAACGATACCCCTTTTATGTCATTAACCTGCTGCGCATTTTTTAACAAAGCCGAGAAACCTTCCACACAAAAAAGAAATAAATATGGCGACAGGGGATCCCCTTGCCGGAGCCCCCTAGAAGGAAGGAAACCATGTGAAAGACCTCCATTAAGCTTAACTGCAAACCTTGCTGATGTGACACATCTCATGATCATATGAATCCAACCATCCGCAAAACCAAACCGTGCCATCATCTGTTCAAGGAATATCCATTCTACTCGATCATACGCCTTCATCATGTCTAACTTGACCGCGCACAAAGGCTTCTTTCGCTTCCTCTTCCTTATCGCATGCACACACTCATAGGCCACCAAAACATTATCTATGATTAGTCTTCCTGGGACAAATGCACTTTGCTCTTCCGAAACCATAATTGGGAGTATGACCTTCAATCTATTAGCCAGAACCTTTGCCGCAATTTTATACAAGACGTTACAGAGACTTATTGGACGAAACTGAGATAATACCTCCGGTGAGTTGACTTTTGGGATCATGACAATAACTGTGTTATTAAAACTCTCCGGAGCCGTTTCTCCTGACAAAAAAACCTCTCACTGCGTTGCATACGTCCTCCTTTACCAATGACCAGTGTCGTTGGTAGAACAACGCCGGGAAACCATCCGGTCCCGGGGCTTTCGTCAGCCCCATTTGAAATAATGCCACCTCTATCTCCTCGTCAGACACAGCTGCAGTCAACCGTGCATTCATTTCCTCCGAGACCACCGTATCCGTATCAATATGCTGCAGTATAAGTTCAGCCTCGTCCGAACCCTCCGAAGTGAATAGCGTTGCATAGAATTCTGCAGCCAAAGCGCGCATCTTGTCATCGGAGGTGCATCGTGTACCATCCTCCTTGAGCAGAGCTTTAACTGTATTTTTCCTCCTCCGGTGAGATGCCCGATTCTGGAAGTACTTTGTATTTTGATCGCCCCACTGTAGCCAGTCGACACGTGATCTCTGTCTATAGTATATTTCCTCCTGTTCATACAGGTCATGCAATTGACTCTCAATATCTTTTATTTCCTGTTGGTATCCGGTCTGTAGTGCTCGCTCTTTTGCATCCTTTAGCTGCAGCTTCAGCTTTGCTATCTGCCTACGTAGTGATCCAAAAACTTCCCTGCTCCAGCGCTGCATGGCCTGGGAAACCAAGCCCAACTTCGCACCCATGTCCGCCACGCTGCCCAGCTCATGATTGGCTGCATGCCAAGCATCCATTACCATCGCTTCGTACGCCTCATGCTTGGTCCATGCTTCCTCAAAGCGAAAGCTCCTCTGATCATTTCTACCGCCAGCGTCCAGTGACGCAGCAGCACGTATTATTAGTGCAACATGGTCTGATTCCTCAGTTAGTATATGTTCCACCGTTGTGTTCGGAAACAGTTGCAAAAAATCATCATTGCACGTAGCGCGGTCGAGCCGGACCTGAATATTTTCCTCCTCGTCCTGCTTATTGTCCCACGTAAAAGGGTATCCCGAGAAGCCGAGCCAGCTAGCCGGTTGTTATACGAGCTGAGAGTGTGCACGTACCTGACTATTTAAGCGAGCGATCCCCCCAAGTCGCAACCACAGCGATCAACCTCCACGCCACAGAGCACAGCGACCGATCTCAGTCAACCTCCGCGCGCCGGCCATGGGTCCAGAGCGCCACATGCTGCTCCTGCTCCTCCTGGTAGTCTGCACCACGGCCGGCGGCAAGAAGCACTTCATTTCATTGGTGATGGATCTCATCTGCAATAGAAATCCATTTCTGCACTTTATTTTCACTGCGTACGTGCTGCTTCTACCGAAACTAAATATATTGCTCAACTTTTTTTTCAGTTACACGCTCAACCTTTTTCTTATGGTAATCAACATTTTCAATACCCGATTGGGAGCTATCAAAAACATAAAGTGCACAAATATTTTCAATTTGATTTGGAGAAAATCAAATTTTATGTACACAACCTTTTAAAAACGATTGCGAGCTCGTCAAAATGTTTTATTCTCCGATCCCATTTGATTTCTCAATTTGGGCTCCATCTTTCATTTCAATTTGGGCTCTTACCATATCTTTAACTTTATTTTATATACACAAATCTCCTTCTTTGTTCTCCCATGTTCCTGTTGCCCACCATGACCTCCATTGCTTGCTGCAATCCAACCATAATAAAAAAAAGGTTAAATCAATCATCCATTTCATTGGTGATGGATCTGATCCATAATAGGGATCCATTTTTGCGCTTTATTTTCACTGCATGCTACTTCTACCAAAACATAACATTTTTCTTTTTTGACATTGTATACACATTTTTCAAAAATTAACGATGATTTTCAATGCCATCGTGTATACGAATTATTTTTCAAAAATTACCCATCTTGTATCTAAGAGAAACATTGTCTTCTTTACTCCACAAGAGTAATAGTCCACCTTTTAGGCCATCACTGGCAACCACCTCTTTGAAGTTCACCCTAATGTTACGATGCACGCATTCTACCCGGTACTCATCTACTTCAGTTCTCGAGAAGGGATCGAACGGTCGCCCTCGAGTGCATCAGACGGCTGTAGGGGCAGATGTTTTTTTGCCTCCTACATCCGGATGGCGCCTAGCACGCGCCAAACTTGATATCAAGTAATTTACAACCACTCTTTCTCGGACGAAGTGAAAATCAACTTCAATATGTTTTGTGCGTGCATGAGAAAATAGGATTGGCTGAGAGATAAGTTGCACCAATATTGTCACACCATAGTCTCGCAGCTTGTGGAGTCTTAATTCCAAGTTCATAGAGTAAAGTCTGAATCCACATCACTTCAGCTGGGGCATTTGCTAATGCCTTATAATCAGCCTCAGCGTTGGACCTTAAGACAGTGGCATGTTTTCTTGCACTCCATGACATAACATTTGCTCCCAGAAATACAGCAAAACCACCTATGGATTTTCTATCATCAGCACACCCTGCCCAATCTGCATCAGAATAAGTAGTGACAAGCATAGAACGAGACTTGATGATCTGAAGTCCAAGTCCTTCTGAGAACTTTAGATACCTCAAGATTCTTTTTACTGTAGTCCAATGAGTAGTGTTAGGGGCACAAATATTGACATACTTTATTCAGAGAATATGAAATATCAAGATGTGCAAATATTGACATACTTTGTTCAGAGAATATGAAATATCAGGACGTGTAAGGGTCAAGTATTGTAATGCACCTACAACACTTCTGTAGTTTGTTGCATCCCCTGGTCCAAGTGCTTCTGCACTTTCAACTGTAAGTTTTTCTGAGGTTGAGATTGGTGTACTCACAGGTTTGCAATTTTCCAATCCCACTCTTCTAAGGATGTCAGTAGTGTATTTTTCGTGTGTGAGAAGTATACCATCTTTTATATTCTTGACCTCTATACCAAGGAAATAGTGAAGATTCCCCGAGTGTGAGGCCCTGGTCGGCAGCGAACCATTGGGATACCTTGCGCCACTGAGCCGGCATGACGACCGGTGCCATGGCTAGTCTATAGTGGTTGTGAGAACCTTATGTGTCGAAGAGGTCGATGGTGTAGGAGATATGCCCTACAGACAATAATAAATGCTATTATTTATCTCCATGTTTATAATTATGTTTATGTTCCATGCTATAACTGCTATGGTTCTCAAGTCTGCAATAACACGAGGCTCGGAGGAAGACTCATATGCATGTGTGGAATAATAAACGGTACAATGTATTCCTAGTCTCGCCTCTAAGACTAGCTCAAGTGTTGCATAATGGTTCTATTTTTCTGATCATGGGCATGACTATGACGGCAATTTTGAGGGCACAATGTTTGTTTGACACGAAAAATAATAAAAACAACGCTGGTTGTCATGTTGTTATCTCTCTACGCGCCAGGAAAAATAAACATTGCAGACGTGCCAGTGTACTTAGTACACAAAGAAAACATTGGGAAACTTGTACTTTATTAATCTCTCGTGGGAGAAAACAAATTACATGATCCCTTTACATAAGCACTCCATGGCCTGCTAGCTCGGCCGGTATGACTTGGGCAATTGTGAAGTTCTGGTTCACAGGGCCTCAGAAGGCTCCCGCTTAATTACGTCCGCGAGCCAAAGTCGCGGACCACCTCCGATTAAGCTGCTGCAATGGTTGTCGTCTTCAAGTCTCGTCTTCTCCACGTGCTCGGTGTAGACGGTGGTGATGATGTGGCAGAATAAAAGGGTGGAGCGGTACATCCGTCGCTCCGGCGATGCTTAGACATATCCCTCCGACGTGTCGATGTCCGGTGATGAAGGTGTCTGGCCTCGTCAGCTCAGACAGATGGGCGGCCTTCGCCTCGTTGGTGCCTGGCCTAGTGTGGTGTCCGCCTCGTCGGTGTCGGACCTGGTGGCTTGCCTTTGCCTCGTCGGTGCCCGGCAATATGTGGGTAGCTTCATCGGAAGAAGACATGTCGGTGAAATGGCTTCGCCTCGTCGGAGCTCGGACGGGGTTGGGGAAGTGTGTTGATGTAGATGTTGGAGCAGACTCGAGTGTCGCCGCGTGGCTGCATTGCTTGAAGATGACGACAATGCGAGCTCATCGGTGTAGAAGTCGGCATCCAAGCTTCTTCATGTCTAGTGAATATCACCGCCCAGCTCTTGGGCGCGATGTATCAATGCTCTCAACTTGGATGCAGGTTGATGTTGAAATGGGGAAGACGGCGCCAGGCTATAGGTTAGGAGCTTCGACTTCATCGTGGTGCCGTAGATGGTGTTGGACCACACGCCGGTAGGATGGAGATGGCGACGAGCCGGACACCGCCGGCCTCTCCGATGTCGCCGCCGAGGTGGAGTTGGCGCCGTGCTACTCGCCGGCAGCCTCGCCGCCGTTGTGGTGGTGTAGATGGTGTCGGGCAGATGCCGCCGGCCTCTCCGATGTCGCCGCTGAGATGGAGTTGGCGCCGTGATACTCGCCTGTAGCCTCGCCGCCGTCGTGGTGGTGTAGATGGTGTCGGGCCGGATGTCGCTGGCCTCTCGGGTGTCGCCGCCGAGGTGGAGTTGGCGCCGTGATACTCGCCGGCAGCCTCGCCGCCGTCGTGGTGGTGTAGATGGTGTCGGGCCGGATGTCGCCGGCCTCTCCGATGTCGCCGCCGAGGTGGAGTTGGCGCCGTGATACTCGCCGGTAGCCTCGCCGCCGTCGTGGTGGTGTATATGGTGTTGGGCCGGATGTCGCTGGCCTCTCGGGTGTCGCCGCCGAGGTGGAGTTGGCGCCATGATACTCGCCGGCAGCCTCGCCGCCGTCGTGGTGGTGTGGATGGTGTCGGGCCGGATGTCGCCGGCCTCCCCGATGTTGCCGCCGAGGTGGAGTTGGCGCCGTGATACTCGCTGATAGCCTCGTCGCCGTCGTGGTGGTGTAGATGGTGTCGGGCCGGATGTCGCCGGCCTCTCCGATGTCGCCGCCGAGGTGGAGTTGGCGCCGTGATACTCGCCGGCAGCCTCGTCGTCGTGGTGGTGGTGGTGTAGATGGTGCCTGGCTGTACGCCGGCAGCCCTCCGATGTCACTGTCGAGGTGGGGTTGGTGCCGAGGTACTCGCCAGCAGCATATATGGAAGAAGACACCGCTGGTGAGGCCTCCGTCGGACATCCGTTGACATCGTGGCGCGCCCATGGAGTACCAGTCGTCGGGGCACCTGGTGTCGGTGTAGATGGGAGAAGGCACGGCCGGCCACTTCAGGGTGCAGATTGGTGCAGATTGAAGGGAGCTTTGCCGGTTCCGACGCGCGTCCGTCGTCGCTGTGGTACGTGCAGGGTGCCGTGACCGCCGGTGGGTCATTCGCGACCGTGTGTCGCGGCTATGCCTGTACTCACGACTGCGTCCTCCTCAGCACGGTGCTCGCGGCCTCCGTCGGCACGTGTACACGCCGCCTGCTAGTTGTGTGTGTGCATCTCCCCGTAGAGCATTCTGCGTCGTCGCTTCTCGGCGTCGCTGATGCGGGTGCATCTCCACCTTGGTGTCTCCTTGCTGAAATGAGAGATGAAAAGAGAGAAGTGATAGTGTGATGATTGGCATTGACGAAGATGGATGCTGTGTTGATGAAGTCGTGTGGCAGCCTATATGAAAGAAGGCTTCGCCGGGCTCGCCGGCGGACGTCCGTCGTCGTCGCGGATGCCGGCATGTCATCCGCGGCCGTCCCGGCTATGAGTGCACGGAGTGCATGCTCCTCTTCGGCGCGGTGCCCGCGGCCTCCGTCGGCTCTCTTCATTTCCTCTGCGTGTGGGGCGTACTCTGTGTTGCCGCTCCCTCTCCCCACATGTTGTAATGTTAAGTGTTGGTGTAGACGGATGAAGACGCCGATCAAAGAAGGCACCAGTGGTGGCGCCGGCGGCCGCTTTGGGTGCCTTCGCACCACGAGTACCAGGGTGTGTGGGCTGCTTGGCGAACATGCTTTTGCCGTGGGCGCGTCCTCGTGATCTCCTCGCCGCCGCCTCCGTGGGAGCATCTTCAAATGGGCATGTGTTGGCCTTCCTGCGTATGTGAGGTCGCCGTGCTCGGCGCGCGCGCAGCTGCCGACACGTCGTCCGGTCCTCGACGCTGCCACCGCAGGCGCGTCTCCTCTTGGCTGGGTCATTTCCGTTGAAAATATGAGCAAATTACTACGATATTTCATCCGAATAAACAGAAAATAAATCACGACGGTAGTAACACAGATTGTACTAAACATGCGGACTAGCATAGTAGATGAACCGATCAAATCTTAGACATATACTAGAAACATAAATTGTACCACGGTCTCGAACAAGAAGGACAGAATCACATACGGTGCAACGGGAGCAGCACCGCCAGCGTTGATGTTGTCGCCCAAGTCGTTGAGGAAGAGGAGGTCGGGGAAGAAGTCGTCGTTGGCGAAGTCGTCGCTGCCAGCAGTCGCGCGGGTGCGCTCCCCAAAAACCTGATCGCCCCTCTCCTGTACAGGATCACAAGAGGCGGGGTTCCGGAGGCCTGCTGTCCCTTCTCGCGGTGCACGCCGGAAGGAGGGATGGAGAAGACTTGCGTGGCGGCGCAATGATCTCGAACGGTGATGCGAAACCATACGATGTGGCGGCGGCTAGGGTAGACGCTCGCCTAACTATATAGTGCGGACCGGGTAGGTCGTGGAGTAAATCCCACGTTCAAGTAACAACCCCACGATCCAAAAGAATCGGAAACGGCTGAGTAATTAACGCGTCCATTAATTATTAATTAATGACTTATTAATTATTCCCGAGCAGCAAAAATATAGACAACGTGCATAACCTTGTCCTCGGCTCGGCTCATTCCCGCAACCCGCGGCGCGTCGTGACGAGGCGTGGCATGGCGAAGGAGCGCGCGTGTAGGTCTCATCTTCCCAGGCTCATACAAGTGGTAGAAGAACTCACCTTATAAAGAGGTGCAACTCCCTCTCAACTTCCATGGTGAGACTAAACTCTAGTCTCACTCGCACCACTCATATGTGTGCATGAATGAGCCAAGAGAATTTCAGAATTTTAGTTGGGCTTTGGGCCAAAAGACCACTAGCAAATTCCAACAATCCCCCACAAAGACTCATTGGCACATCTCATCATTTAGTTCCAAATCATTGTTTATATACCGGTGCTCAGTGGAGACTGTAAAGTTGAACTTCCACTTAGAGGTTTATGCTAGACTAGATCACAATTTGAATAGTGGACTATGCCTTGAACTACAAGTTTTCTGCGAGACTAGTTTCACACAAATTCTTGACCGATACTGGGCTGCCGCAAGGATTCCCCGCGGGTGGAGCGTATACGTTATACTCCAGGGCCTTTCATGAGTTTATTAGAGAACACCCAATTCTCACAGACTGCGACGTTAACAGCCAAATTCATATAGGTGTGTTCCTCAGGAGATGCTCTGCAGGCCAACATCTCTGCTTACCCGAATAAGCCACTTGGAACACATTAAGATAAGTATCAACCTGCCATGCAGATCAGGAGAGTATTGCATCTTCACGGAGTGGGATAATTAATATAGGGATACTCTCCTCCCAGCTGACCAACAACTTGTCTCCCACTTCTACTTCACGGGATCTCCGATCACATAGAGTGGGTTACCACTGTGGACAACTCATGCGGTGGGTCTCAAACACATCTCCATCGATGCATTATCTATCACATTACGTGATAAACCCTTTTGAAGGGATCTGCCCAGTTTTTCGACGTTTGGATATAATCCAACGTAATAACTCCGGAGTTCTTCAATTTTCTGACAGATTTTAATCTCCTCTTCACATGCCTTGAGGACTTCATACTATCCTTAGAACTGTTTATCTTCAAGATCACAATTTGATTATCACAGTTCATCATGATAGGGGGTATTGGTTTTTCAACCATAGGTAAGTCCATCAAGAGTTTACGAAGCCACTCTGCTTCAACAGTGGCAGTGTCTAATGCTGTGAGTTCTGCTTCCATAGTTGACCTCGTTAAGATGGTCTGCTTGCAAGACTTCCAGGAAACAGCTCAACCACCAAGTGTAAAAACATAACCACTCGTGGCCTTAATCTCATCAGCATCAGATATCCAGTTTGAGTCACTATAACCCTCCAGTACCCTTGGATACCCGGTGTAGTGAATCCCATAGCTCATAGTGCCTTTCAAATAGCGCATAACTCTCTCAAGCGCATGCCAATGATCATCTACCGGTTTTGACAGAAACCGGCTTAGTTTGCTCATAGCAAATGAGATATCAGGCCTCGTGGCACTAGCCAAATACATAAGCGAGCCAATAATCTGAGAATACCTCAATTGATCTCTAGCAATCCGTCGATTCTTTCGAAACAACACACTAGCATCATATGGAGTTGGAGAAGGCTGACAGTCGCTATACCCAAAACGACTCAAGATCTTTTCCTTCCTTTCCTTCCTGACCAGGTACTACAAAACCATCGGGCTGATCCATGTAAATTTCCTCCTTCAACTCTCCATTGAGGAAAGCCGTCTTAACGTCCATTTGATGAACGAGAAGACCGTGTGAGGCAGCCAGTGATAGTAGCACCCGAATAGTGGTCAGTCTAGCCACAGGTGAGTAAGTATCAAAATAGTCTTCACCTTCTTTCTGGGTATAACCCTTAGTCACAAGCCGTGCCTTGTACTTTTCAATCGTACCATCAGGTCTAAGCTTTTTCTTGAACACCCACTTACATCCTACAGGTTTGCACCCATAAGGACGATCAGTGATTTCCTAGGTTCCGTTAGCTAAGATGGAATCCATCTCGTTGCGGACAACTTCCTTCTAGTAGTCAGCATCAGAAGATGCATAGGCTTCTGAAATCGTACTGGGCGTGTCATCCACGAGGTACACAATGAAATCATCACCAAAGGACTTTGCGGTCCTCTGTCTCTTACTCCTTATAGGAGTTTCATTGTCATCCCCAACAAGATTCTCAACATGTTCCATCGCAATGGTGGGTTCAGGAATTACAGCAAATTCCTCACCAGATGGAGTAGGTATCTCCTGATTTGATGAACTCGACATATCCTTCATAGGAAATATGTCCTCAAAGAAAGTCGCATCATTCGATTCCATAATTGTACCAACATGCATGTCGGATACCTCAGATTTTATTATCAATAATCTATAGCCAATGCTATGAAAAGCATAGCCCAAAAGAACACAATCCACGATTTTTGGTCCAAGCATGCGCTTCTTGGGAATTGGTATATTGACTTTCGCCAAACAACCCCAAGTACGTAGGTAGGAGAGTTTCAATCTTTTCATTTCCCATTCCTCAAATGGAGTCATGGTCTTATGCTTTGTGGGAACTCGGTTTAGGACATGACAAGCAGTCATTAGCGCCTCCCCCCACCATGCCTTGGAGAGACCCGATGTGTCTAACATGGCATTAACCAAATCAGTTAGAGTTCGGTTCTTTCTTTCGGCCACCCCATTTGTCTGAGGTGAGTAGAGAGGCGTCCTCTCATGGATTATACCATGTTCTGCACAAAACAAATCAAATTCATTGGAAAAATACTCTCTACCACGATAAGACCTAAGCCGTTTAATTTTTCGATCAAGTTGGTTCTTTGCTTCAGCTTTACAGATTTTGAAGAAATTTAAAGCCTCATCTTTTGATTTCAGAAGATACACATGACAATATCTAGTGGAGTCATCAATCAACATCATGAAGTATTTCTTTCCACCTTTTGTCAACACGCCATTCATCTCACAAAGATCAGAATGTATAAGCTCTAGTGGCGCCAAGTCTCTTGCCTCTGCAGTCTTATGAGACTTGCGAGGTTGCTTAGCTTGCACACACACTTGGCACTTGGAGCCCTTGACAGTAGTGAATTTCGGAATTAAACTCATATTGGCTAGCCGCGTCATGCAACCAAAGTTAATATGACAAAGTCGCGAATGCCAAATATTAGACTCATTATCGTGGCAAACATGATTAATAAGTTTAGTGCAAATATCTGACAAAGACAGGCGGAACAAGCCTCCGCACTCATAGCCTTTTCCAACAAATTGTCCATACTTAGAAATTACAACTTTATTGGACTCGAAAACCAACTAAAAACCATCTCGACACAAACGGGAACCGCTGACGAGATTCTTATTGATGGAGGGCACATGATGAACATTCTTCAGACGCACGATCTTCCCCGAAGTAAACTTCAGATCGACCGTACCAACACCTCAAACAATGGCATGTGACCCGTTCCCCATCAGCACGGGAGAAGTCCCTGTGACCTGGTAGGAAGACAACATGGAGGCGTCAGCACAAACATGTACATTGGCACCGGTGTCAATTAACCAATCAGGAGATTGAAATACTGAAACGATGGTAGGAAGAATACCGTACCTAGATTCCTTCATATCAGTATCACCGATGACAACATTAGCGGACTTGCCGCTCTTCTCATGTTCGCGCTCCTCAAAGCGGTTAGGACACTTCGGAGCCCAGCGATTGGGATCACCGCAGACATGGCAAAGTCCCTTCCCCTTCTTATGAGAATTCTTCTTGAAGTTGGTAAGATGTGACGGCTTGTTCTTTGCATCAAACTTGCCTTTGCCCTGAGTTTTGTTCTTGTTGTTTTTGAACTTGTTGGGCTGGAAGTTCTTTGATTCTTGCTAGAACTACATCGGTATTTCCCCAAAGAGGAAGGGATGATGCAGCACAGCAACGGTAGGTATTTCCCTCAGTGATGAGAATAAGGTTATCGAACCAGTAGGAGAACCACGCAACACCACGTAATCAGCTCCTGCACACAAATAACAAATACTCGCAACCCGACGTGTTAAAGGGGTTGTCAATCCCTTTCGGGCAACGGCGCCATAAATTGGCAAACAGACGTGAGAAAGTTGTATAGATTGATATATTGAACGCCAAATAAAATAAAGTGCAGCAAGGTACTTTTGTATTTTTGGTTTAATAGATCTGAAAATAAAAGGCAAATAAAATAGATCGCAAAGGCAAATATATTGGAGAAAAGACCCGAGGGCCGTAGGTTTCACTAGTGGCTTCTCTCGAGAAAAATAGCAAACGATGGGTAAACGAAATACTGTTGGGTAATTGATAGAACTTCAAATAATCATGGCGATATCCAGGCAATGATCATTATATAGGCATCACGTCCAAGATTAGTAGACCAACTCCTGCCTGCATCTACTACTATTACTCCACACATCGACCGCTATCCAGCATGCATCTAGTGTATTAAGTTCATGGAAAAATGGAGTAATGCAATAAGAACGATGACATGATGTAAACAAGATCTATTTATGTAGAAATAGACCCCATCATTTTATCCTTAATGGCAACGATACATACGTGTCGGTTCCCCTTCTGTCACTGGGATCAAGCACCGTAAGATCGAACCCATCACAAAGCACCTCTTCCCATTGCAAGATAAATAGATCAAGTTGGCCAAACAAAACCCAATATCGGAGAAGAAATACGAGGCTATAAGCAATCATGCATATAAGAGATCAAAGAAGACTCAAATAACTTTCATGGATATAAAAAGATAGATCTGATCATAAACTCAAAGTTCATCGGATCCCAACAAACACACCGCAAA
Organism: Thinopyrum elongatum; assembly: GCA_011799875.1. Classification (NCBI taxonomy): domain Eukaryota; kingdom Viridiplantae; phylum Streptophyta; class Magnoliopsida; order Poales; family Poaceae; genus Thinopyrum; species Thinopyrum elongatum. The sequence continues at coordinate 18,163,845 of CM022297.1, read as the reverse complement.
AAGAGTTACATCATATGGATCTCCAAGAGACCATTGTATTGATAATCAAAAGAGAGAGAGGAAGCCATCTAGCTGCTAACTACGGACCCGTAGGTCTACAAAGAACTACTCACGCATCATCGGAGAGGCACCAATGGAGTTGATGAACCCCTCCATGATGGTGTCTAGATTGGATCTGGTGGTTCTGGAACTTGCGGCGGCTGGAATAAAATTTTGTCGACTCCCCTAGGGTTTCTGGAATATTGGGGTATTTATAGAGCGAAGAGGCGGTGCGGGAGGCCACCGAGGTGGGCACAACCCACCTGGGTGCGCCTGGGGGCCCAGGCGTGCCCTGGTGGGTTGTGCCCCCCTCGGGGCACCCCCCAGGTGCTTCTCTGGCCCAACAGGTGTCTTCTGGTCCAAAAAAAATCCACAAAAAGTTTCGCTGCATTTGGACTCCGTTTGGTATTGATTTCCTGTGATGTAAAAAACATGCAGAAAATAACAACTGGCACTTGGCACTATGTCAATAGGTTAGTACCAAAAAATGATATAAAATGAGTGTAAAACATCCAAGAATGATAATATAACAGCATGGAACAATAAAAAATTATAGATACGTTGGAGACGTATCAGCATCCCCAAGCTTAATTTCTGCTCGTCCTCGAGTAGGTAAATGATAAAAAACAGAATTTTTGATGTGGAATGCTGCCTAACATGTTCATCTCATATTCTTTCTTTTATAGCATGGACATTTGGACTTTTATTTGGTTCAAAGCAATAGTCTAGTTTTGACATGAGGACTTCAATACAAAAGCATATCAACAAACAACCATGCCCTACAAAATATCAATACTAAAGCAAGTTATCCCTAGCCTATCATGCTCAATCATTGATCCATTCATGCCACACATCCAAATATTAACTACATCCAATGCTCAAGTATGATAATTGTGTTCCGTAGTTGGTGCTTTATAAGAGAAGATGGAGACTTAAAAAATAAAATAAAAATTGTATAAAGTAAAAGATAGGCCCTTCGCAGAGGGAAGTAGGGATTTGTAGAGGTGCCAGAGCTCAAAGCTTAAATTGAGAGAAAAAATTATTTTGGGTGGCATGCTTTTCTCACCAACGAGAACGACTTAGAGTTCTCAACACTTTCCATGCTAGATATATCATAGGCGGTTCCCAAACATAAAATAAAGTTTATTCCTTTTTCCACCAAACTTTCACAAGCCATGGCTAACCGTATCCACGGGTGCCCTCCATACCAACACTTTCCAAGGAATTTATTATTTGACAACATAAAGTAAATTTCCTTTTTCAATTCGGGACTAGGAATCCCTATTACCGCCATACTCACTATAAAAAAAAGACACATCCGTGACATTTTGGGCCGAACGAATTTTTTTTCTGTCATGCTTATGACACTTCTATGACGATAATTGTGACAAAACCCGGTATCATCATAGATGTGGTGGGCTCCTACTTCTATGACAAAAAATCATGACAGAAAATGGGTTTTTCGTCCTTGGCGGGCCGGAGATGCAGCTGCATGACATTCTTTGGGCTGTCCATGACGGAAAAAATCATGGTAGAAGCAAGGGAGAGGAAATATCGCGGAGTTCCCGGTTACGGTGGGTGGTCGGAGCCGAGCGATGCACTGTGGTTTGCGCGTTTCTCTCGTGTACGCGCGTGTGTGCGAGGCGTTGGCTAACTGAACCCGGAGCGATCGCACGTTACTGAACCCGAGCGATTGATCCCTTGGCTGTTAACTGAACCCGAGCGATTCACTCGCTGCTGACTGAACCCGAGCAATCCCTTCGCTGCTGCTGCTAACTGAACCCGAGCGATCGATCACTGCTGCCGCTTACTGAAGCCGATCGAGTCCCCGTGCGAGACGTAGCCAGCCGGTGTTGGGTTGCCTATCGATGAACAGTGGCCGTTGCTACCGTGCGCGTGGTACGTAGAACGAGTCGAGACGTGGTGAGTCGAGCCGGTTAGTTGGCTGTGGATGAACAGTTCCCGGTGGGGGTTGGATGAACAGGACCCCGTGGTAGTAGGCCATTGCCGCTAGATGAACAGGACCCCGAGGAGGCCGCCGCACCCCAGCCGGTTGGGGGTGGATGAACAGGACCCCGTGGAGGGCTGGATGAACAGCAACCGGTGGAGGCTGGATGAACAGTAGCCGTGGATGAACAGTAGCTCGTGGAGGCTGGAGGAGGTCGACGGTGGGTGGATGAACAGTAGCCCGTGGAGGCTGGAGCGAGGCGGTAGACGGTGGATGAACAGGACCCCGTTTCGACCGTAGGCGCTCCAACACAAGTCCGTTTCCTCCGTTTTGCGGTACGCCACACCCCTCCCGATCAACAGGGCCCCGTTTCGACCGTAGGCACTCGAACACAAGTCCGTTTCCTCCGTTTTGCGGTACGACAGACCCCTCCCGATGAACAGGATCCCGTTTCGACCGTGGCCGGTCAAATAGAAGGCCGTTTCCTCCGTTCTGCGGTACGCCAGACCCCGTTTCGGCTGTTCCGTCCAAGCCGGTTGGCTCCAGTTGAACAGGACGCATTCCGACCCAGTCGGTTGCCTTCCGATGAACAGGATGCTATTTCTCCGTTCCGACCCAGCCGGTTCGCTGCCCGATGAACAGGACGCCGTTGCTGCCGTCCGTTGCCTCTCCATGTACACAAGCCCTGGCCGTCCGTATATATGCGCGAGTACGCGCTCGAGACCCCGCCCGTATGTACGTATGTGGCCGTATTTTTTGCCCTGTGGCTGTATGTACATGTACAGGACTTAGACGGGACTGCGTGAACTGCTATGTCAGGTGCTCACAACGCTACGTACGCTTTGATCGGGTGGGTCCCAGCTGTCAGGGAGGATAAGAACGCACTTCCTTGCGTGCGAAGATATAGCTGGTCGGTCCCAGTTGTCAGGGGGAGGAATCATTTTTATTTTGCGAGTAATAAGGAGGCACTTCCTTGTGTTCGAAGGTGTAGCTGGTGGGTCCAGCTGTCATCCTCACCGCCTAAAGTCCTCTTCCGATGGCTGTCCTTCGTTGACCATGTTGACCACGCCGCGCCGAGAGCACCAAGGCGGTGGACGACTGCGAGGCCTAGGAAGGGAACGACGCGGAGCCGGGGAAGACGCGGTAGTGGATGCCCATGCGGAGGGGAGTACGTGGGTTGACTGCTTCGGCTGTGGTGTGAGGCTGCCGTCGCCGAAGAATAACAGGAGGTGTGGGTGAGTATGGAGGGATGGCATGGCCAGTGGTGGCAGCACAGCTGGACACGGGAGGCAGGAGCAGGCGGCACGACCAGCGTTGGTTTGGGCGGCTGGAGCAAGAAGACCAGAGGTTGAAGAAGCACGACGGCCGTTGGATGGACATCGTACGATCACTGCAGCTAGAATCGTTTATATTGACTAAGTTGAGAAAGCTCTTGGTACACGTCAACTTAGTAGGCCCACAGGTCAGCCTCCGAAACGGTGCACCCCAGATGTCAGGGGGAGGAATCAATTTTTGGGCGGCTGAAGCAAGAATATCCGAGATTGAAGAAGAAGCACGACATCCGTTGGATGGACATCCAACGGCCACTGCTGCTAGAACCGTGTGTTGACTATAAGTTGACAAAGCCTTGCATACGCGTCAACTTAGTTTTTTTTAGGGGACGCGTCAACTTAGTAGGCCCACAAGTGTGTGGCATAGAACATATAGCCCATTTGCGATTTGTAAGAATGTACATCCCATTTTTGAATTCTAATGGAATTTACTACAGCCCATTTACAGTTTGTTAAAAGTACAACCCATTTTCTAGCTAGGACAACGATTAATAATTTCAACCAACCGCTCAAAACAGAAATCAATAAAATTTCTCACATTTTGATGGGATCCGAAATATTTTTATCCCGAAATTTCTAGTCAGATTAAATATAATTTCAAAATAAATTTGTATTACGTAAAAATCCAACGAAATATTGCGCGCGCAACAAGTAATGAAATTAAAATTTTCAAAATCCAAAAATATATTTTTTAAACTAATTACGTGTTTGGTGCATTTTTTTATAGTTACTGCCCAGTTTTTATAATTACATCCCATTTTTTATTTCTTAAAGCCCATTTTCTGAAGCCTAATGCATCCCTCCTAGGAAAGATTTGCAGCCCAGCGGGGCGGAGAATAACAAGTTGACCTGGATATTGTGTACAACTGTCGGCCCAGTTGCATTGCTGATGTTAAAAAAAAAGGCCTGTGTAGTACAGTACAATTTTACATGGCTACTCAGCCCACATTCAGCGATGCCGGAAAGGCCCAAACAAGGCTTCTGTAGAACGTTTTGAACTCACCGAGCTCAATTAATAACTTAAGAAAAAAGTTAGTGTACAGTGGAACGTAATTAAAAGCTGTCACGAGCGAAAAAATAATTCAACAGGTCCCACTTGTGCGTGTGTACGTGTGTGTGTGTGTGAGAGAGAGAGAGAGAGAGACCCATCGGTCGATGCTTATAAATACATCTTTCAGCCATATGCATTGCTGATGCTCAGTAAAAACTTATATAGTTGACACAATCATATAGAACATCATAACACACTGAACTTGCATACAAAAATTTCACGCAGGCGGCACAATCAGGGTGGAAGCATGTAGTGTAACGCAGCAGAAAACAAAAATTTTCCGACCTACGCACCAGCCCAGGACCACTATGGAGACTGCATACAAGGTTTGATCATTTCGTTACCGACTCGTAGCGCAGCGGAAGTAGAGTTGATGACGATCGGCGGTGCAGATCCCCGCAGCTAGGATTTACAACCTCCCAACCGCGAGGATGTACTCCCTCATCTGCCCCACGGACAGCCCTCCGGGAGGCGGTCGAACAGTCCCCCGGACGGTGTCACGGACAGCCCTTCGGGAGGACTCACAGAACTCGGACCGTCACTTGGACAGCCCTTCGGGAAGCACTCTCGAACAGCCCCTCGGGCACTAAGATCGAAACTACAACCTCTCTACAGAGTTGCACACATACGGTGTCATCTATCCGGCAAGGCTTCGCCGTCCAGAACTAGTTCCCACCGGAACCCAAACAACCTTTCGGCTCTGCGAAACTATTTCACGGGGAGGGAGAGAGAAGCCAGATCATTGCATGGCATGTGTATGTGAGAATGGATGAGGTTTGGGCAGCCCCCTCACCTCCTATTTATAGGAAAACCCAAGGGGTAGTGTGCCTCCCAAATTACCGAAAACTCCCATGCAAAAAGTCTTCACATGAGGGTAATATGGACAAAATGGGATGCCATGTGGAGCTCCAAGGAGCTCCAGATCCCTTGGCCGGCCACACCCTTGGGGGCCCCCCATGCGGGGCTCCCATGGGCCCCATGCCCTTCTAGAAGCCTTTTTGCAAAAGCCCTAAAAGGTGGCTTTCCAAAAAATATCCCAAAAAGCACTTTCACTATTCACGACGACATATTTCAGCGTTCGTTCGAACTGAAAATATTTATGTGGGCCTAGAATGATTCCAGTACCCACTAAAATAATTTTCAACGCGTTCTGGAACAATTCCAGATTAGTGATTTTCATCTGTGAAAAGCATCTGAAGCGGTTCCGGCAGCTCCGAAACATTTCCGGTTTTCATCTCGAAAAATTCCTAGAAGTTTCCAGAATGATTCTGGCACCCTTCAAGAATTATTAGGCATGTGCCGAAACCAATTTGACTTTATGGTATCCTCTGAAACAACTTTTCAGTTTCACCGAAACTCATCCAGTGTTCTCTCTGCGGAACTTTTCCGCTGTCCGAAACTTTTCCGGTGTCCGAAACTTTTTCGGTGATTTTCTCTCAGACTCCCTGTCTAGTATTCAGCAGATAGATGAGCCTTAAGCGTGTGACCCTATAGGTTCGGTGAAGTATAGACATGACACGGAACCCTTTCCGATCAATGATCAACATCGGAGCCGTGGACACCCATATTGACCCCTATACCCACACGAATGAATATTCGAGTGAACCTCTAGTTGCCGTGTGCTATTCCTGTTGCTTCATGGTATGTTACAAATACCCGAGGTGAGACATGTTGGCATTCCCGTGGATCAACAACTTGTCCACTATGCTAGTTACCTCGTTACCGGTATTGTTCTCTTTTCTCGTTACCGTGTTCTGACATCCCCGTGATCAAATCACAAAGTGTCTGGCCAGACGATGATGGATACCGTAACACCGAGAGGGCCCAGAGATATCTCTCCATCGTCGGAGGAGCAAATCCCAATCTTGAGCTATCAAGTTACTTATCATACTTTCCCATGAACCCGTAAGCCGCCGTAATAGCCATCCAGTTACGGATGACGTTTAACAAACCCCAATGTTCATGAATCAAGTATGAAGAAACTTGATACTTTCATGGTCTGAGGAATCATGCAAACGTTAACCATCTCTGTGTTATTAACCATTAACTTGTGACGAATGTATCTCATAGCATAACATCAATCGGGTCGATTCAACACAAATGTTCTTCTAACATTGTGCCCTCAAAATTGCTGGCATAGACATGCCCATGATCAGGAAAACAGGACCATCATGCAACACTTGAGCTAGTCTTAGTGGCTAGACTAGGAATACATTTTACCGTTTATTATTCCACACGTGCATATGAGTCTTCCTCCAAGCCTCATTTTATTTGTAGACTCGAGAACCATAGCAGTTATAGCATGGAACATAAACCTAATTATGAACAGGGAGATAATCAATAACATTTATTATTGCCTCTAGGGCATATCTCCTATAGACTCCCACTTGCACTAGAGTCAATAATCTAGTTAATGCTAATGCACTTTACACCTGTGGCACACCGGTGTAAATATGCTTCGCTTGTGGTATAGCCTGATGTCCAACGGATCTGACAACTTCAGATCCGTGTGTATCTTTGCATATTCTCGCGTTTTCACGCTTTCAAAAAATTCATATTTTGTGTGGACTTGGCTTTGCATATGTGTGAATCATTGGTCAAAACCTGATTCCTCAGACTGAGCTATGGAGCAACTATCTGCAATAGTGTCCCATTGACCAAAGCCATCTTGGAACCACACTAAGTTCATGAATGAACTATATGATTCAACAACTTCTTTGTCGCTTCTAAAGCGCCAACATACTTAGCCATTTATCATAGAATTCACCACAGTACCCTGTTTGGAACAATTTCCATCTACTGTGCCACCATATTGTGTATTACACAAAACCCTTAACTTAAATCAAAAATCGCATGGAGCATTGATGAAGACTGCTTCGATGTAACCTTTTACAACGAACTCTTCATGATCTCCGCTTGCGAGAAAACTTGTCATCAGTGCTACTTTAGTACTCAATGACCCTTTTTCACTGTTGTCCCTTGATCAGTACTTTTGATCACTTTGGTATCTATACTCGCAACAACTTTGGGAGTATTAGACATATCTGGTTGTGTTACATACCATGGAATACATGATTAATCCAAACACAAGAGTGTGTGGAATCTCCATCATGTATTTTTCTCATCAGTGTTTTGGGACACCAAATCTTGCAAAAACTCTTTCCATGTGACTTCGGCAAGAATCACTCCTTGACGTTTTTAATGCTGAAAGGTTTTAGCATTTTGTCAATATGTACCTTTGCTCAGGCCCATTAGGTAAATCTATATCCATAGATCATCATGCCTAATATTAAGGCTATTTAGCCCAAGCACTTCATCGAAAAACTATTTTCAAATGAAGTCCTAATTCGTGTCAAGGAATTTATTTCTATTTAACAATGTGTCAAGCACACAAGGTGTTTTAGAAATATTATTATGCTCCCACTTAGTTTCTTGAATCATAAGCATCTTCATAACCCATTGAGGAAGTCAAAACCCTTTTTGACCATTTCATCAAAACGCGAAGATTCCAACTCCATTTTGCTCTCTTCTGTCCATCGCTGGAACTCTGAAGTTTGCACACTCACTAGCATCCTCTGGAATGACAAAATACCTTGGACTGTAACACATGCAAGTCCTTGGTTTCATTTCCATCATATGGAAATCCTATTGTCATCCATGTTTCATATCTCATGACTGAAATATGTATTAATTGCTAGTTCAACCCGATCCGACTTTAAGCATCGCTACGGTGAAACAACCTCATCGTAGTCAACTCCTTGAACTTGTTATTACAACAAGTCGAGCTTTATGGATAAAACATTTTTATCCGTATCAGTTTTTAGTTCCATAAAAACTCGTTAGACTCTAAGTCTTCCGAAAGGTGTATCAAGATTTTAATCTTGAAACATTTATATGGAAACTACCTCGGATTGTATTGGCATTTAGCCAATTTCGGAGTCAGGGCACATCAACGCTTCCTTGTGTATCGTAGGTATACTGTTGTCTAACAACAATATCTCGTTTGCGCACCTGAGAGGTTTGCACGAGCCTTGCCTACGTGGTTCAGCTGCAAATTCGACCGAAGTCCATACATTTTATTGTAGAGACTTCCGTATCAGTTGCAGTAGGAAACTCCAGAATTACTTCCAAGGTCTCTTTCCTTTGACCTGATGACGAAGATACTGTTTATCTCGTCGAGTTGCACTATTCTCCCACTCACCTTTTTGAAAGAACCATTTTCTTCAAAAAGCATACCGTTCTTTGTGGCAAACCTATTTGCCTCGGTATAGTGAGGGAGGAATACCCAATGACTTGGGATAACCTACAAAGTAGCACTTGTCTAATTTGGAATAGGTTTGTAACCTTTTACACAAGCCCCATATTCCAAATGTTAAGAAAAGATATAACATGGTTGGGCGTACCATACCATGGCGTCATTTCAACAGACCTGATGGAGCTCTTTTCAGTGTAAAAGCCGCAGTCTCTAAAGCATCACCTTTTAAAAGGGATAATGGCAAATTTATTTATGTCATCTTTGATCTTACCATGTCATAAATGGTTCGATTACATCTTCACGGACTTTCCACTTGTAGTGGTGTTCCGGAAGGTGCAAGTTATGAAACCCCTTTCACAACTCATCAGACATCCGCTAAACTTGTAACTCAAATATTCCTTTCTGCAATCGAATTGTAGAAACATAATTTTCTTGTTACAATAACTTCTATTTCATTTTTGAAAATCTTTCGAATGAATTCAAAAGATCCAGACTTACGTCTCATCAAGTAAATATCCATATATCTACTAGAGTCATTTATGAAGATAGATAAATCCACTACTTGCAACAACATTTATTGAACTACACACGTCAAAATGTATGATCATCAATAAGTTTGTTGCTCGTTCCTTATGGCCTGTGAACCGTATTTCAGTCACTTCACTTTTCGGAGGAAAGTTGCAAGTGTCAGATGATTCAAAATCAAACGACTTCAAAATCCATCATAATGGAATTTATCCATGCGGGTTTCTCCAATGTGACCAAATGCAGTGCCACACTTGTGTGGTATTCTCTTAGTCTTACTACATTTAGCGTCAGTGTTATGGATGTATCATATTACTATCAATATTCATAACATACGTCCAATCTCGGATGGAAGCATGGCCCTTTATGTTATTCATAATATTGAACAACAATTGTTCTTTTATGAACAACTCTTTTGCAACAAACATTGTGCAATGGGCTAGAGTGTTTAAAACTCTAAAATGAATTATGAAAGTAAATCCAGAGGTAATATATTATTATCATTATTCATAACATACATCTCATTCTCAATGAAAGTATGGCCCTTATGTTATTCATAATATCGAGCATAAAAAGTTCTCTTATGAACAACCTTCTTGCAAGATACCTTATGCAATGGGCTAGAGTTTGTGAAACTCTAAATGAATTATGAAAATAAATACAGATGGTAATACACCGATGGAAGGTATAGTAACATTTACTATGTTCCCTGTGTATACCAAAACCTCATTCCTGGCTAGTCTTTCAGGCCATAGTAGTTCTTACATCGAGTTGCAACAGAAAGCAATCGAGCGGGTATCTTTGTGATTAACTCACAATACCCAAGAATCAGTGATTAACAATTTAATCATAATTCCCAAGAACTATATCTTTGACCAGCCTTCTATACATCAAAAACTTGTATGACATTCAAACATGAGCTGGATATTCCAGTCTTCTTTCTTTCTTCCTTTATACTTCTAACAGTTTAACTTTTAGTATTTCTCCTACTCTCAGAAGAAGCACCCAACTTAAGAGTGGCGTTAGCCCTGGACTTCCTAGGCGTGTAAGTCACACTAACACCCTTTGGACACTTCCTTTCTCTTTAAGTTGTTGTTTTATTCACCTTTCATCATATGACAGGCGTTCTTCTGGATCCCTCTCTTATCAGTCTAATGCATAGTAAACTCCTTTACTAATAGTTTGCAAACAAACATTGCTTTGGATATCTCATATCTTTTAGCCTTTGTCTGTCTCTGAAAATGATTTTCAGATTCCATGAATATCACATAACTATCCAAACTTTCGAAGTTCGGGTCTCATGGAAGCAAATGTATTGCACTTGACTGAAAACGGAATTCTAGCTTTTGGATCGAAGGACGAGAGTCACATGATCCATAGCATAAGTGAGAGAATACCGAAAGTATGCGATAGGACAAAGTCCTTCTCGGCACTCTTGAGTACAATCCTCACATTACGTTACAAGCTGTAAAGTTTTAACCAGATATTTAACAGCTATTCAATTTCAATAGGGAAGGTGGAAACGCGAGCCATAATTCTACAACTATTATGCAAATCACACTTAGACACTGTTCAAGATTAATTGCACTGAGAATTAAAAGAATTAATTCTACAGTGCGCTCCCACTCAAATCAATATCTCTCATAATTGATTTTGAGTGATTCAAGATCCGCATTTCAATTGTTCGCCATTGGTGTAACACCACTGATGACGAAAATCTCAACCGGTAGGCCAACGTGCCAATCACATATCTATGTGACTCTTGTTCATCTTTCGATGCATGTGTTCCGAGCTCATGACGGTCATGCCTGAACGTCAAGACAACCAAGTGATCTCGCTGCGAGGTCTCAACTCACCCGCCTCACACTTCCCTAATCGTTCGTACCCGTGTGACAACGGCGCACCCCGAAAAGTTAGGTGCCTTGACGGTGCTACACTTGGGAGAACACTAACTACTTGATATTTTTGTGAGAGATCACCCTAATAAAAGCGACTACCGCGCAATCAAGAAGGGTGCAACATAAGGGATAAACATCTCAGGCAATTCATAATAGCATGATATGGTATAGCCCTTTCTGACGGAGAAGTCTTGTATTTCTTCGTCTTCGGCATTCGCGTCGGTGTTCACCTTCGCGAAGATTGCCACCACCTTGTCGATGCTCCAGATAATATTGCTATCTCTATAGCTAATAAAATAAGTGCATTACATAAGGTTGACACGCAGGTCATTAAAGTGCAATCATATGGCTGCAGCCATCATGCCGAATCATGACACGCAGGTCATGTTAATCAATTTACATCATATAGACATCTCATACATAATCAAATTATTATGAGCACTGCTATACCACATCACATGCACATGCAAACCCTCCTGCAAAACCAAGTTAGACGCCTCTAATCGGTTCATGCAAAAACTTGTTTTTCGTGGCTTCTAAGGTTTCGAAACAAACCGAAGCTACCAACGTCCATCATCAAGTATGATAATTCAAGTCGCTAGATTAACTTTACAGGGTGTATGAAAACTGAGATAATAAAATCTTGAGCCCCATACTAAACTTCGTCATACGCATGACCCCCGTGCAGATCATATCTGCATTGCCCTTTCGTCTGCGAAATTTCATCTTTCTTTTTAACTACGGTGGAATTCAATGAACTGTTAGCACTTCATTGATCAATCAGGATCGCGGATTGCCAGAACATTGAAACTCCACCATGCTATTATCAAGATCAGAAATATGCAAATTCCAGGGAAGCAACAAGAACCTCGGGTAACAGATTTCATCTGCTACCCGCACAAATAATTTTCAGTAATAGAACTCATCTACTACCTAATTATATTGTGCAACACCCATACATCTCCATGTATTCTAGATCGCAACCTGCATCTACGCATAGCACGGCTCATGATGCCACTGTAGGGTAATGCAGCAGAAAACAAAAATTTTCCAACCTACGCACCAGCCCAGGACCACTATGGAGACTGCATACAAGGTTTGATCATTTCGTTACCGACTCGTAGCGCAGCGGAAGTATAGTCGATGACGATCGGCGGTGCAGATCCCCGCAGCTAGGATTTACAACCTCCCAACCGCGAGGATGTACTCCCTCATCTGCCCCACGGACAGCCCTCCGGGAGGCGGTCGAACAGTCCCCCGGACGGTGTCACGGACAGCCCTTCGGGAGGACTCAGAGAACTCGGACCGTCACTTGGACAGCCCTTTGGGAGGCACTCTCGAACAACCCGTCGGGCACTAAGATCGAAACTACGACCTCTCTACAGAGTTGCACACATACGGTGTCATCTATCCGACAGGGCTTCGCCGTCCAGAACTAGTTCCCACCGGAACCCAGACAACCTTTCGGCTCTGCGAAACTATTTCGCGGGGAGGGAGAGAGAAGCCAGATCATTGCATGGCATGTGTATGTGAGAATGGATGAGGTTTGGGCAGCCCCCTCACCTCCTATTTATAGGAAAACCCAAGGGGTAGTGTGCCTCCAAAATTACCAAAAACTCCCATGCAAAAAGTCTTCACATGACGGTAATATGGACAAAATGGGATGCCATGTGGAGCTCCAAGGAGCTCCAGATCCCTTGGCCGGCCACACCCTTGGGGGCCCCCCATGAGGGGCTCCCATGGGCCCCATGCCCTTCTAGAAGCCTTTTTGCAAAAGCCCTAAAAGGTGGCTTTCCAAAAAATATCCCAAAAAGCACTTTCACTATTCACGACGACATATTTCAGCGTCTGTTCGAACTGAAAATATTTATGTGGGCCTAGAACAATTCCAGTACCCACTAAAATAATTTTCAACGCATTCTGGAACAATTCCAGATTAGTGATTTTCATCTGTGAAAAGCATCTGAAGCGGTTCCGGCAGCTCCGAAACATTTCCGGTTTTCATCTCGAAAAATTCCCAGAAGTTTCCAGAATGATTCTGGCACACCTCAAGAATTATCAGGCATGTGCTGAAACCAATTTGACTTTATGGTATCCTCTGAAACAACTTTTCATTTTCACCGAAACTCATCCAGTGTTCTCTCTGCGGAACTTTTCTGGTGTCCGAAACTTTTCCGGTGTCCGAAACTTTTTCGTTGATTTTCTCTCAGACTCCCTGTCTAGTATTCAGCAGATAGATGACCCTTAAGCGTGTGACCCTATAGGTTCGGTGAAGTATAGACATGACATGGAACCCTTTCCGATCAACAATTAACATCGGAGCCGTGGACACCCATATTGACCCCTATACCCACACGAATGAATATTCGAGTGAACCTCCAGTTGCCGTGTGCTATTCCTGTTGCTTCATAATATGTTACAAATACCCGAGGTGAGACATGTTGGCATTCCCGTGGATCAACAACTTGTCCACTATGCTAGTTACCTCGTTACCGGTATTGTTCTCTTTTCTCGTTACCGTGTTCCGGCATCCCCGTGATCAAATCACAAAGTGTCTGGCCAGACGATGATGGATACCGTAACACCGAGAGGGCCCAGAGATATCTCTCCATCGTCGGAGGAGCAAATCCCAATCTTGAGCTATCAAGTTACTTATCATACTTTCCCATGAACCCGTAAGCCGCCGTAATAGCCATCCAGTTACGAATGACGTTTAACAAACCCCAAAGTTCATGAATCAAGTATGAAGAAACTCGATACTCTCATGGTTTGAGGAATCATGCAAACGTTAACCATCTATGTGTTATTAACCATTAACTTGTGACGAATGTATCTCATAGCATAACATCAATCGGGTCGATTCAACACAAATGTTCTTCTAACATTGTGCCCTCAAAATTGCTGGCATAGACATGCCCATGATCAGGAAAACAGGACCATCATGCAACACTTGAGCTAGTCTTAGTGGCTAGACTAGGAATACATTTTACCGTTTATTATTCCACATGTGCATATGAGTCTTCCTCCAAGCCTCGTTTTATTTGTAGACTCGAGAACCATAGCAGTTATAGCATGGAACATAAACCTAATTATGAACAGGGAGATAATCAATAACATTTATTATTGCCTCTAGGGCATATCTCCTACAAAGCAGTGGATCGCTACGGGTAGGGCTATGTTGAAACCAACGAACTCGTACATGACGGTTCATCGTCTTTATCAATGATGGGAAAATATCTTGAATGCTGTGCAAAGAAAACAGACAGACAACACAATAAGTTCTACTAGCACATTAAGTTGATGTACAACCTTTTCTAAAGAAAGTTCAGGTACAAAAATATAACAGGTTACAATAAAATGTACTGGCACATCAGTGCTTCACACCCATAGCTCGGATTTAACTAGTACTCCCTCCGTAAACTAATATAAGAGCCTTTAGATCACTAAAATAGTGACCTAAACGCTCTTATATTAGTTTACAGAGGGAGTATCTGACAAGATTCAGTTGTTACCTCAAATTAGAGCACATCCAGGCAGCCAGCCCTGCCTCTTCTCCCAAAGAAGCAGTGGCCTCCGGCGCGCGATGGAGTAGGCCCTGTGCCCTCCATCGTTCCGAGCAACACGGGGAAAGTCTGATGTTGACTCCTGTAATGGACGTCGTCGACGGACCCTGGCACCAGCGGCAGCGGCAGGACTTCGATTGATGGATTGACCACTTCTTTGACACGCACGAACACTCGATACAGGTACATCCCTAACGTGGTCCGCGGCTGCCTTGGCGGCGACGAATAGTACTACCCTGGTTCCTACACCAGTATCTCAACACCAATCACCTTCGGTATGGTGGACGGATTCTTCATCCATGCCATAACCGTCAGAGCCCAGCTGTCTGGAGGAACAAACATACTTACAAGCTCACCTCCAAGGTCGTTGATAAGCTCATTCATGGACTCGCTGTTCCAAGCACGTCGAGGCATGCCGTGGAAGGTAAGCTTTGTTAAAAACTCAAGCTCAGACGGTACCGAGCCCCATCCTGGGTGCCACCGATCAAAGCTCACCAGCACGCCATCGCAGAACAAATGCCGGGAAGATTTGAACACACGACTGCAGTCGAAAGTTGTCCGGAACCTGACGAAGAAATCAGCCGGTGGCGGACAGACTTCGACGAGCAAGTCACTTATTTGGATGCCATGCGCAATGCCAAGAGCTTTGACAAGGTCGTCCGGCAAGATGGGAGGCCGGTCGCCGTTGATGGTTACCATCAGCACTTTGCCGGCAAACTGGTCGTCAAGCGCCGCCATGCCACTGTTGAGCGACAGCACGCAGCGCCCGAAGGCAGGACGGACCTCAGGATCTCCGGCTCAGAGATCCGCGTTGACCGGCGACATGATAGTGCGCTTGAGTACAGGGAGTACAGGAGGGGGATTTGGGGGAACTGGAGTAGGAATCAAGATTCCAGAGGTGGGGAAGGGGCGGGAGATTGGGGATGAAAAGGTAGCATGAATTTCAAACACGCGCCAATATGCTCTCGGCACGCAAGCGCACGAAAACACCGGTGGCGCCCACATGTCGGCCTAAGAGTCCTTATTCTTTCTTTTTTTGAGAGCCCGACCTTTTTTTTGAGCATCTTTTGAGAGCCCGGCCTGAGAGTCATAATTGACCTGTTTGGCATTGCGTTACTACTCGGCCCATATTCAACGACACCTCACAGGCCCAAACAAGTGTACATCATCGAAAAGACACTAAGCTCAAATTATAACTTGAAAAAAGGAGATATACCCTGAACACTGGAGAATGGTGATGCCCTCATTTAGCCCACTAGCAGTTCGAGACAATAAACAGTTTGAAACAAGGATATATACAACATTCTGTTGACACACGAACACGTCACGTGTACCCTCGACGCCGGGGGTGATGCACCGCAGCTCAGGTCGAAGGAGACCCGACCGACAGCGCGATACGCAAGACAGTCGGCGGGTGCTTTTGAGACCCGAAACCCCACATGCCCGGGAGGGACCCCGTCAGGGAGTGCGGCGGCTATGGGCTGCCCTAGGTCGATTCGCTCGCCCCTAGAGCCTCGGGATTCGCAGCTCTCAAACTCGAGGAACAGCGAGGAACGAGAGAGAAAAACGATGGAGGGATAAAACGTAGCCTGAAAAAGTAGTATATTGATTTGTTCGATTGTGTGTTGTTCAATCGGCCGTCACCCCAAACATATATAAGAGGCGGCTGGACTTCCCGTACAAGTAAAGGATACATCTAGGCTTTCCTTACAAGAATATTACATTAATTCACGTCCTAAAAAATCCTAGTTCTAGTCCAACTCGGATTTGGCTCGGATCTGTCCCATATTTCTGTCCTGCTTCTTGCGCGGGCTGTAGAAATCACATACTAACTCGGATGGAGTCGAGTTCAACATCAAACTTGTCCGCCTCGATGATCTGCA
Source organism: Thinopyrum elongatum (assembly GCA_011799875.1). NCBI lineage: Eukaryota > Viridiplantae > Streptophyta > Magnoliopsida > Poales > Poaceae > Thinopyrum > Thinopyrum elongatum. Next base: position 18,147,352 of record CM022297.1, on the reverse strand, counting down.
TAATACAACGCGTGCCACTTCTCCTTTTAAGGCTGTCTTTATGACTTTTAGGGCCCATCTTTAACTGTGGGTCGGATTCAATTATGCAGTTTTCTGAACTGTCCGAGTCTTGCAGCAACTTTTCAGGCCGTATGCTATCTCAGATGATGATGACTCCAAAAGAAAAGTTGACCATTTCGACGATACGCACAACTTCCGTGTAGAACACTTTTCTATCCAAGGTCATCTGAATAACCTTTTGATCCCATCTTCAACTTCTGGTCACATTAACTTTGACAGCTTCCACTTTCCCGACAAGCTTTTTTCCCGGCAAGCTTTCCACCCCGGCAAGGTTTCCACACCGGCAAGGTTTCCACCCCGGCAAGCTTTTCGCGCTGGCACGCTTTCCATGCCGGCAAGCTTTTCATTTTTGCCGGCAAGCTTTTTTACTCGGCCGGCAAGGTTTCCATCCCGGCAAGTTTTTCACCCCGGCAAGTTTTCCATCCCAGCAAGCTTTCCATCCCGGCAAGATTTCCACCCCGGCAAGCTTTCCATCCCGGCAAGGTTTCATTCAGCTGGCAAAGGCCGAATAACTCACGCGACCCATTAGACACCACCTAGGTGGGTGTCTGGTCCCTCGCGCCACTTTTTCACTCAGGACTGGTCCGCAAAGAGTTGCCTCTAACTTTTGCATACGAACTCGGATTGAGATGATTTTTATATCAAAATCAACCATTTCGACGAGACGAAGACAATTCGTGTAGAACATTTTTTCGTATGAGGCCATCTCATCTTCTTTTTATGCCATGCCAAAATCTGATGTCAACACATGCCCCCCTGTTTTTCGGCAAAGCTTGCATGCCGAAAAATAATTTGCACGGTATTTGTTCTAAGGACGATGTCAACACTCCATTGGCCATTTATATATCTCAGGGCAATAATTATGTATCGGCCATGTTTGTGCTAAGGGCGATAATCATATATTGGCCACTGCCTACTTAGGCTTCTAGCCACACACTTGGGTGGTATTTCTTCAAGTACTTGCCATTGAGAGCTCTAGGTAACAATGCCCCTTGTACAGATTCCACCAAATAAGAGTTTCCAGGAACTACTCTTGTAATCCTAAAAGGACCTTCCCAACTCGGAGACCACTTCCTGAATTTTCTATCTCTTGAACCAATCGGTAGAATCACTTTCCAAACGAGATCGCCAACTTGAAAATTCTTCAACTTAACTTGCCACCCTCAACTTGTCTCTCTCTATGGCCTTTAAAGCAGCTAAACGTTTATCGGCAACCTCATCAATATTGTCCATCATCAAGTTATAAAAGTCTATTGCTGATAAATCATTTTGTTTGGCTATTCTCAAAGCATTCAAATTTACTTCCACCGGTAAGACAGCCTCTTGACCATATACTAGCTCATATGGAGTCACCTTCGTAGCACCATGCCTTGAGATCCTATGTGCCCACAAAGCTTCAGACAACAACTCATGCAACCTCCTCGGATTATCCTCAATCTTCCTCTTGATAAGCTTGATTAAAATTTTATTGCTGGACTCAGCTTGCCCACTAGCTTGGGCATAATACGGAGAGGAATTGAGCAACTTTATGTTATAAGATTCGGCAAATTCTCTGACTTGATGTGACATGAAAGATGAACCTTGATCTGTAGTTAATGTTTGAGGAATGCCGAATCTATGAATAATGTGCTTCGTTATGAATTGGATTACCTCTGTATGGGTCATGTTCCTGAGAGGTACTGCCTCAGACCATTTAGTGAAATAATCGGTTGCCACCAACACGAACCGATGCCCTTTTGAGGAAGACGGGTGAATTTCTCCAATAAAGTCTAAACCCCATCCTCTTAAAGGCCACGGCTTGACAATAGGATGTAACATAGCGGCAGGAGCCAATTGAATATCACCAAATTTTTGACAAGCTTCACACCCTTTGTAATATCTGAAGCAATCATTAATCATAATCGGCCAATAAAACCCAGCATGTCGTAGTAACCATTTCATCTTGTGAGCCGACTGATGAGTGCCACAAATACCTTCATGGACCTCTCCCATAGCAACTCTCGCTTGGTCCTCGTCCAAGCACTTTAAAAGCACGTCATCAACCGTTCGGCGATAGAGACCATCATCTCTCATTGTGTATTTGAAAGCCATACGCCGAACAGCCCTGTCCACCCTTCTACTAGGATCACACAAATAATCAATGATGGGTTTCCTCCAGTCTTGATTTTCTCCTGCATTGAATATCTCATTAGTGGCCGAAACGGTGGGCTCCGGTTCGGCCTCCCCTATGTTGGCAAGACTAGACATCGGCCTTTGGGAAATATGAAACATGCCATGATCAACATGATAGCCGGATGCTTGTTGTGCCAACTCATTTGCTCTCCAATTGTCATGTCTAGATATATGAGCAATGCTAAAATAATCCAAAGTAGAAATTATATCTAGACATTTATCAAGATAAACATTAAGTGATTCGTCAAAACATTGAAAGACTTTGGATATTTGTTGCACTACTAATAACGAATCACCAAAAGCCTCAATATGTGTAGCACCTATGGGAAGCAACATCTCTAAACCGAATAACAATGCTTCATATTCGGCTTGATTATTAATAACATTTATTATTGCCTCTAGGGCATATCTCCTACAGACTCCCACTTGCACTAGAGTCAATAATCTAGTTGATGCTAATGCACTTTACACCTGTGGCACACCGGTGTAAATATGCTTCGCTTGTGGTATAGCCTGATGTCCAACAGATCTGACGACTTCAGCTCCGTGTGTATCTTTGCATATCCTCGCGTTTTCACGCCTTCACAAAATTCATATTTTGCGTGGACTTGGCTTTGTATGTATGTGAATCACAGGTCGAACATGGATTCCTCAGACTGAGTTATGGAGCAACTACCTACAGTAGTGTCCCATTGACAAAAGCCATCTTGGAACCATACTAAGTTCATGAATGAACTATATGATTCAACATCTTCTTTGTCGCTTCAAAAGCGACAACATACTTCGCCTCTGTTATAGAATTCGCCACAGTAACTTGTTTGGAACATTTTCCAACTAACTGTGCCACCATATTGTGTATTGCACAAAACCCTTAACTTAAATCAAAAATCGCTTGGAGCATGGATAAAAACTGTATCGATGTAACCTTTTACAACGAACTCTTCACGATCTCCGCTTGCGAGAAAACATGTCATCTGTGGTACTATAGTACTCAATGACCCTTTTTCACTGTTGTCCCATGATCAGTACTTTTGATCACTTTGGTATCTATACTCGCAACAACTTTGGGAGTATTGGACATATCTGGTTGTTTTTACATACCATGGAATACATGATTAATCCAAACACAAGAGTGTGTGGAATCTCCATCATGTATTTTGCTCATCAGTGTTTTGGGACACCGAGTCTTGCAAAAACTCTTTCCATGTGACTTCGGCAAGAATCACTCCTTGATGTTTTTAATGCTAAAAGGTTTTAGCATCTTGTCAATATGTATCTTTGCTCAGCCCCATTAGGTAAATCTATCTCCATAGATCATCATGCCTAATGTAAAGGCTATTTAGCCCAAGCACTTCATCGAAAAACTATTTTCAAATGAAGTCCTAATTCGTGTCAAGAATTTTATTTTCAATCAACAATGTGTCAAGCACACAACGTTTTTAGAAATATTATTATGCTCCCACTTACTTTCTTGAATCACAAGCATCTTCGTTACCCATTGATGAAGTCAAACCCCTTTGACCATTTCATCAAAACACGAAGATTCCAACTCCACTTTGCTCTCTTCTGCCCATCGCTGGAACTCTGAAGTTTGCATACTTACTAGCATCCTATGGATCGACAAATTACTTTGGACTATATCACATACAAGTCCTAGGTTTTATTTCCATCAGATGGAAATCCTTTCGTCATCCATGTTTCATATCTCATGATTGAAATATGTATTAATTACTAGTTCAACCCGAACCGACTTTAAGCATCGCTACGGTGAAACAACCTCATCGTAGTCAACTCCTTGAACTTGTTATTGCAACAAGTCGAGCTTTTATGGATAAAACATTTTATCCATATCAGTTTATAGTTCCAATACAATCCGTTGGACTCTAAGTCTTTCGGAGGGTTTATCAAGATTTAAATCTTGAATCATTTTATGGAAACTATCTCGGATTATATTGGCATTTAGCAAATCCCGGAGTCAGGGCCCATCAATGCTTCCTTGTGTATCGTAGGTATACTGTTGTCTAACAACAATATCTCGTTTGCGCACCTGAGAGGTTTGCACGAGCCTTGCCTACGTGGTTCAGCTGCAAGTTCGACCGAAGTCCATACATTTTATTGTAGAGACTTCCGTATGAGTCGCAGTAGGAAACTCTGGAATTACTTCCAAGGTCTCTTTCCTTTGATCTGATGACGAAGATACTGTTATCTTGTCGAGTTGCATTGTTCTCCCACTCACCTTTTTGAAAGAACCATTTTCTTCAAAAAGCATACCGTTCTTTGTGGCAAACCTATTTGCCTCGGTATAGTGAGGGAGGAATACCCAATTACTTGGGATAACCTACAAAGTAGCACTTGTCTGATTTGGAATAGGTTTGTAACCTTTTACACAAGCCCCATATTCCAAATGTTAAGAAAAGATATATAACATGGTTGGGCGTACCATACCATGTCATCATTTCAACAGACCTGATGGAGCTCTTTTCAGTGTAAAAGCCGCAGTCTCTAAAGCATCACTTTCAAAAGGGATAATGGCAAATTTATTTATGTCATCTTTGATCTTACCATGTCATAAATGGTTCGATTACATCTTCACGGACTTTTCACTCACAGTGGTGTTCCGGGAGGTGTAAGTTATGAAACTCTTTTCACAACTCATCAGACATTCGCTAAACTTGTAACTCAAATATTCCTTTCTGCAATCAAATTGTAGAAACATAATTTTCTTGTTACAATAACTTCTACTTCATTTTTGAAAACCTTTTGAAGGATTTCAAAAGATCCAGACTTACATCTCATCAAGTAAATATCCATATATCTACTTGAGTCATTTCTGAAGATAGATAAATCCACTACTTGCAACAACATTTATTGAACTACCCACATCAAAATGTATGATCACCAATAAGTTTGTTGCTCATTCCTTATGGCCTGTGAACGGTATTTCAGTCACTTCACTTTTCGGAGGAAATTTGCAAGTGTCAGATGATTCAAAATCAAACGACTTCAAAATCCATCATAATGGAGTTTTCCATGCGGGTTTCTCCAATGTGACCAAATGCAGTGCCACACTTGTGTGGTATTCTTTTAGTCTTGCGACATTTAGCGTCAGTGTTATAGATGTATCATATTACCATGAATATTCATAGCATACGTCCAATCTCGGATGGAAGCATGGCCCTTTATGTTATTCATAATACTGAACAACAATTGTTCTTTTATGAACAACTCTTTTGCAACAAACATTGTGCAATGGGCTAGAGTGTAAAACTCTAAAATGAATTATGAAAGTAAATCCAGAGGTAATATATTATTATCATTATTCATAACATATATCTCATTCTCAATGAAAGTATGGCCCTTATGTTATTCATAACATCGAACATAAAAAGTTCTCTTATGAACAACCTTCTTGCAAGATACCTTATGCAATGGGCTAGAGTTTGTGAAACTCTAAATGAATTATGAAAATAAATACAGACAGTAATACACCGATGGAAGGTATAGTAACATTTACTATGTTCCCTGTGTATAGCAAAACCTCATTCCTGGCTAGTCTTTCAGGCCATAGTAGTTCTTACATCGAGTTGCAACAGAAAGCAATCGAGCGGGTATCTTTGTGATTAACTCACAATACCCAAGAATCAGTGATTAATAATTTAATCATAATTCCCAAGAACTATATCTTTGACCAGCCTTCTATACATCAAAAACTTGTATGACATTCATACATGAGCTGGATATTCCAGTCTTCTTTCTTATTGCCTTTATACTTCTAACAGTTTAACTTTCAGTATTTCTCCTACTCTCAGAAGAAGCACCCAACTTAAGAGTGGCGTTAGCCCTGGACTTCCTAGGCGTGAAAGTTTCACTAACACCCTTTGGACACTTCCTTTCTCTTTAAGTTGTTGTTTTATTCACCTTTCATCATATGACAGGCGTTCTTCTGGATCCCTCTCTTATCGGTCTAATGCATAGTAAACTCCTTTACTAATAGTTTGCAAACAAACATTGCTTTGGATATCTCATATCTTTTAGCCTTTGTCTGTCTCTGAAAATGATTTTCAGATTCCATGAATATCACATAACTATCCAAACTTTCGAAGTTCGGGTCTCATGGAAGCAAATGTATTGCACTTGACTGAAACGGAATTCTAGCTTTTGATCAAAGGACGAGAGTCACATGATCCATAGCATAAGAGAAAGAATACCGAAAGTATGCGATAGGACAAAGTCCTTCTCGGCACTCTTGAGGACAATCCTCACATTACGTTACCAACCGTAAAGTTTTAACCAGATATTTAACAACTATTCAATTTTAACAGGGAAGGTGGAAATGCGAGCCATTATTCTACAACTATTATGCAAATCACACTTAGACAGTGTTCAAAATTAATTGCACTGAGAATTAAACAAGTTAATTCTACAGTGCGCTCCCACTCAAATCAATATCTCTCATAATTCATTGTGAGTGATTCAAGATCCGCATTTCAATTCGACGCCATTGACGGGTTCATCACTGATGACGTGAATTTCAATCGGTAGGCCAACTTGCCAATCACATCTCTATGTGACTCTTGTCCATCTTTCGATGCGTGTGTTCCGAGCTCAGGACTGTCCTGCCTGAACGTCAAGACAACCAAGTGATCACGCAGTGAGGTCTGACCTTCACCCGCCTTACACCTCTCTAATCGTTCGTGCTCATGTGTACATGGCGCACCCCGAAAAGATACGTGTTGTAGACGGTGCTACACTTGGGAGAACACTAACTACTTGATATTTTTGTGAGAGATCACCCTAATAAAAGCGACTACCGCGCAATCAAGAAGGGTGCATCATAAGGGATAAACATCTCAGGCAATTCATAATAGCATGATATGGTATAGCCCTTTCTGACGGAAAAGTCTTGTATTTCTTCGTCTTCGGCATTCGCGTCGGTGTTCACCTTTGCGAAGATTGCCACCACCTTGTCGATGCACCAGATAATATTGCTATCTCTATAGCTAATAAAATAAGTGCATTACACAAGTTTGACACGCAGGTCATATAAAGTGCAATCATATGGCTCCAGCCATCATGCCGAATCATGACACGCAGGTCATGTTAATTAATTTACATCATATAGTCATCTCATACATAATCAATTTATTATGAGCACTGCGATACCACATCAAATGCACATGCAAACCCTCCTGCAAAACCAAGTTAGACGCCTCTAATCGGTTCATGCAAAAACTTGTTTTTCGTGGCTTCTAAGGTTTCGAAACAAACCGAAGCTACCAACGTCCATCATCAAGTATGATAATTCAAGTCGCTAGATTAACAATGCGGGGTGTATGAAGCACGAGATAATAAAATCTCGAACCCCATACTAAACTTCGTCATACGCATGGCCCCCATGCAGATCATATCTGCATTGCCCTTTCGTCTGCGAAATTTCATCTTTCTTTTTAACTATGGTGGAATTCAATGGACTGTTAGCACTTCGTTGATCAATCAGGACCGCGGATTGCCAGAACATTGAAACTCCACCATGCTGTTATCAAGATCAGAAATATGCAAATTCCAGGAAAGCAACAAGAACATCGGGTAACAGATTTCATCTGCTACCCGCACAAATAATTTTCAGTAATAGAACTCATCTACCACCTAATTATATTGTGCAACACCCATACATCTCCATGTATTCTAGATCGCAACTTGCATCTACGCATAGCACGGCTCTTGATGCCACAGTAGGGTAACGCAGCAGAAAACAAAAATTTTCCGACCTACGCACCAGCCCAGGACCACTATGGAGACTGCATACAAGGTTTGATCAGTTTCGTTACCGACTCGAAGCGCAGCGGAAGTAGAGTCGATGACGATCGGCGGTGCAGATCCCCGCAGCTAGGATTTACAACCTCCCAACCGCGAGTATTTATACCCTTGTCTTCCCTTCGGACAGCCCTCCGGGAGGCGGTCGAACAGTCCCCCGGACGGTGTCGCAGACAGCCCTTAGGGAGGACCTTCGAAACTCGGACGGTCACTCGGACAGCCCTTCGGGCACTAAGATCGAAACTACGACCTCTCTACAGAGTTGCACACATACGGTGTCAGCTATCCGGCAGGGCTTCGCCGTCCAGAACTAGTTCCTGCCGGAACCCAGACAGCCTTTCGGCTCTACGAAAAACTCTTTTCGTGGGAGGGAGAGAGAGAGCTAGCAAAGCATAGCATGTGTATGTGAGATCCAAGGATGAAGAGATGGCAGCCCCCATCTCTTCTATTTATAGGAAAGCCAAGGGGTAGGGCTCCTCCACTAATTACCAAAAACCCATGCATTAGGTCACACCTCATGGGCATAAGGGTAAAATGGGATGCCATGTGGAGCTCCAAGGAGCTCCACCCTCCTTGGCCGGCCACCCCTAGGGGGCCCCCCCATGAGGGGCTCTCATGGCCCCCCAAGCCCTTCTAGAAGCCTTTAGCAAAAGCCCTAAAAGGTGGCTTCCAAAAATTATCCAAAAAGCACTTTCACTATTCACGACGACATTTTTCAGCGTCCGTTCGAACTGAAAATATTTATGTGGGCTTAGAACAATTCCAGTACCCACTAAAATAATTTTCAACGCGTTCTGGAACAATTCCAGATTAGTGATTTTCATCTGCGAAAAGCATCTGAAGCGGTTCCGGCAGCTCCGAAACATTTCCGGTTTTTCTTCCAGAAAATTCCCAGAAGTTTCCAGAATGATTCTGGTACCCTCCAAGAATTATCAGGCATGTGCCGAAACCAATTTGACTTAATGGTATCCTCTGAAACCACTTTTCAGTTTCACCGGAACTCATCCGGTGACCTCTCTCTGCGGAACTTTTCCGCTGTCCGAAACTTTTTCCGCGTTCGAAACTTTTTCGGTGATTTTCTCTCAGACTCCCTGTCTAGTATTCAGCAGATAGATGACCCTGAAGCGTGTGACCCTATAGGTTCGGTGAAGTATAGACATGACACGGAACCCCTTCCGATCAATGATCAACATCGGAGCCGTGGACACCCATATTGACCCCTATACCCACACGAATGAATATTCGAGTGAACCTCCAGTTGCCGTGTGCTATTCCTGTTGCTTCGCGATATGTTACAAATACCCGAGGTGAGACATGTTGGCATCCCTGTGGATTAACAACTTGTCCACTATGCCAGTTACCTCGTTACCGGTATTGTTCTCTTTTCTCGTTACCGTGTTCCGGCATCCCCGTGATCAAATCACAAAGTGTCTGGCCAGACGATGATGGATACCGTAACACCGAGAGGGCCCAGAGATATCTCTCCACCGTCGGAGGAGCAAATCCCAATCTCGAGCTATCAAGTTACTTGACATACTTTTCCATGAACCCGTAAGCCGCCGTAATAGCCACCCATTTATGGATGACGTTTAACAAACCCCAAAGTTCATGAAGCAAGCATGAAGAAACTCGATACTCTCATGGTCTAAGGAATCATGCAAACGTTAACTATCTCTGTGTTATTAACCATTAACTCATGACGAATGTATCTCATAGCATAACATCAATTCGGGTCGATTCAACACAAATGTCCTTCCTGACATTGTGCCCTCAAAGTTGCTGGCATAGACATGCCCATGATTGGGAAAACATAATCATCATGCAACACTTGAGCTAGTCTTAGAGGCACGACTAGGAATACATTTTACCGTTTATTATACCACACGTGCACATTGGTTTTCCCCAGAGCCTTTATGGATATACGGGCTCGGGAACCATAGCAGTTATAGCATGGAATATAAACTTAATTATGAAGAGGGAGATAATTAATAACACTTATTATTGCCTCTAGGGCATATCTCCTACACGCCCCTCTGCCTTTGTGTGCATGACATGTGGGCCACCTGAAATGCGGCGAGCATCAAGTATCTACCACAGCCACACGCGATTCCCACGACGCCGCTCGAACCCATGACACCACACGTCCCCCAACCTGCGGCTCACCCCTCTTGGCCCCACTGCCCCTCTGCCTTCGGGAGCATTACATGTGGACCAGCCACCTATCGGGTCCACATGTTATTGACTCAAAGGCAGGTGTAGTAAGGCGCTGAAGCTCAGCCCCGAGGGCCCCGAGAGGGAAATGTAACTCCTGCGCCAGGCCTTGTGGTGCTACCGCTGCACGAACTCGTGCCAAACTCAAGATTTGTTTCTTACTAGTACATGCATGCAACAATTTAATGGACAATGTAATCTCAACATGTGATGGGGAGCTCTAAATTTGAATTTGAAACTTATTAAATGAAAAAATTCAAAACAAATAAACTGGAAGAGAAGGAGTATACCGTAGGATGTGTCCCATACGAAACAAGTCCCCTGGTTTGTCACCGCGAAGATGCGGTTAGAAAGGAGCACAGCGTCTTCATACTCGTACGGCAACAAATCGGCCGCAGACAGCATGGTCCACCTTTGACTGCCATGTGCAAGGTTCGTGAAAGCAATCGCGATGTCGAACACCGCGATGAGAGTGTAATTTTGGTTGGCGGACGACCTTATCGGGGCTTCCATGATTGCTATCTTCTTCAATCTCACCGTGTTTCCATCGTACCAATTCAGGCGGTGGCCCGTTGCATGGCTGATCCCAATGTTGGACAAAGGTTCTACGGGAACGGTGTCACCGTTGTAAATGTTGTGCAAATTGATGTTGGTACCCTCCCGTACATATGCAAGCCAATCTCCACTGGCACCGAGCCTAACCTGTGAAACAGTGGGCAGCGGGAGAATTAGGAAATGGACACGGAAGTAGTCTTTAGAATGCATTTACTACGTGATCAAACTCATCACTTACCTGCTCATCGGACAAAATCCGAGTGCCCCTCAATGTCGGCATCTCAAGGGGTGTCAACTTGCAACTACGGCCACGCCACGCTAGAGAGACCCCCAAGGAAACATCCTCGTGCGTTGCACATAACATCAAGATGCATTTGTATGAGTAGTTTATCTTGTGAGAGAAAAGGATGAATGAGGGAAGGCCTATTTGCAAATGTGGAGAGGGGTGTGGGTATATTTTTGCAAAATTGCCATAGTTTTCTTCCTATCCGTCAAATATAAATCGGACGGCCTATATTGCAGGATGGCAGGCACATCATCATCACCAACTCTGTTTTTTATAAGAATAGTAGACTAGCAAGATGCCCGTGCGTTGCACGGAGCATCAAGATGCATTTGTATGAGTAGTTTATCTTGTGGGAGAAAAGGATGAACGAGGGAAGGCCTTATTTGCAAATGTGGAGAGGGGTGTGGGTATCTTTTTGCAAAATTGCCATAGTTTCCTTCCTATCCGTCAGATATAAATCGGACGGCCTATATTGCAGGATGGCATGCACACCATCATCAACAACTCTGTTTTATATAAGAGTAGAGATAGAGACTACTACTACCAATGCGCCGGCCCGTGCGTTGCAATGGATCCAAAGTAGTAGAATAATACTTGTTCACGGGCTTGAAATATAAACACTCTAGTTTTGATATACATATATCTGTAAAAATAAATCTTGCTTCACTCAAAATATATTGCTCGGGCTATTTTGATGAGGTGAGGGACGGGTGTGGCAGGTTTGAAGATAACAGGTTTTAAAAAAATTGGAGCTGTTTTTTTTACATTTTGTAGCGTGGCACGGCATCCGGTGCACCTAATCGTCTGAAAAAAATTGAGTTTGGGTCCGTGGCACACCCTGCGGCAAGATGCCCGTGTGGGCTTCTTCTATAACTAGCAAGATGCCCGTGCATTGCAGGGAACATCAAGATGCATTTTTTTACAAAACACCTGTTGTGATTGACCCTTGCAGGAGTAATCCCATTTGTAAAAACTAATGATATCTCGAGAATTTTATCGGAAAAATGGTATCTTTGGAACAAGTTTTCTCTACTATTGCTCCTTGCAGTGAGCGGTATGCAATGCATGTGTCAGCAGACATGACAGCTTGTCCATGGAAGTTGAACCACGGCGACCATCATGTTTCTACCACTGCCACACGCGATTCCCACGACGCCCCTCCAACCCACGGCACGACGTCCCCCGACGTGTGCCTCATCCCTCTCGGCCCCACCGCTCCTCTGCTTTTGTGTGCATGACATGCGGGCCAGCTGAACTGCGGTGACCATGAAGTTTCTACCACAGCCACACCCGATTGGATGCGGTTTGCTTGCTCCGCTCCTGTGCTCCGATCCGTACTCCCGCACCATCGAATTTTCATCCAGCGGCTGTGACACATTTCGTCCCGAGCATCAATCCTCAGCTGGAGTACTTCTGTACTACAGGTAGTACCCGCCGGTGTGGCCATCTACGCCTCGTAATACCCCGACGCCCAGCTGTGGCACCCTCGCCACGGCCATGCCACCACCGGCCGGTTCATCTCGAACGAGTGAGTCGCGAACCATGCCACCACCATGAGAATGACATGTGGGCCAGCCGCATTTAAGGTCCACATGTCATTGACTCATAGGCCGGTGCACTAAGCCACTGAAGCTCGGTCCCGTGGGCCCCGAGAGGGAAATGTAACTCCTGCGGCAGGCCTTGTGGTGCTCCCGCAGTACGAACTCATGCCAAACCTGGAATTTGTTTCTTACTACTACCAATGTGCCGGCCCGTGCGTTGCAATGGATCCAAAGTATATCTATTTAGTGGAGTGCACTCTAAACACATTATCTATTTATTTTTCTCTAGCCTTTCCTAGCCATGCAACCAAGCCACATAAGCTTCATGGGTGCCCCCCACATCATATTATTCATACTACATTGACTGAAAAAAAGATAAATCACCCAAAACAAGATCTTCCCGTTTTTTGTTCCTACGATGCTGTGCCGTGCACGTACCTAGTTGTATAGTGGTAGTACTAGTTGTAGTACAAACTTCGTACTAGTAGGAGTAGTAGTACGGAATGCTCCTACTCTATCAACGAGCCCCATCTGACACCAAATTTCTTGGCTTCCGTGCTACAGCTAGATCTTCCCCTCCTTGTTTATGTTTTCCAACGCGGCGGGCGGGGTGCGGTTTGCCAATAGTCGGTTTGCTCAACTGCGCTCCCACATGAAAGTGAAAATGCTAGGCAACACGCCTTCCCTAGCTATGTGGCGTGCCGGACGGGCCGTGGAGTACTCCCGATTCCCGGGCGTGTGGGGGTGCGACGCGAATGCGGCATGCCTTTTCCTTTTACTAGCAATGTGCCCGTGCGTTGCGACGGATCCAAAGTAGTAGAATAGTAGTACTTGTCCACAAACTTGAAAGAAAACACTCTTGTTTTGATATACATATATACCACTAAAAATATATTACTTTTCACTCAAAATATATTTCTCAGGCTTTTTTGATGAGGTGAGGGAGGGATGTGGTTGCTTTCAAGATAATAAGGGGTTTTCTGCAAATTGGAGCAGAGAAGTGGGCTATTGTTGCAAAAATGCCACAACATACCTCACAGCCATTAGATGCAGATCTAATGGTCAGAAACGACGGATGGCAGACACACCACCATCACCAACTGAGTCTTTTATAGGAGTAGGAGTAGAGAAACATGTATAAATTGTAACATTTGGTTCTGCTCCTTGGCACGATCGATAGATAGAAATAACGATTGGAAACGCTAGGGCGGGGCTTTTTCTGCCAGATAAGCAGGGTAGTAGCTAGGTTGGCGCATCGTCGGTTTGGTCACATGCGGTCCGACATGTTCTAGTGTTTCTAGCAAGATGCCCGTGCATTGCACGAAGTTAATGGAAAAGGTAAGCACAACTTATAAATTGACGGATGGAGTACTAGTTACAGTGATGCATATAATTAAGCAAAGGGATCGCACATGTCTGTATTGACTGGAACGAGAATGCAATAGCACAATAAGAATTAAGGCGATGATGATGCGATCGCAGTGGTGGTTATAGGAGGCAAGAAGAAAGATGTATCCATCAACGTACGACCTCCTCCTCCTCAACTCAGTGCGCCGGGCCACCGACCGACGGCTAAGGAGCGGCGGCTTTTGTGGCGAGGTCAAGGTGCTTCCCAGCAAAGGCATCCAAGGCTTCCAGCCGGTTGAGCAAGGCCAACATCGTAGCGTCCTCACTGGCCTCGTAGATACCTATGTACACGATTTGCTCATACACGTGGATGTGTAGGTCGATGAATTCTTGCAGGGCGAGGCACCTCGCGGCGAGCGCGACCTCCAGGTGGACATTCTTCGTGGCGTCGGCGGGCAGTCGCAGGGCCACCAGTGCTTGAAAGAGGTTCCGGCCATGGAGGCCGATTAGGGTGGCAGGCAATGAGGAGCCCGGGCGCGCGGGCTGGAGGAGTACGGCGATGTTGTCCGTGAGCTTCTTGATGACGGTGAACTTGTTGGTGGTGGCAACGATCATCTGGTCCAACTGAGAGTCGTAGCTGGCGTCGACGATGGCCATCCACTAGCCAGTCGCCAACACCGTCTGGAGAAGATCCTCGGCGCCATGCCGCAGGCCGGCGTCGTGGACCATCTGGCACAACCGCTGGCCGCTCGCACGCATCGCCGCCATGGGTCTGGAGTGAGCACTTTTGTGCTTAGTGTAGGTGCTTAGACAAATGCTTAGGTGCGTATGATGTGGTAGATGAATTGGAATGGAGGGGCGCCTTTATATGAGTGCAAACTGCGTTGCATTCACATTGTGCTGCCTCTTTTCCCGGTCCTCCTCCCATTACTTCCCTCATGCATTCACGATGCTAATTGAAGGAGGATGCATCATTGGCCGTTCAACATTTCGGGAACCGCTACCCTCTCCCTCGTCTGCATTAAAGCCGTATCGAGAACTGCGCCGCCCGCTGTCAAATCGAATAGTACTGCGCCGCCCGCTGCACGCCTAGCTGAACACGCCTCCTCGCCTCCATCAAACGCCTCCGTTAAACCCGCATGCAAACCGAGAAACCTACTCAGGCCACACGTCCGTTCATGAGCGGGCCGGAATTAAACGCAATGCCGGCCGAGCTCCTCCCGTCCGCCCTCAGTTTAAATGAGGCCAGACGCCGGCCAAGCTCCTACCGTCCGCCCTCTATTTAAACGAGGCCAGACAGACAGCGGGTAAGAATCGCACCCCTCCGCCGCTCCCCCATCTCCTCCTTCACCATTTTCTCCACTCTTTTGATGGCTTCCGAGGAGCTGTTCTCCGGCATACTACCCGGCTGGGTGGCCCGCCGAGCCCTCCGGATACGGGCGAGGCCGCTCGGTGCTTCACCAACCTCGCTTGGCCCGACGGAGCCAGTTGCTGCCCCAAGCCGGCGCGTGGTTCAGCAAATCGCCGCTCCAGTTCAGCTCGATGAGGAGTGGCGAGTTGCTCCATGCCGGCACAGCGGCGAGCACGACGGCATGGGCGTCGTCGCTGCCGCGTCGTACTGCACCACCAGTGTCTGCGGTGGCCGCGCCTCCCGTGTCTGTGGGCGCGCCTCCCGTGCCTGCGGCAGTGCCATGCAGGCAGAGACAGAAGTCGGGTGCGTGGAGAGCGACGAGTCGGTGGCCAGCTTCTCCGTGTCCGCCGCCATCATCGAGGAGAAGTAGAACACGGGAGGCCGCCGCCACTTGGGTCCCATGAAGGCCACCGCCGAGGCGACGACTGCGTATTCAGGTGGTTTCTTTGCTGCTTCGTCTCTTCCGAGGACCTTCGTCGACCCCGCAAGTGTCTGCCGGACATGAGGAAGACAAAGGGATCTGCGGGTGGCCATTTAGATTAGGTACTGGATTAATTATACCACGAGAGCCGGATTAGCACCGCTTAGTTCATGTAAATGTAATGAAATCCATCATTTTTATATGAAGATCCGGCTTTTTTATACGAAATCCTTCATGCTTATATGAAATCAGTCCGTGTTTGCACGAATTTCCTCTGGTTTGTTAGAGTTGTGAAAATGTATGCCGCTGGCGTTTGATGTTGTCCTCCGCGGAAGGAACTGGGAGGAAATTTGCCGGCTGCCGTTGGAGATGCTCTTATGCTGGAAATAATAGAGTCACATCCAATCCATTTGAGTTAATTGCATGTATGATTCTCCCTCTATAAAAAGTTAATTGCATGTACAGTGTACACGTGACTTGCAGGGTGGCTACAGCTTCGTACAGAAAGTTAAAAATAAACAAGTCCATCCTTAATCTTGTATTCTAAGTACTCTGTGGGTTCCACTGTCAGTACAGTAGCGAAAGAAGTATATATTAAATAATATATAATGTAAAAATCAAAAGTTAAAAACATAATTTGAACTCAGGTCATCATGTTGCGAGCATCAGGCGCTAACCAGTCCAGCACATTTACCTTGTGGACCATGCTGGAGATATATCTCCATGTCTACTCTTATACTCCCTCCGTTCCTAAAAATTTGTCTTTTTCAGATTTCAAATGGACTACCACATACGGTGTGTATGTAGGCATATTTTAGAGTGTAGATTCACTCATTTTGCTTCGTATGTAGTCACTTGTTGAAATCTCTAAAAAGACAAATATTTAGGAACGGAGGGAGTAGAAAACAGAGTTGGTGATGATGGTGTACGTGCCATCCTGCAATATAGGCCGTCGGATTTATATCTAACGGATAGGAAGGAAACTATGGCAATTTTGCAAAAAGATACCCACACCCCTCTCCACGTTTGCAAATAAGGCCTTCCCTCGTTCATCCTTTTCTCTCACAAGATAAACTACTCATACAAATGCATCTTGATGTTCCGTGCAACGCACGGGCATCTAGCTAGTTTCTTTTAAAATAGTTACTGCGATAATTGGGTTGAAGTGATATATTTTATGTCTGCCCCGAATGATTTCAGATTCACTAGTACTAACAAAGAAAAGGTTGCCTTGTTAATTAACAGAAAACAGGGTGAAAACTATCACATGAGGCCGGTAAAAACAAGGCACACTGGGTTCAGCATCATCGTCACTACAGCTGTGCGCGCGCGAGAAGTCTACATATCGAGGGGGCTACGGAGAGAAAGACGTATCGAGTGTGTATGAGCGAGGAGAGACACAATGTTTGAGAGAGAAACCAATTGATAGATTAAGATCAGATCGAGTGTCACCCTTCTGCATCATTGTTGGGGGGGGGTGGGGAGGGGGGAGGGAGAGAAAGACGTAGCGAGAGTGTGCGCGGTAGGCACAGAGGCACAACTAGCGAGTGTGTGTGTATGTGTGTGTGTTTGAGAGAGAAGCAGTAGATAGATTACTATCAAGATCGAGGTGCCACCTTACTCCTTCGGTGTCGGGTAGTGTGTGTGTGTGTTTGAGAGAGAAGCCAGTAGATAGATTAGTATCAAGATCGAGGTGTCACCCTACTCCTTCAGTGTCGGGAAGTGTGTGTGTGGGGGTGTGGGGGGGGGGGGGCAGTGGCACTTAGATATAGGGAGAAGGAGTTTGTGTGACACATATCTATATTAAGGGATAGGTAGATAGCATGTGTGCGAGGCATACTTAAAGCATCACGAAGATAAACAAACGGTGTGCATGCAAGTGCCAGAAAAAAATGAAGCGAGAAACAATGTCTACGCGCGCGTGTGTGTGTGTGTGAGAGAGAGAGAGAGAGAGAGGGAGAGAGAGAGAGAGAGAAATCTCAAAACAAAAGGTGCTCTGCTGGAATCCCATTGTATGTATTCATATGGTTCCGGAACTCGAGTTAACCTTAGGCATATGTGTGAGAGACATAATATACTTTGAGACATTAGTGGCGGTGGGTGGGCGGAATTAAAGGGGTGGGAGTGTTCGACAGAGAGAGCGTGTGTGTTTCTGTGTGAGAGACTTGTAGGACGGTGTAGAAAGATGAATTCTAATCTTGACGGAGGGAGAGAAATACACGAAGTGCACGTGTGTGATTCCGATGCCCACGGAGAAATGAGATATGTATGCGTGTGAGAGAGATTGCACAATTCATTCACGTATCACTATCTAGCGATCGTGGACGTGCATCGCTTGAACATAAATCAATATCTACTTCGCATCGTGGCCAAAGATACAATATCGATTCAACGCTATAAAGATTGGACACTCACATATCACATTTTTTTATTTCTAAATAATCCTTTTCAATTGTGCATGCCAAAGTTACAGTGATGTTTCTTCAAACAACCAATGTAGCTATCATGTACATGCACCATTGTTAGTCTTGCATTCGAATTCATTAGTCTTGGATGATATAAGGTTCTATTATGAAGTAATATATGTAATATTCATATATGAATTCAACGGGTACGCAATTTATGAAATGGAGGCTATGTAATCATATGAGGTAACACTTTTAAGTAGCGGACTACAATATCCATTTCCTTTGTGGGACTACAATATCCATTTCTTTTTGTGCGCCTCTACAATAACACGTCAATGCATTATGTTTAAAGTAAATAACCAATGGCACTAAATTATCTATTTACACGAGAAATACATAGGCTGAGCGTTTGATCCCCTTTTTTGTGAACGCGCCTCTACACCCGTACGATTGGCCGCGCCCGTGTGTCCAAGTTATCGGTGCATCATCCCGAGTTATTGTCTTTTTTTCTGGGGTGGACTTCACACCAGTTATTAACTGCTGACGCGTGCCCCGTGTACACAGTCTCGCATGACCTTCCCGCTAGCACTGTCCAAAATTAGTTGAAACTAGATACGAACGATCCCGCGGGCACCAAAATCTCCCGCCTCCTTCTAAAATTTCCGCCACCTAGTCTTTAGCATGCGAAATTCCCCTTTTGTCCTTGGTGCACGGAGAACAACAGTTACAATACCGCCCTCATCTACATAATAGGTCGGGGCTGCTTTGGTAACTTACGGTTCCCCCCACCACACGGCACCCCCATTTCCTCTCCCCCTCCCGCAAAAACGACCAACTCCACAGCACCAGAGCATCTTACATCACGCCGTCCGTACTTCATCGGCCTTTCTACCCCTCCCCTCTCGAAACGCTAGACTGCTCATCCACCGGCGTACCAGAGCCCATTCACTGCCAGCGGCATCCACCTCGCCGGATCTGCTTCTGCGCCGCATCTACCCCTCCCACCTCCCCTAGAAACAAGTAGACTGCTCATCCACCACTGTACCACAGCCAATTCAGTGCCGGCCTTGTCGACGGCGCCGGATCTGCTTCGTCGGTACTCTCGTCAATCGCAGCGCATCTGTAGCGGCTCCTTCGTACTCCCCACCAGAGACGCTTCGTCCACACCCCCCCCCCCCGGAGCCGCTCCACCGACGCCCCCGTCGACGTCCTCTGATCCTCTTCGCCGACACCTTCCTCAACCCTACCGGAGCCGCTTCGCCGACACCATCATCAGCCCTATCGGAGTAGCTTCCCCTATACCATTATCAACCCTACCGGGGACGCTTTGCCAACTCACAAGTCCACGGCCTCAGATCTGCTTCGTCGCACCCTCGTCCAACCTATCGGAGCTGCTTCTGACGCCCCGTCCACGACCACAGATCCGCATCGTCGACACCATCCTGAACCCAACCACCGGAGCAGCTTCACCGACGCCATCGTCCACGGCCTCAGATCCGCTTCGCCCACACCGTAGTCCACCCTACCAGAGCCGCTCCACAAACACCCTACTCAACGGTTCTAGATCTCCTTACCGGACCCCGACAGCCAGCGCAGCATCATCACCCTTGACGTTTCTAACCTGATTCCCACCGTCTGGCAAGATGCCAAGCACCTGCCACGGCCTAGGTACTTTTCACCTTTAAACCCGTCCAGCATCACTTGCCCGATGTACTTCAAATATACTAGCAGGTCGCTGTTATATGTTATGCAGCTGGCAAAAACTACAAGGACGATGCTTCTTCTGGATCTAACAGCTTGGCCAACCAAGATCCTAGACTGAGGCATTTCTATGATCTTGTAAGTGCGTCTCTCTCTCTTGTATTGTTGTGTGCCTGCCAGCGTGCTTTGCTAGGATTTTCGTCCAGTAATCCCTTTGTGCAGGCAATGATTTCTACTACTGGCTGCTAAATTAGATATGTAGATGTCATACATGATACTACCTCTGTTCCTAAATACAAGTCTTTCTAGAGATTCCACTATAGGCTACATACAGAGCAAAATGAGTGAATCTACACTCGAAAATGCATCTATATACATCTGTATGTGGTCCATACTGGAATCTCTACAAAGACATATATTTAGGAACAGAGGTAGTACATTACACAAAATCGTAGGTGGCATGTAGGAATTCCAGTGCACTACATTAGGCTCCCTTAGACTGCCTGCTAGTCCAGCACACAGAGTCATGGCTAGTTTATGCTACGCACACAATCGTTAATTGGTGGTTTAAATATGCGCAAGGGATATGCAATGTATTATCATGTAGAGATGTCTAAAATTAGCCGTGTCAACTTGCAGATAGGGTTATGCAATGAAAAAGTACAAGATGTATGTGGCAATTTCATGGAACATCACAAAAAAAGGAGAGGCAGCGGTGAGCTATGGTAGGTCACTCCTCCATTGCAATCATCGTGACATATTATTTGTATGTCAGTTCTATTGGCCAAGTTTCTTAGGGACAGTTATTACGAGTTATCCTAAGAAAATAAGCACCTGTGAATATAAGCTCCAGGTAATAAGCCAACCAGTTCTTTTCATTGCCTTCCTTTTCAGCTTATCTTTGGTATGATCAGTGAAAAGTCTAGATTGCATTATATTTTGTCATTTTGCTGCCCATATGAAAGTTAATTTGACTTGCAAACATCACAAATTGAACCCAGTGCAGTAATTAATATGATAGGAAAACAGACCATCACTATTTGTTCAAAATGCAAATACAAAGATACCATCTACTTGGCACAATCTACTTTGGTCAATGTCTTCCATAGAGATCCCATTGCCTAATTTAAACGAAGAACGCATGACCCAAATTTAAATGAAGAACAATTATTTATCGAAATTCGATGGTCCAAGTGGCTGGTTATTATCATACAGCAGCACCACCTGAAAGCATCATATAGCAACAGCAGCAGCTCATAGCAACTCATCATACAGCAACAACAGCAGCAGTAGTGTGCAATTCATCATATACCAGCAGCAGCTCATAGCAATTCATCATATAGCAGCAGCAGGAGCAGCTCATAGCAATTCATCATATAGCAGCAGTAGGAGCAGCTCATAGCAATTCATCATATAGTAGCAGCAGAAGCAGCTCATAGCAACTCATCATATAGCAGCAGGAGCAGCTCATAGCAATTCATCATATAGCAGCAGCAGCTCATAGCAATTCATCATATGGCAGCAGCTGGAGCAGCTCATATCAATGCATCATATAGCAGCAGCAGAAGCAGCTCATAGCAATTCATCGTATAGCGGATCAGAATGAAAATTTGGCAAAAAATCAGAGGAGATCCTCACCTTGTTGGATGAGCTCATCCTTCAACAGCACCTCAAGGCCACGGCCTAGGAGGAGGGTAGGGGGAATAAGGTGCCTTCTGCCGCAGTGTGGCATCGGCCGTAGTTGTGCGGCGCCTGCCGGAGTAGTGCGTTGGACGGACCACAGTGGAGCAGCTGCTGGAGACCATGAGAATGAGGGGCGACACCAGAGGGAGGAGCAGCCGGGGAGATTTGGCCCTACCCACCGGCCATGTAGCCTAGCTGGACAGACCATCATCGAGGACCAGGGCAGATGGGACCAGTGGCGACGACTCGCTGGAGGAACCCTAGCGCTGCAGGCAGGGGATCGAGGTAGAGGGAAAGGGGAGAGGAGATGCAAGCGGGCAGGGCAATGAATGCTTGCGTGTTTGTTTTTACTTGAGGGTCATGTGTGACGCGGGCGTGAGCAGTGGCATTTTGAGTGTAATATAGGCAGACAATAGAGTCATTTCACTATTCCCCTTCCCTTCAATTTTTAGTGAGCTTCTACCCGAAAGACCCCCTCCAAAGCGAAATAAGTTAAGCCCAAGCCCATAACTCAAAAATGACTTCTTTACATCTTTTATTGCTTATTTTGACAATAAGCTCTGAAAAGGTGGAATAGAACTGGCCCTTAACCTGCAATTCAATTGTGCGTGCAATGATGAATCACTCCTGCCTGCTATAGTGTACATTTAGGCATCATCATACATGGCATAACCTAATACCTGTGCATTCCATTGTAGAATCTGGAATATGCAATGTTTATGTTAGTTCATACGTTGCACATGATGTTTAAATGCCCCTTAAATCTGGTCAGTCAAGTGATGGTCTTTAAGCCTCCTTCTTTGCTTCTTTTCTCGATATGTATGATTTGCTCACACATCTGTTCAATTGCTTGTTTGTATCAGCCAGCCATACTAGGACTGTTTGCTTTGATTACTTGCTATTCTTGACCTAACACTCTAACAGAGCTTGTCAACGATTTGAACACTAAGGGCTGCTGTAGTGGGGGCTTGTCAAACTCATAGGTGACATAAAGGTTTGGCTGTACACTAAAGTAGGCTCTCCAAGAGTACCTGGAGATCCAGCTCGAAGGTATGCCTAGTTTTTACATAGTGCACACATAGTAAATGCTCATTTCATTGTGTGCAAGTGCAAGAGATGTGGCATGTTTCATTATGTGGTGTTGTTTTGTTACAATCTCATCCTTTTGTGTTGTTCACAGACTGGAAAGTATGCATATTTATCTTCCAAGGAGACGAGTAACTAGTTTGTGTCACCTTGCAGAGGGGGTGCAATGAAGATAAGATTGAGGATTTCCAAGTACAAGATGTTAGGAAGGAGCCTTGCAAGAGAAGGAGGAGCAGCGTGAAGGAAATATGCCCTAGAGGCAATAATAAAGTTGTTATTTATATTTCCTTATATCATGATAAATGTTTATTATTCATGTTAGAATTGTATTAACCGAAAACTTAGTACATGTGTGAATACATAGACAAACAGAGTGTCCCTAGTATGCCTCTACTTGACTAGCTTGTTGATCAAAGATGCTTAAGTTTCCTGACCATAGACATGTGTTGTCATTTGATGAACGGGATCACATCATTGGAGAATGATGTGATGGATAAGACCCATCCGTTAGCTTAGCATAATGATCATTTAGTTTTATTGCTATTGCTTTCTTCATGACTTATACATATTCCTCTGACTATGAGATTATGCAACTCCCGAATACCGGAGGAACACCTTGTGTGCTATCAAACGTCACAACGTAACTAGGTGATTATAAAGATGCTCTACAGGTGTCTCCGATGGTGTTTGTTGAGTTGGCATAGATCGAGATTAGGATTTGTCACTCCGTGTATCGGAGAGGTATCTCTCGGCCCTCTCGGTAATGCACATCACTATGAGCCTTGCAAGCAATGTGACTAATGAGTTAGTTACAGGATGATGCATTACGGAACGAGTAAAGAGACTTGCCGGTAACGAGATTGAACTAGGTATGACGATTCCGACGATCGAATCTCGGGTAAGTAACATACCGATGACAAAGGGAATGACGTATGTTGTTATGCGGTTTGACCGATAAAGATCTTCGTAGAATATGTAGGAGCCAATATGAGTATCCAGGTTCCGCTATTGGTTATTGACAGGAGATGTGTCTCGTTCATGTATACATAGTTCTCGAACTCGTAGGGTCTGCACGCTTAACGTTCGATGATGATTTGTATTATGAGTTATGTGATTTGATGACCGAAGTTTGTTCGGAGTCCCGGATGAGATCACGGACATGACGAGGAGTCTCGAAATGGTTGAGAGGTAAAGATTGATATATTGGATGAAGGTATTCGAACACCAAAAAGGTTTCGGGATGTTTCGGATATTTATCGGGGAACCGAGGGGTTACCGGAACCCCCCGGGGAAGTTATGGGCCCTAATGGGCCATAAGGGAGTAGGAGAGGGAAGGCCACAAGGTGGCGTGCGCCCCCCCCCCCCAAGGGCAGTCCGAATTGGACTAGGGGGGGGGCGCCCCCCCTTCCTTTCCCTCTCCCTCTCCTTCACTCCTTCCCCTTCTTGGAATGGGAAAGGGGGGGGCGAATCCTACTTGGACCAGGAGTCCAAGTAGGACTCCCCCCCTTGGCGCGCCCCCCCTTGGGCCGGCCTCCTCCTCCCCCCTCCTTTATATACGTGAGAGGGGGCACCCCAAAGGCACAACAAGTCTTCTCTTAGCCGTGTGCGGTGCCCCCCTCCATAGTTACACACCTCGGTCATATCGTTGTAGTGCTTAGGCGAAGCCCTGCGCCGGTAACTTCATCATCACCGTTGCCATGCCGTCGTGCTGACGGAACTCTCCCTTGTCCTCAACTGGATCAAGAGCTCGAGGGACGTCATCATGCTGAACGTGTGCTGAACACGGAGGTGCCATACATTCAGTACTTCGATCGGTTGGATCGTGAAGACGTTCGACTACATCAACCGCGTTACTAAACGCATCCGCTTTTGGTCTACGAGGGTACGTGGACACACTCTCCCCGCTCGTTGCTATGCTTCTCCTAGATAGATCTTGCGTGATCGTAGGATTTTTTTTTGAAATACTGCGTTCCCCAACAGTGGCATCCGAGCCAGGTCTATGCCTAGATGTTATATGCACGAGTAGAACACAAAGAGTTGTGGGCGATAATAGTCATACTGCTTACCACCAATTTCTTACTTTGATTCGGCGGTATTGTTGGATGAAGCGGCCCGGACCGACATTACATGACCGCGTTCATGAGATTGGTTGTACCGACGTGCTTCGCACACAGGTGGCTGGCGGGTGTCTGTTTCTCCAACTTTAGTTGAATCGAGTTTGACTACGGCCGGTCCTTGTTGAAGGTTAAAACAACACACTTGACGAAAAATCATTGTGGTTTTGATGCGTAGGTAAGAACGGTTCTTGCTAGAAGCCCGTAGCAGCCACGTAAAACTTGCAACAACAAAGTAGAGGACGTCTAACTTGTTTTTGCAGGGCTTGTTGTGATGTGATATGGTCAAGACGTGATGAGATATAAATTGTTGTATGAGATGATCATGTTTTGTAAAAAGTTATCGGCAACTGGCAGGAGCCTTATGGTTGTCGCTTTATTATATGAAATGCAATCGCCATGTAATTGTTTTACTTTATCACTAAGCGGTAGCAATAGTCGTAGAAGCAATAGTTGGCGAGACAACAACGATGCTACGATGGAGATCAAGGTGTCAAGCCGGTGACGATGGAGATCATGATGGTGCTTTGGAGATGGAGATCAAAGGCACAAGATGATGATGGCCATATCATGTCACATATTTTGATTGCATGTGATGTTTATCTTTTATGCATCTCATTTTGCTTAGTACGGCGGTAGCATTATAAGATGATCCCTCACTAAATTTCAAGGTATAAGTGTTCTCCTTGAGTATGCACCGTTGCTACAGTTCGTCGTGCCGAGACACCACGTGATGATCGGGTGTGATAAGCTCTACGTTCACATACAACGGGTGCAAGCCAATTTTGCACGTGCAGAATACTCGGGTTAAACTTGACGAGCCTAGCATATGCAGATATGGCCTCGGAACACTGAGACCGAAAGGTCGAACGTGAATCATATAGTAGATATGATCAACATAGTGATGTTCACCATTGAAAACTACTCCATCTCACGTGATGATCGGACATGGTTTAGTTGATATGGATCACGTGATCATTTAGATGACTAGAGGGATGTCTATCTAAGTGGGAGTTCTTAAGTAATATGATTAATTGAACTTTAATTTATCATGAACTTAGTACCTGATAGTATTTGCATGTCTATGTTGTTGTAGATCAATGGCCCGTGCTACCGTTCCCTTGAATTTTAATGCATTCCTAGAGAAAGCTAAGTTGAAAGATGATGGTAGCAACTACACGGACTGGGTCCGTAACTTGAGGATTATCCTCATTGCTGCACAGAAGAATTACGTCCTGGAAGCACCGCTAGGTGCAAGACCCGCTGCAGGAGCAACTCCGGACATTGTGAACGTCTGGCAGAGCAAAGCTGATGACTACTCGATAGTTCAGTGTGCCATGCTTTACGGCTTAGAATCGGGACTTCAAAGACATTTTGAACGTCATGGAGCATATGAGATGTTCCAGGAGTTGAAGTTAATATTTCAAGCAAATGCCTGAATTGAGAGATATGAAGTCTCCAATAAGTTCTATAGCTGCAAGATGGAGGAGAATAGTTCTGTCAGTGAACATATACTCAGAATGTTTGGGTACCACAACCACTTGACTCAACTGGGAGTTAATCTTCCTGACGATAGTGTCATTGACAGAGTTCTTCAATCACTGCCACCAAGCTACAAAAGCTTGGTGATGAACTATAATATGCAAGGGATGGAAAAGACAATTCCTGAGCTCTTCACGATGCTAAAGGCTGCGGAGGTAGAAATCAAGAAGGAGCATCAAGTGTTGATGGTTAACAAGACC
The DNA here is from genome assembly GCA_011799875.1 of Thinopyrum elongatum. Classification (NCBI taxonomy): domain Eukaryota; kingdom Viridiplantae; phylum Streptophyta; class Magnoliopsida; order Poales; family Poaceae; genus Thinopyrum; species Thinopyrum elongatum. The sequence goes on along the minus strand of CM022297.1, from coordinate 18,120,800 downwards.
ACTAGTTTCAAGAAAAAGGGCAAAAGGGAGAAGGGGAACTTCAAGAAGAACGGCAAGCAAGTTGCTGCTCAAGGGAAGAAGCCCAAGTCTGGACCTAAGCCTGAGACTGAGTGCTTCTACTGCAAAGGGACTGGTCACTGGAAGCGGAACTGCCCCAAGTATTTGGCGGATAAGAAGGATGGCAAAGTGAAAGGTATATTTGATATACATGTTATTGATGTGTACCTTACTAATGCTCATAGTAGCGCCTGGGTATTTGATACTGGTTCTGTTGCTCATATTTGCAACTCGAAACAGGGGCTACGGATTAAACGAAGATTGGCTAAGGACGAGGTGATGATGCGCGTGGGAAATGGTTCCAAAGTCAATGTGATCGCCATCGGCACGCTACCTCTACATCTACCGTCGGGATTAGTTTTAGACCTGAATAATTGTTATTTGGTGCCAGCATTATGCATGAACATTATATCTGGATCTTGTTTGATGCGAGACGGTTATTTATTTAAATCAGAGAATAATGGTTGTTCTATTTATATGAGTAATATCTTTTATGGTCATGCACCCTTGATGAGTGGTCTATTTTTGTTGAATCTCGATTGTAGTGATACACATATTCATAATATTGAAGCCAAAAGATGCAAGGTTAATAATGATAGTGCAACTTATTTGTGGCACTGCCGTTTAGGTCATATTGGTATAAAGCGCATGAAGAAACTCCATGCTGATGGACTTTTGGAATCACTTGATGCTTGCGAACCATGCCTCATGGGCAAGATGACTAAGACTCTGTTCTCCGAAACAATGGAGCGAGCAACTGACTTATTGGAAATAATACATACTGATGTATGCGGTCCGATGAGTGTTGAGGCTCGTGGCGGGTATCGTTATTTTCTGACCTTCACAGATGATTTGAGCAAATATGGGTATATCTACTTAATGAAACATAAGTCTGAAACATTTGAAAAGTTCAAAGAATTTCAGAGTGAAGTGGAAAATCATCGTAACAAGAAAATAAAGTTTCTACGATCTGATCGTGGAGGTGAATATTTGAGTTATGAGTTTGGTCTTCATTTGAAACAATGTGGAATAGTTTCGCAACTCACGCCACCTGGAACACCACAGCGTAATGGTGTGTCCGAATGTCGTAACCGTACTTTATTAGATATGGTGCGATCTATGATGTCTCTTACTGATTTACCGCTATCGTTTTGGGGTTATGCTTTAGAGACGGCTGCATTCACGTTAAATAGGGCACCATCTAAATCCGTTGAGACGACACCATATGAACTGTGGTTTGGCAAGAAACCTAAGCTGTCGTTTCTTAAATTTTGGGGCTGCGATGCTTATGTGAAAAAGCTTCAACCTGATAAGCTCGAACCTAAATCGGAGAAATGTGTCTTCATAGGATACCCAAAGGAGACTGTTGGGTACACCTTCTATCACAGATCCGAAGGCAAGATATTCGTTGCAAAGAATGGATCCTTTCTAGAGAAGGAGTTTCTCTCGAAAGAAGTGAGTGGGAGGAAAGTAGAACTTGATGAGGTAATTGTACCTGCTCCCGAATTGGAAAGTAGTTCATCACAGAAATCAGTTCCAGTGATTCCTACACCAATTAGTGAGGAAGCTAATGATGATGATAATGAAACTTCAGATCAAGTTACTACCGAACCTCGTAGGTCAACCAGAGTAAGGTCCGCACCAGAGTGGTATGGTAATCCTGTTCTGGAGGTCATGTTACTTGACCATAAAGAACCTACGAACTATGAGGAAGCGATGATGAGCCCAGATTCCGCGAAATGGCTTGAGGCCATGAAATCTGAGATTTCCATGTATGAGAACAAAGTGTGGACTTTGGTTGACTTGCCCGATGATCGGCAAGCAATAGAGAATAAATGGATCTTCAAGAAGAAGACTGACGCTGACAATAATGTTACTGTCTACAAAGCTCGACTTGTTACGAAAGGTTTTTGACAAGTTCAAGGAGTTGACTATGATGAGACCTTCTCACCCGTAGCGATGCTTAAGTCTGTCCGAATCATGTTAGCAATTGCCGCATTTTATGATTATGAAATTTGGCAAATGGATGTCAAAACTGCATTCCTTAATGGATATCTTAAAGAAGAATTGTATATGATGCAACCAAAAGGTTTTTTCGATCCTAAGGGTGCTAACAAAGTGTGCAAGCTCCAGCGATCCATTTATGGACTGGTGCAAGCCTCTCGGAGTTGGAATATACGCTTTGATAGTGTGATCAAAGCATATGGTTTTATACAGACTTTTGGAGAAGCCTGTATTCACAAGAAAGTGAGTGGGAGCTCTGTAGCATTTCTAATATTATATGTGGATGACATATTGTTGATTGGAAATAATACAGAATTTCTGGATAGCATAAAAGAATACTTGAATAAGAATTTTTCAATGAAAGACCTCGGTGAAGCTGCTTACATATTGGGCATCAAGATCTATAGAGATAGATCAAGACGCTTAATTGGACTTTCACAAAGCACATACCTTGATAAAGTTTTGAAGAAGTTCAAAATGGATCAGTTAAAGAAAGGGTTCTTGCCTGTGTTACAAGGTGTGAAGTTGAGTCAGATTCAATGCCCGACCACTGCAGAAGATAGAGCGAAAATGAAAGTCATTCCCTATGCCTCAGCCATAGGTTCTATCATGTATGCAATGCTGTGTACCAGACCTGATGTGTGCCTTGCTATAAGTTTAGCAGGGAGGTACCAAAGTAATCCAGGAGTGGATCACTAGAAAGCTGTCAAGAACATCCTAAAATACCTGAAAAGGACTAAGGATATGTTTCTCGTTTATGGAGGTGACAAAGAGCTCGTCGTAAATGCTTACGTCGATGCAAGCTTTGACACTGATCCGGATGACTCTAAGTCACAAACCGGATACGTATTTATATTGAATGGTGGAGCTGTCAGTTGGTGCAGTTCCAAGCAGAGCGTCGTGGCGGGATCTACGTGTGAAGCGGATTACATAGCTGCTTCGGAAGCAGCAAATGAAGGAGTCTGGATGAAGGAGTTCATATCCGATCTAGGTGTAATACCTAGTGCATCGGGTCCAATGAAAATCTTTTGTGACAATACTGGAGCAATTGCCTTGGCGAAGGAATCCAGATTACACAAGAGAACCAAACACATCAAGAGACGCTTCAATTCCATCCGCGATCAAGTCAAGGAGGGAGACATAGAGATTTGCAAGATACATACGGATCTGAATGTTGCAGACCCGTTGACTAAGCCTCTCTCACGAACAAAACATGATCAGCACCAAGACTCCATGGGTGTTAGAATCATTACTTTGTAATCTAGATTATTGACTCTAGTGCAAGTGCGAGATTGAAGGAAATATGCCCTAGAGGCAATAATAAAGTTGTTATTTATATTTCCTTATATCATGATAAATGTTTATTATTCATGCTAGAATTGTATTAACCGGAAACTTAGTACATGTGTGAATACATAGACAAACAGAGTGTCCCTAGTATGCCTCTACTTGATTAGCTTGTTGATCAAAGATGGTTAAGTTTCCTGACCATAGACATGTGTTGTCATTTGATGAATGGGATCACATCATTGGAGAATGATGTGATGGACAAGACCCATCCGTTAGCTTAGCATAATGATCATTTAGTTTTATTGCTATTGCTTTCTTCATGACTTATACATATTCCTCTGACTATGAGATTATGCAACTCCCGAATACCGGAGGAGCACCTTGTGTGCTATCAAACGTCACAACGTAACTGGGTGATTATAAAGATGCTCTACAGGTGTCTCCGATGGTGTTTGTTGAGTTGGCATAGATCGAGATTAGGATTTGTCACTCCGTGTATCGGAGAGGTATCTCTGGGCCCTCTCAGTAATGCACATCACTATGAGCCTTGCAAGCAATGTGACTAATGAGTTAGTTACGGGATGATGCATTATGGAACGAGTAAAGAGACTTGTCGGTAACAAGATTGAACTAGGTATGAGGATACCGACGATCGAATCTCGGTCAAGTAACATACCGATGACGAAGGGAATGACGTATGTTGTTATGCGGTTTGACCGATAAAGATCTTCGTAGAATATGTAGGAGCCAATATGAGCATCCAGGTTTCGCTATTGGTTATTGACAGGAGATGTGTCTCGGTCATGTCTACATAGTTCTCGAACCCGTAGGGTCCGCACGCTTAACGTTCGATGACGATTTGTATTATGAGTTATGTGATTTGATGACCGAAGTTTGTTCGGAGTCACGGATGAGATCACGGACATGATGAGGAGTCTCGAAATGGTCGAGAGGTAAAGATTGATATATTGGACGAAGGTATTCGGACACCGGAAAGGTTTCGGGACGTTTTGGATATTTATCGGTGAACCGAGGGGTTACCGGAACCCCCCGGGGAAGTTATGGGCCCCAATGGGCCATAAGGGAGTAGGAGAGGGAAGGCCACAAGGTGGCGCGTGCCCCCCCCCCCAAGGGCAGCCCGAATTGGACTAGGGGGAGGGGGCGCGGCCCCCCTTCCTTTCCCTCTCCCTCTCCTTCCCTCCTTCCCCTTCTTGGAATAGGAAAGGGGGGGCCGAATCCTACTTGGACCGGGAGTCCAAGTAGGACTCCCCCCCTTGGCGCGCCCCCCCTTGGGCCGGCCTCCTCCTCCCCCTCCTTTATATACGTGGGAGGGGGGCACCCCAAAGGCACAACAAGTCTTCTCTTAGCCGTGTGCGGTGCCCCCCTCCACAGTTACACACCTCGGTCATATCGTCGTAGTGCTTAGGCGAAGCCCTGCGCCGGTAACTTCATCATCACCGTCGCCACACCGTCATGCTGAAGGAACTCTCCCTCATCCTCAACTGGATCAAGAGCTCGAGGGACGTCATCGTGCTGAACGTGTGCTGAACACGGAGGTGCCGTACGCTCGGTACTTGGATCGGTTGGATCGTGAAGACGTTCGACTACATCAACCACGTTACTAAACGCTTCCGCTTTCCGTCTACGAGGGTACGTGGACACACTCTCCCCGCTCGTTGCTATGCTTCTCCTAGATAGATCTTGCGTGATCGTAGGAAATCTTTTGAAATACTGCGTTCCCCAACACAGCGCTGAGCCTGTTCAACAAGTTAAGGTAAGTCATTGTATCCAACTCAACAGTTCAATTGCTTGTTTGTTTCAGGCATAGTTAATTTGCTCTTTTCAATTGCTTTATTTGTCCTCAGTTAATGAGATGCCCAAACAATGATGCTTGATGTTGGGTACTTGTATAACTATTAGTTGACATAATTAAAGGCCTTACCATTTAATTACTCTGGCGAAGTGTGCCTGAAGCTTTGAAGTCTATTAACCAACTATTACTGCATGAGGCTCACATTCTAGTTTATACTAGGCTAATGATTGCATAGTTTTGCTTGATGTAGTAGGTTTGTATGAATCCCTCTGCTGTTCATTATGCTCCCTAAGACTTTAATTGAGCTACAGAATGGCCAACTGCTTGCTTACTTATACGCAACGTGCTGTCTAAATTTGTAACTTGTCTGTGTTTTGGATTTGGTCCCAACATCATGCTCCTCTGGTGAGCTAAGAGAGATTTCTGTATGCGGGCTGCACAGACTACCATTTTTGTAATTTTTAAAATATCATCTGCTTATGCTTCATGACGTGTAGCATTATTGTTAGTCCTGTTTTGCCATGTACAAAATAGTCTGTCTTGCTTGCTTCACTGTTGTAACTATATTTTTGCCCTAGTCATGTGTACTTACAGAAACATTTTAGGATGAAGTGACATCAACACAAAGATCTGCGAGCAGTGCGGCATGGCCGTTACCCAATGATTATGGATTGGAATTGGAATGTGCTGATGTTCTCGAGCATCAACTTGAGGTGGCAAGACAACGTGTACATGATTCTCAACGTACAATCAACAAGTTGAGACTGGACTTGCAGGTATTAGATGCAGGAGTCAAAAAAATGAAATGAGACACTGAGGTAACCACGAAGGAATTGGAGATTTTGCAGACTGAAATTTGTGCTATCTGAATCCGGCAAATCCTATTTTCTGAAGAGATTATAGTTCAAATGGTAAGTTCTGTTGATGCGTGTCCATGATGTATGAGATTTATTTGTCCAGTGTATATAATTTGCTGTTTGTGTACGCTTTATTATCATTGGTGCCGAACTATAATGCCCAGTGGGTATATTCGGCTGTAATTTCTTTATTGTATAGTGTAGGATTATTCTACGTTTCTATACCTTAGTCTTTTTATTGTATAGTGTATGTTTTTTAGAGGCGATAATATAGAGTAGGATAATTCTTGAATATGCTATATCGTTGAAACGGGGGCCAACACGCCCAAACATTTCATGGACGCCATACAAACAAACAAACATGTGTTGTCAAAGCGGGCCTTAATTGGGCTGGTCAAAATAATATTTAGTGGATCCCAAATGATGTGGCCCACTGTAACAATGGCTCTTAGCAGGCTGTTAACAGGCCAAAAGCTCGATAGGGCCGTATAAATGGAAATGGCCCGCGGGCCTCTAGCAGGCCGAAATAAATGTCAATTTTGTCTCGGCCCTTTTACTTTACGGGCCAGTAAGAGGCCGAAAGTGTTATGGGCCAAAGGAGGCCCAATTTGCAAACTAGGCTTTTAACAGGCCGAAAGTCGCGTCGGGCTGAAATTTTGCCCTGTGAAACGTGGGCCCCTAATGGACCCAAAGTCAAAGGCCCAACTGTTGTGCGGGCCGTTAACTGGCCGAATAACAAAATGGGCTAGGAATTGGCCCATTTACCGAATGGGCCGAGGACAGGCCTAAAATCACAACGGGCTAGAATTGGCCCAACTACAGAATAGGCCGAGAAAAGGCCGAAAGATGTTCCGGACCGTTAACGGGCTGGAACTGACGATGGGCTGCTAACAGGCCGAAAGAAGCTCGAGCCGTAATTGGGCCCAAAGACATAGCGGGCTGTTAACGGGCTGAAACTAATGATGGGCTGGAAATTGTCAAATCTAGAATGGGCCTTTGATGGGCCGATTCTGCGTAACTTGTATGGGTCGTGCTTGTGAATGGGTCTGACTCAAATAGGCCGCTAATGGGCCAGCCCGCTTATTTTGACAGGGCCGGCCTTTTAACCTGAATGGGCCACTGTTGGGCCGGTACACGTGTCGATGTATCATAGGTGCGTTCCGTCCATTCGCTGGATGACAACTGTCCGAACGCCGGGCCGACACGTGGATCTGCCGGCGAATGAGAATTTTACACGTGGAAAATCCCCATTGGTCCGCGTTGTTAACGGGTTATCGGATCTAAACCGGAACCCGATAGCTTAACGGCGACCCGTTACGGTGGATGCCATGTGTCGGTTACCCTTGACGAAAGCACTTCTATGACGCGCGATTTATCGTCATGGAAGTGGACACTTCTATGATGATAATTTTTGTAATGTCATGGAACACTTCTACGACAGCACAGGTATGACTATCTTGATTCTGTCATAAAATCGTCATGGATGTACATCCATGACAGAAAACATGACCTACTGTGACAAACACGTATCATCACGGAAGTGTATTTTTTTGTAGTGACTCTCGTGCAATGACAAGTGAATAAACACTCATCTTGAGAATAACACATCTAGCATGAAAAATATTAGCCACCCCTCACCGCCTCGTGAGTGATACGGGCACACAAAAGGGAAATTTATTTTGAAAATTAGAGTTGGCACATACAAATTTGCTTAAAACGGCTTGAAAATACCGCATATAGGTAGGTATGGTGGACTCATTTGGCATAACTTGGGTTTTAGGATTTGGATGCACAAGTAGTATTTCTACTTAGTACAAAGTGGAGGCTAGCAAGAGATTGAGAAGCGACCAACCAAGGAACGAAAACCATCATAAGGGAACATTAAACATAACCAACACCGAATAATGCAACACAAGTAGGATATAATTTCATTGCATGACTATTGACTTTCGTGCTTGCATAGGGAATCACGAACCTTAACATCAATATTCTTACTATGACATAATTACTCATTAACATGGCTCACATATCACTATCATCATATCTCAAAACTATTACAAGGAATCAAGTTTATTTTGTCCAATGATCTACATGAAAGTTTTTATTATATCCTCCTTGGATATCTATCACTTTGGAACTAATTTCATGTGTTGCTTTTTGATAAGCTCAAACAAATATAAGTGAAGATCATGAACATCATATTTATTTCTCTCAAATTAATTTAAGTGAAGCAAGAGAAAATTTCTTAAAAATTACTAAAGCACACCGTGCTCAAAAAGATATAAGTGAAGCACTAGAGCAATTCCATAGCTCATAAAGATTTAAGTGAATCATAGAGAGCAATTCTAGCAAGTCATGGCATAATTTTGGCTCTCTCAAATACGTGTGTCCAGCAAGGATATTTATTAAAAAGAAACAAACAAACACTCATATCATACAAGACGCTCCAAGCAAAACTCATAATATGTGACGAATAAAAATATAGCTTCGAGTAAAATACCGACGGTCGTCAGAAGAAAGAGGGGATGCCACTCGGGCATCCCCAAGCTTAGTTGCTTGCTTCTCTTTGGATAATAGCTTGGGATGCCATGGGCATCCCCAAGCTTAGGCTCTTCTTACTTCTTATTCCTTCATCCATCGTAACATCACCCAAAACTTGAAAACTTCAATCACACTGTAGGAGATATGCCCTAGAGGCAATAATAAATGTTATTAATTATCTCCCTGTTCATAATTAAGTTTATATTCCATGCTATAACTGCTATGGTTCCCGAGCCCGTATATCCATAAAGGCTCTAGGGAAAACCCATGTGCACGTGTGGTATAATAAACGGTAAAATGTATTCCTAGTCGTGCCTCTAAGACTAGCTCAAGTGTTGCATGATGATTATGTTTTCCCAATCATGGGCATGTCTATGCCGGCAATTTTGAGGGCACAATGTCAGGAAGGACATTTGTGTTGAATCGACCCGAATTGATGTTATGCTATGAGATACATTCGTCATGAGTTAATGGTTAATAACACAGAGATAGTTAACGTTTGCATGATTCCTTAGACCATGAGAGTATCGAGTTTCTTCATGCTTGATTCATGAACTTTGGGGTTTGTTAAACGTCATCCGTAAATGGGTGGCTATTACGGCGGCTTACGGGTTCATGGAAAAGTGTGTCAAGTAACTTGATAGCTCAAGATTGGGATTTGCTCCTCCGGCGATGGAGAGATATCTCTGGGCCCTCTCGATGTTACGGTATCCATCATCGTCTGGCCAGACACAGGGTGATTTGATCACAGGGATGCCGGAACACGGTAACGAGAAAAGAGAACAATACCGATAACGGGGTAACTGGCATAGTGGACAAGTTGATGATCCACGGGGATGCCAACATGTCTCACCTCGGGTATTTGTAACATATTGTGAAGCAACAGGAATAGCACACGGCAACTGGAGGTTCACTCGAATATTCATTCGTGTGGGTATAGGGGTCAATATGGGTGTCCACGGCTCCGATGTTGATCATTGATCGGAAGGGGTTCCGTGTCATGTCTATACTTCACCGAACCTATAGGGTCACACACTTAAGGGTCATCTATCTGCTGAATACTAGACAGGGAGTCTGAGAGAAAATCACCGAAAAAGTTTCGGACACCGAAAAAGTTTCGGACAGCGGAAAAGTTCCGCAGAGAGAGGTCACCGGATGAGTTCCGGTGATACTGAAAAGTTGTTTCAGAGGATACCATAAAGTCAAATTGGTTTCGGGACATGCTTGATAATTCTTGGAGGGTGCCAGAATCATTCTGGAAACTTTTGGGAATTTTCTGGAAGAAAAACCGGAAATGTTCCGGAGCTGCCGGAACCACTTCAGATGCTTTTCGCAGATGAAAATCACTAATCTGGAATTGTTCTAGAACGCATTGAAAATTATTTTAGTGGGTACTGGAAATGTTCTAAGCCCACATAAATATTTTCGGTTCGAACGGACGCTGAAAAATGTCGTCATGAATAGTGAAAGTGCTTTTTGGGTGGCTTCTTGGAGAAGCCACCTTGAGGGTCCTTTGGTATTTTTCCCCTTGGCTTCTTGGAGAAGCCACCCTTGGGCTTGGCCTATAAATAGGGGTGGAGGGGGCTGCCTAAAGACTCACTCCTTCTCACATACAAGTGCCATGCAATGATCTGGCTTCTCTCTCCCTCCCACGAAAAGAGTTTCGTAGAGCCGAAAGGCTGTCTGGGTTCCGGTGGGAACTAGTTCTGGACGGCGAAGCCCTGCCGGATAGATGACACCGTATGTGTGCAACTCTGTAGAGAGGTCGTAGTTTCGATCTTAGTGCCCGAGGGGCTGTTCGTGAGTGCCTCCCGAAGGGCTGTCCAAGTGACGGTCCGAGTTCTGTGAGTCCTCCCGAAGGGCTGTCCGAGTGACCGTTCGAGTTTCGAAGGTCCTCCCGAAGGGCTGTCCGCGACACCATCCGGGGGACTGTTCGACTGCCTCCCGGAGGGCTGTCCGAAGGGAAGACGAGGGTATACATCCTCGCGGTTGGGAGGTTGTAAATCCTAGCTGCGGGGATCTGCACCGCCGATCGTCATCGACTCTACTTCCGCTGCGCTACGAGTCGGTAACGAAAATGATCAAACCTTGTATGCAGTCTCCATAGTGGTCCTCGGCTGGTGCGTAGGTCGGAATTTTTTTGTTTTCTGCTGCGTTACCCTACAGTGGCATCAAGAGCCGTGCTATGCGTAGATGCAGGTTGCGATCTAGAATACATGGAGATGTATGGGTGTTGCACAATATAATTAGGTAGTAGATGAGTTCTATTACTGAAAGTTATTTGTGCGGGTAGCAGATGAAATCTGTTACCCGATGTTCTTGTTGCTTCCCTCGAATTTGCGTAGTCCTGATCTTGACAGTATTGTGGAATCTGACAAAGTTCTGTCAATCCGCGATCCTTTCATGCTGCTCCTGAGTATGCTGATTGACAGATCAACGAAGTGCTAACAGTTCTTTGGGTTCCACTTTAGTCAATGAAAGATGGATGTTTCGCAGACAAAAGGGCAATGCAGATATGATCTGCACGGGGGTCATGCGTATGACGAAGTTCAGTATGGGGCTCGAGATTTTATTATCTCGTGTTTCATACACCCCGCGTTGTTAATCTAGCAACTTGGATTATCATACTTGATGATGGACGTTGGTAGCTTCGGTTTGTTTCGAAACCTTAGAAGCCACGAAAAACAAGTTTTTGCTGAACCGATTAGAGGCGTCTAACTTGGTTTTGCAGGAGGGTTTGCATGTGCATGTGATGTGGTATAGCAGTGCTCATATTAATTTGATTATGTATGAGATGACTATATGATGTAAATTAATTAACATGACCTGCGTGTCATGATTCGGCATGATGGCTGGAGCCATATGATTGCACTTTAAATGACCTGTGTGTCAACCTTGTTGTAATGCATTATTTTATTAGCTATAGAGATAGCAATATTATCTGGTGCATCGACAAGGTGGTGGCAATCTTCGCAAAGGTGAACACCGACGCGAATGCCGAAGACGAAGAAATGAAAGACTTCTCCGTCAGAAAGGGTTATACCATATCATGCTATTATGAATTGCCTGAGATGTTTATCCCTTATGTTGCACCCTTCTTGATTGCGCGGTAGTCGCTTTTTATTAGGGTGATCTCTCACAAAAATATCAAGTAGTTAGTGTTCTCCCAAGTGTAGCACCGTCACGGCACCTAACTTTTCGGGGTGCGCCATGGATGCATGGGTACGAACGATTAGGGATGTGTGAGGCGGGTGAGGTCAGACCTCGCAGCAAGATCACTTGGTTGTCTTGACGTTCATGGCAGGATCGTCCTGAGCTCGGAACACACGCATCGAAAGATGAACAAGAGTCACATAGAGATGTGATCGGCTAGTTGGCCTACTGATTAAAATTCCCGTCATGAGATGATGATTCTATGGCGATGAATTGAAGTCTGGATCTTGTATCACTCAAAATAAATTATGAGAGATATTGATTTGAGTGGGAGCGCACTCTAGAATTAACTTGATTAATTCTCAATGCAATTAATTTTGAACATTGTCTAAGTGTAATTTGCATAATAGTTGTAGAATTATGGCTCGCATTTCCACCTTCCCTATTTAAAATTGAATAGCTGTTAAATATCTGGTTAAAACTTTACGGTTGGTAACGTAATGTGAGGATTGTCCTCAAGAGTGCCGAGAAGGACTTTGTCCTATCGCATACTTTCGGTATTCTCTCGCTTATGCTATGGATCATGTGACTCTCGTCCTTCGATCCAAAAGCTAGAATTCTGTTTCAGTCAAGTGCAATATGTTTGCTTCCATGAGACCCGAACTTCGAAAGTTTGGATAGTTATGTGATATTCATGGAATCTGAAAATCATTTTCAGAGACAGACAAAGGCTAAAAGATATGAGATATCCAAAGCAATGTTTGTTTGCAAACTATTAGTAAAGGAGTTTAATATGCATTAGACTGATAAGAGAGGGATCCAGAAGAACGCCTGTCATATGATGAAAGGTGAATAAAACAACAACTTAAAGAGAAAGGAAGTGTCTGAAGGGTGTTAGTGAAACTTTCACGCCTAGGAAGTCCGGGGCTAACGCCACTCTTAAGTTGGGTGCTTCTTCTGAGAGTAGGAGAAATACTAAAAGTTAAACTGTTAGAAGTATAAAGGCAGAAAGAAAGAAGACTGGAATATCCAGCTCATGTATGAATGTCATACAAGTTTTTGATGTATAGAAGGCTGGTCAAAGATATGGTTCTTGGGAATTAAGGTTAAACATGTTAATCACTAATTCTTGGGTATGGTGAGTTAATCACAAAGATACCCGCTCGATTGCATTCTGTTGCAACTCGATGTAAGAACTACTACGGCCTGAAAGACTAGCCAGGAATGAGGTTGAGATACACACATGGAACATAGTAAATGTTACAATACCTTCCATCGGTGTATTACCTATGTATTTACTTTCATAATTCATTTTAGAGTTTCACACTCTAGGCCTTTGCATAAGGTATCTTGCAAGAAGGTTGTTCATAAGAGAACTTTTTATGTTCGATGTTATGAATAACATAAGGGCCATACTTTCATTGAGAATGAGATGTATGTTATGAATAAATGATAATAATATATTACCTCTGGATTTACTTTCATAATTCATTTTAGAGTTTTACACACTCTAGCCCATTGCACAATGTTTGTTGCAAAAGAGTTGTTCATAAAAGAACAATTGTTGTTCAGTATTATGAATAACATAAAGGGCCATGCTTCCATCTGAGATTGGACGTATGTTATGAATATTGATGGTAATATGATACATCTATAACACTGACGCTAAATGTCGCAAGACTAAAAGAATACCACACAAGTGTGGCACTGCATTTGGTCACATTGGAGAAACCCGCATGGAAAACTCCATTTTGATGGATTTTGAAGTCGTTTGATTTTGAATCATCTGACACTTGCAAATTTCCTCCGAAAAGTGAAGTGACTGAAATACCGTTCACAGGCCATAAGGAATGAGCAACAAACTTATTGGTGATCATACATTTTGATGTATGTAGTTCAATAAATATTGTTGCAAGTAGTGGATTTATCTATCTTCAGAAATGACTCAAGTAGATATATGGATATTTACTTGATGAGACGTAAGTCTGGATCTTTTGAAATCATTCGAAAGGTTTTCAAATATGAAGTAGAAGTTATTGTAACAAGAAAATTATGTTTCTACAATTCGATTGCAGAAAGAAATATTTGAGTTACAAGTTTAGCGAATGTCTGATGAGTTGTGAAAAGAGTTTCATAACTTACACCTCCCGGAACACCACTGTGAGTGAAAAGTCCGTGAAGATGTAATCGAACCATTTATGACATGGTAAGATCAAAGATGACATAAATAAATTTGCCATTATCCCTTTTAAAAGGTGATGCTTTAGAGACTGCGGCTTTTACACTGAAAAGAGCTCCATCGGGTCTGTTGAAATGACACCATGGTATGGTACGCCCAACCATGTCATATCTTTTCTAAACATTTGGAATATGGAGCTTGTGTAAAAGGTTACAAACCTATTCCAAATCAGACAAGTGCTACTTTGTAGGTTATCCCAAATTATTGGGTATTCCTCCCTCACTATACCAAGGCAAATAGTTTTGCCATGAAACGGTATGCTTTTAAAGAGAATGGTTCTTTCAAAAAGGTGAGTGGGAGAATAGTGCAACTCGACGAGATAAACAGTATCTTCGTCATTAGATCAAAGGAAAGAGACCTTGGAAGTAATTCCAGAGTTTCCTACTGCGACTGATACGGAAGTCTCTACAATAAAATGTATGGACTTCGGTCGATCTTGCAGCTGAACCACGTAGGCAAAAGCTCGTGCAAACCTCTCAGGTGCGCAAACGAGATATTGTTGTTAGACAACAATATACCTACGATACACAAGGAAGCGTTGATGGGCCCTGACTCCGGAATTGGCTAAATGCCAATACAACCCAAGTTAGTTTCCATATAAGTGATTCAAGATTAAAACCTTGATACACCCTTCGGAAGACTTAGAGTCTAATGAATATTTATGGAACTTAAAACTGATACGGATAAAAATGTTTTATCCATAAAGCTCGACTTGTTGCAATAACAAGTTCAAGGAGTTGACTACGATGAGATTGTCTCACCGTAGCGATGCTTAAAGTCGGTTCGGGTTGAACTAGCAATTAAGACATATTTCAATCATGAGATATGAAACATGGATGACAAAAGGATTTCCATCTGATGGAAATAAAACCTAGGACTTGTATGTGATACAGTCCAAAGTAATTTGTCGATCCAGAAGATGCTAGTAGGTATGCAAACTTCAGAGTTCCAGCGATGGACAGAAGAGAGCAAAATGGAGTTGGGATCTTCGTGTTTTGATGATATGGTTAAAAGGGTTTTGACTTCATCAATGGGTAACGAAGATGCTTGTGATTCAAGAAAGTAAGTGGGAGCATAATAACATTTCTAAAAACCTTGTGTGCTTGACACATTGTTAATTGGAATTAAAATTCTTGACACGAATTAGGACTTCATTTGAAAATAGTTTTTCAATGAAGTGCTTGGGCTAAATAGCCTTTATATTAGGCATGATGATCTATGGAGATAGATTTACCTAATAGGGCTGAGCAAAGATACATATTGACAAGATGCTAAAACCTTTTAGCATTAAAAACGTCAAGGAGTGATTCTTGCCGAAGTCACATGGAAAGAGTTTTTGCAAGACTCGGTGTCCCAAAACACTGATGAGCAAAATACATGATGGAGATTCCACACACTCTTGTGTTAGGATTAATCATGTATTCCATGGTATGTAAAAACAACCAGATATGTCCAATACTCCCAAAGTTGTTGCGAGTATAGATACCAAAGTGATCAAAAGTACTGATCATGGGACAACAATGAAAAAGGGTCATTGAGTACTATAGTAGCACTGATGACATGTTTTCTCGCAAGCGGAGATCATGAAGAGTTCGTTATAAAAGGTTACATCGATACAGTCTTCAGCCATGCTCCAAGCGTTTTTCGATTTAAGTTAACGGTTTTGTGCAATACACAATATGGTGGCACGGTAGTTGGAAATTGTTCCAAACAAGTTACTATGGCGAATTCCATAACAGGGGCGAAGTATGTTGCCGCTTTTAAAGCGACAAAGAAGATGTTGAATCATATAGTTCATTCATGAACTTAGTATGGTTCCAAGATGGCTTTTGTCAATGGGACACTACTGCAAGTAGTTGCTCCATAACTCAGTCTGAGGAATCCAGGTTCGACCTGTGATTCACATACATACAAAGCCAAGTCAACACAAAATATGGATTTTGTGAAAGCGTGAAGACGCGAGGATATGCAAAGATACACACGGAGCTGAAGTCGTCAGATCCGTTGGACATCAGGCTATACCACAAGCGAAGCATATTTACACCGGTGTGCCACAGGTGTAAAGTGCATTAGCATCAACTAGATTATTGACTCTAGTGCAAGTGGGAGTCTGTAGGAGATATGCCCTAGAGGCAATAATAAATGTTATTAATTATCTCCCTGTTCATAATTAGGTTTATATTCCATGCTATAACTGCTATGGTTCCCGAGCCCGTATATCCATAAAGGCTCTGGGGAAAACCCATGTGCACGTGTGGTATAATAAACGGTAAAATGTATTCCTAGTCGTGCCTCTAAGACTAGCTCAAGTGTTGCATGATGATTATGTTTTCCCAATCATGGGCATGTCTATGCCGGCAATTTTTAGGGCACAATGTCAGGAAGGACATTTGTGTTGAATCGACCCGAATTGATGTTATGCTATGAGATACATTCGTCATGAGTTAATGGTTAATAACACAGAGATAGTTAACGTTTGCATGATTCCTTAGACCATGAGAGTATCGAGTTTCTTCATGCTTGATTCATGAACTTTGGGGTTTGTTAAACGTCATCCGTAAATGGGTGGCTATTACGGCGGCTTACGGGTTCATGGAAAAGTGTGTCAAGTAACTTGATAGCTCAAGATTGGGATTTGCTCCTCCGGCGATGGAGAGATATCTCTGGGCCCTCTCGGTGTTACGGTATCCATCATCGTCTGGCCAGACACAGGGTGATTTGATCACAGGGATGCCGGAACACGGTAACGAGAAAAGAGAACAATACCGATAACGGGGTAACTGGCATAGTGGACAAGTTGTTGATCCACGGGGATGCCAACATGTCTCACCTCGGGTATTTGTAACATATTGTGAAGCAACAGGAATAGCACACGGCAACTGGAGGTTCACTCGAATATTCATTCGTGTGGGTATAGGGGTCAATATGGGTGTCCACGGCTCCGATGTTGATCATTGATCGGAAGGGGTTCTGTGTCATGTCTATACTTCACGGAACCTATAGGGTCACACACTTAAGGGTCATCTATCTGCTGAATACTAGACAGGGAGTCTGAGAGAAAATCACCGAAAAAGTTTCAGACACCGAAAAAGTTTCGGACAGCAGAAAAGTTCCGCAGAGAGAGGTCACCGGATGAGTTCCGGTGATACTGAAAAGTTGTTTCAGAGGATACCATAAAGTCAAATTGGTTTCGGGACATGCCTGATAATTCTTGGAGGGTGCCAGAATCATTCTGGAAACTTTTGGGAATTTTCTGGAAGAAAAACCGGAAATGTTCCGGAGCTGCCGGAACCACTTCAGATGCTTTTCGCAGATGAAAATCACTAATCTGGAATTGTTCTAGAACGCATTGAAAATTATTTTAGTGGGTACTGGAAATGTTCTAAGCCCACATAAATATTTTCGGTTCGAACGGACGCTGAAAAATGTCGTCATGAATAGTGAAAGTGATTTTTGGGTGGCTTCTTGGAGAAGCCACCTTGAGGGTCCTTTGGTATTTTTCCCCTTGGCTTCTTGGAGAAGCCACCCTTGGGCTTGGCCTATAAATAGGGGTGGAGGGGGCTGCCTAAAGACTCACTCCTTCTCACATACAAGTGCCATGCAATGATCTGGCTTCTCTCTCCCTCTCACGAAAAGAGTTTCGTAGAGCCGAAAGGCTGTCTGGGTTCCGGTGGGAACTAGTTCTGGACGGCGAAGCCCTGCCGGATAGATGACACCGTATGTGTGCAACTCTGTAGAGAGGTCGTAGTTTCGATCTTAGTGCCCGAGGGGCTGTTCGTGAGTGCCTCCCGAAGGGCTGTCCAAGTGACGGTCCGAGTTCTGTGAGTCCTCCCGAAGGGCTGTCCGAGTGACCGTTCGAGTTTCGAAGGTCCTCCCGAAGGGCTGTCCGCGACACCATCCGGGGGACTGTTCGACTGCCTCCCGGAGGGCTGTCCGAAGGGAAGACGAGGGTATACATCCTCACGGTTGGGAGGTTGTAAATCCTAGCTGCGGGGATCTGCACCGCCGATCGTCATCGACTCTACTTCCGCTGCGCTACGAGTCGGTAACGAAAATGATCAAACCTTGTATGCAGTTTCCATAGTGGTCCTGGGCTGGTGCGTAGGTCGGAAATTTTTTGTTTTCTGCTACGTTACCCTACACACACAAAACTCAACAAAACCTTCGTGAGATCCATTAGTATAAGAAAGCAAATCACTACTATAAGTACTGTAGCAAACCAATTCTTATTTTATTCTTGCATTATATCTACTGTATTCCAACTTTTTTATGGCAAAAACTCCTCAAAGAAAACCATAGAATCATCAAAACAAGCACACAACGCAAAGAAAACAGAATCTGACAAAAACAGAACAGTCTGTAGCAATCTGAAAAATTCGGACAACGCAGGAAATTTGTACATAAATCTTGTGTAAAAAATTCAGAAACTTATCACGCTCTGGTGATTTTTAGGATTTTCTGCACTGGGCGCAAAAGTTTTTGTTTTCCAACAAGATCAAATCAACTATAACCCAAATCATCCCAAAGGCTTTGCTTGGCACAAACACTAATTTAAACCACATAAACACATCTACTCAGAGGCATAAATGTGTAAACACACAAGAACAGAAAATAAAAAGCAAGAATTTATTTTATTCGTTGGTTTTCCTCCCAACAAGCTCTTTCTTTATAGCAATTAAGATAGGCTTGAGATTTCAATGATGCTCACATGAAAGACAAAAATTGAAGCACAAATGGAGCATCATAAAACATGTGACAAACACATTTAAGTCTAACATACTTCCTATGCATATGCATTTTATAGGCAAACAAGTTATCAAGACAAGAAATATCAAGCATATGCATAGGAGAGAAATAAAACATAGACAATCTCAACATAATAAGAGGTAATCTAGTAACATGAAGATTTCTACAACCATATTTTCCTCTCTCATAATAATTACATGCAAGATGATAATCAAATTCAACAATATAGCTATCATAGAAAATTTTCTCTTCATGATCCACATGCATGCAAAGTTGACACTCTTCCAATATAGTGGGATTATTTTTACCTAAAGTTGATGCTCTTCCAAACCCACTTTCAATACTATCGCGAACATATTCATCATGAGGCTTAAATAAATTTTCAAGATCGTAAGAAGAATCACCCCAATCATGATCATTGCAATAAGTAGAGGACATATCAAAATTAGCATCCCCAAGCTTGGGGTTTTGCATATTACTAGCATAATTGACATTAATAGAATTTATTATAACACCATTGCAATCATGCTTTTCATTCAAGGAGCTATCATGAATCACTTCATAAATTTCTTCTTTTATCACTTCATCACAATTTTCAGATTCATGAATCTCAAGCAAAACTTCATAGAGATAATGAAGTGCACTCAACTCAGTAGCAATTGGTTCAACATAATAGGATCTTTTGAAAATATTAGCAAGTGGATGAGGATCCATATCAATAGATTTTTAGCAAGCGAAGATGCAAGAAAATAGAATGCACATGGCAACACAAGCAAAGAGGCAAACAAGGGATCTAACGAGAAAAAGGCGAACGAAAAAGAAGGCGAATAAAACGGCAAATTTTTGTGAAGTGGGGGAGATGAAAACGAGAGGCAAATGGAAAATAATGTAAATTGCAAGGAGATGAGATTTGTGATTAGGAACCTGGTAGATGTTGGTGATGTCTCCCCGGCAACGGCGCCAGAAATTCGTTTTGATGCTTGCTAGAACTACGTCGGTATTTCCCCAAAGAGGAAGGGATGATGCAGCACAACAATGGTAGGTATTTCCCTCAGTGATGAGACCAAGGTTATTGAACCAGTTGGAGAACCACGCAACACCACGTAATCAGCTCGTGCACACAAATAACAAATACTCGCAACCCGACGTGTTAAAGGGGTTGTCAATCCCTTTCGGGCTACGGCACCAGAAATTGGCAAACAGACGTGAGAAAGTTGTATAGATTGATAGATCGAACGCCAAATAAAATAAAGTGCAGCAAGGTATTTTTGTATTTTTGGTTTAATAGATCTGAAAATAAAAGGCAAATAAAATAGATCGCAAAGGCAAATATATTGGAGAAAAGACCCGGGGGCCGTAGGTTTCACTAGTGGCTTCTCTCGAGAAAAATAGCAAACGATGGGTAAACGAATTACTGTTGGGCAATTGATAGAATTTCAAATAATCATGACGATATCCAGGCAATGATCATTATATAGGCATCACGTCCAAGATTAGTAGACCAACTCCTGCCTACATCTACTACTATTACTCCACAAATCGACCGCTATCCAGCATGCATCTAGTGTATTAAGTTCATGAAAAATGGAGTAATGCAATAAGAACGATGACATGATGTAGACAAGATCTATTTATGTAGAAATAGACCCCATCGTTTTATCCTTAATGGCAACGATACATACGTGTCGGTTCCCCTTCTGTCACTGGGATCAAACAACGTAAGATCGAACCCATCACAAAGCACCTCGTCCCATTGCAAGATAAATAGATCAAGTTGTCCAAACAAAACCCAATATCGGGGAAGAAATACGAGGCTATAAGCAATCATGCATATAAGAGATCAAAGAAGACTCAAATAACTTTCATGGATATAAAAAGATAGATCTGATCATAAACTCAAAGTTCATCAGATCCCAACAAACACACCGCAAAAAGAGTTACATCATATGGATCTTCAAGAGACCATTGTATTGATAATCAAAAGAGAGAGAGGAAGCCATCTAGCTACTAACTACGGACCCGTAGGTCTACAAAGAACTACTCACGCATTATCGGAGAGGCACCAATGGACTTGATGAACCCCTCCGTGATGGTGTCTAGATTGGATCTGGTGGTTTTGGAACTTGCGGCGGCTGGAATAAAATTTCATCGACTCTCCTAGGGTTTCTGGAATATTGGGGTATTTATAGAGCGAAGAGGCGGTGCGGGAGGCCACCGAGGTGGGCACAACCCACCTGGGCGCACCTGGGCCCACCCCCTCGGGGCACTCCCCAGGTGCTTCTCAGGCCCAACAGGTGTCTTCTGGTCCAAAAAAAATCCACAAAAAGTTTCGCTGCGTTTGAACTCCGTTTGGTATTGATTTCCTGCGATGTAAAAAACATGCAGAAAACAGCAACTGGCACTTGGCACTATGTCAATAGGTTAGTAGCAAAAAATGATATAAAATGACTATAAAATGATTGTAAAACATCCAAAAATGATAATATAACAGTATGGAACAGTCAAAAATTATTGATACGTTGGAGACGTATCATTCTTCTCCTGTACCATGTGGGCACTAGAAGCTCCCTCAGCAACTAGAGCACGTGTGTCATTTGTTCTCGCCTTCTCTTCAACATCAAGAGTACCAATGAGATCCGAAACGGAAAACTCCTGTCTCTTGTGTTTCAGGGAAGTAGCAAAATTGTTCCTCGAAGGTGGAAGCTTGGCAATGATGCCCCCGGCAACAAATTTGTCCGGCAACACACACTTAAAGTACTCAATTTCCTTGGCGAGTGACTCTATCTCATGAGCTTGCTGTACAACAGAGCGCTCATCAGTCATCTTGTAGTCATAGAATTGCTCCATGACGTACCACTCGCTGCCAGCGTCCGAGGCACCAAACTTGCCCTCGAGCGCAGCCCACATGTCCTTGCCGTTGTCAAACGACATATACGAATTCACAATGGAATCATTAAGAACACTCAGAAGGGCGCCTTTAAAGAGAGTATCGATCTTCTCAAAAGCTTCCAGCTGTGCTGGATTAAGATCGCCCTCCGGCTTCCCCTTAGTGGCGTCAGAGCAGCACATGGTCTGAAACCAGTAGACTGCTCTCGTGCGCCAACTCTTATATTGCACCCCCTTAAAGGCAGGCGGCTTCAAATGCACAGTAAAACCACTCGGAGTAAATTGCCTATGATCAGGTCTTTGGATTGTTGAAAATATGAGCAAATTACTACGATATTTAATCCGAATAAACAGAAAATAAATCACGACGGTAGTAACAGAGATTGTACTAAACATGCGGACTAGCATAGTAGATGAACCGATCAAATCTAGGACATATACTAGAAACATGAATTGTACCAGTCTCGAACAAGAAGGACATAATCACATACGGTGCAACGGGAGCAGCACCGCCAGCGTTGATGTTGTCGCCCATGTCGTTGAGGAAGAGGTTGCCGAGGTCGGGGAAGAAGTCGTCCTTGGCGAAGTTGTCGCTGCCAGCAGTCGCGCGGGTGCGCTCCCCAAAAACCTGATCGCCCCTCTCCCGTATAGGATCACAAGAGGCGGGCTTCCGGAGGTCTGCTGTCCCTTCTCGCGGTGCACGCCGGAAGGAGGGATGGTGAAGACTTGCGTGGCGGCGCAATGATCTGGAACGGTGATGCGAAATCATACGATGTGGCAGCAGCTAGGGTAGATGCTCGCCTAACTATATAGTGCGGACCGGGTAGGTCGTGAAGTAAACCCCACGTACAAGTAACAGCCCCACGATCCAAAAGAATAGGAAACGGCTGAGTAATTAACGCATCCATTAATTATTAATTAATGACTTATTAATTATTCCTGAGCAACTAAAATATAGACAACGTGCATAGCCTTGTCCTCGGCTCGGCTTATTTCTGCAACCCGCGACGCGTCGTGACAAGGCGTGGCGTGGCGAAGGAGCGCGCGTGTAGGTCTCATCTTCTCATGCTCATACAAGTGGTAGAAGAGCTCACCTTATAAAGAGGTGCAACTCCCTCTCAACTTCCGTGGCGGGACTAAACTTTAGTCTCACTCACACCACTCATATGTGTGCATGAATGGGCCAAGAGAATTTCAGAATTTTAGTTGGGCTTTGGGCCAAAAGCCCACCAGCAAATTCCAACACCTTCTCTGGGTGCAATCTCCCGATGGTCTTGAGGTCTCCCCTCACTGCTTTTCTCCGTGTCGATTACCTGAAAGATTAGGGACGGAGAGAACGAGATATACGTATGTACCGCATGAGATGTCTCCAGATGATAATTTCCGTGGAGCTAGCTTGCACAAGTCCACATGCAGCGGCCAAGTGTGCGCCACCGCCGGCGGCCCAACTTCCCGGCCTCGCGGACGCGACCAGCGTTGTCTTGGGCCACCGTCAAGCTGCCGCCGCTGTGAACCGCTCGCTGCCGATGCTGCTTCCTCTACATGGGCGCGTGTGTGAAGGCGATCTTCGGCCACCACCAAGGGCGCACGTATCTCCTGGGTGCAGCTTCTGGTTTCTCGGCCGTCCCGGGCGCACACACCGTGCGCGCTGCCGCTGGTGCGCCCTCGCCTCTGTCGCCTCCTTCCTTCTTTCTCTGCGTCGGTTCACTCGATTGGGCTCCTCCTCATCGCTGCATTGGCATGCTCGGACTGCACGAGCGGGCGGGACATTGCCGCCGTGTGAGAAAATGGCTGGAAGCGTATGCCTATGCGGCAGGGATGTGTTCACGTTATATAGATCGATCGGGAGGTACAGGATGCCTAGGTTGTTACAGAGACTTGATCCTCACGTAAAGCTATACAAGAGATAAGGAGGAGTCCGTCCATAACAACCTAGCTAGGATTACAACAGAATACAATACGTGTACACACTCCCCCTCAATCACAACTATCTAAGTTGAGATTGCGCCGAAATGCCTCTAACTGTCGAATCGTGAGATGTTTGATGAATCCATCTGCCACTTGATCACCAGTAGGTATAAACCAAATGTTTAACAATTTATTTGTTACCCTTTCCCGAACAAAGTGGTAGTCAATCTCAATGTGCTTCGTCCTAGCATGAAAAATAGGATTAGCAGATAAATAAGTGGCACCAAGATTATCACACCAGAGAGAGGCTGATTTGGGATGTGGCACACCCAATTCTGTCAAAAGATTCTGAACCCAAATAATCTCCGCAGTAGCATTAGCAAGTGCCTTGTATTCAGCTTCCGTGCTTTAGCAAGATACAGTTGCTTGTTTACGGGCACTCCAAGAAACAAGATTACTACCAAGGAAAACTGCAAAACCACCAGTAGATCTTCTGTCATCAAGGCAACCTGCCCAGTTTGCATCTGAAAAAGCACTGACTAACATAGAATCTAACTTGACAATTTTCAATCCTTGAGACAGTGTTCCTTGCAAATAGCGAAGAATACGTTTGACTGTAGTCCAATGTACACTAGTAGGAGCATGCAAGAACTGACAAACTTTATTGACTGAGAAAGAAATATCGGGTCTAGTTAAGGTCAGATACTGCAATGCACCTACAATGCTGCGATACCTGGTGGAATCTTCCCCTCCAAGTGCTTCACCATCATATAAAGACAACTTCTCAAAGATAGATAAAGGTGTAGTGACAGGCTTACAACCTTTCATATCAACACGTTTCAAAAGATCTAGCAGATATTTTCTTTGAGACAAAACAATGCCATCTGAAACAGGTTTTACCTCAATGCCCAGAAAATAATGCAGACTGCCCAAATCCTTGAGTGCAAAGTCCATGCGCAAATCATGAAGGAGAGCATCAACTGCTTTCGCAGAGGAACTAGTGACAATTATATCATCAACATAAATGAGCATAAATATGGTAATCCCATGTCGATGATAATGGAACAAAGAGGTATCTGCTTTGGATGGAGAGAAGCCAAGGGAGTGAAGCTTAGATGACAAGCGAGAGTACCATGCTCGAGGTGCCTGTTTAAGTCCATACAAAGCTTTATCAAGCTTACAAATATACCTTGGTTTGGTAGAATTAGCATACCCAGGAGGTTGTCTCATAAAAACAGCTTCTTCCAGAACACCATGCAAGAACGCATTCTTCACATCTAACTGCCGCATGCACCAGTTTCGAGAAAGCTATGACAGAGCGACAACTATAGCTTTCACTCGGTGAACAAATAGCAGTAACCTTCAACAAGAATTTGCAGGTAACTACAATAATGTATAGGATATAGCATGGATTGGCAGCTAGCATTCGTAGTTTTGCACCCAGCTATAGGGGCAAGGATCTGTGAGGATGCCAGTTAAATCTTCATATTCTGCTTGTAGTTCGTCATACAAAGAAACATCTTTTCTGATAAACATGTGCCCTGTTGCACACTCACTGAAATGATAAGAACATGTTTCTCACAGAAATACAATAAATCAAAATCCCTTACTATGAGGTTTCAAACATGATTTTGTTTTTGTTTTTGTTTTTGCAAGAAAGAAAAACTCGCTAAACTATACAGGAGAGGGAATGAAGCTTGAAGTTGATATTTTCTCTGCCTTCTTCAACTCCACAACCTGAATGGAAGAACTATGGGCACAGGTACCAGAGAATTCCACGCACATCCTCCATTAGCTCAGTAACAATCCAGGTAACAGCTCAATGGAAACAAGAATCAACCGCTGCATCCAACACTAATGGCAAGCAAGACACCCAATCACCTCATATTTGGAGCGGGAAAAAGATCGTCATTCTGCTGCTACGAATACAACCTACAGCACAAACTATACAGGAAATGGTCATAATCATCATCATCTAGCGCACAGTGTTGAAACAAAATCATCTACAAATGCACCATTATAGAAGAAAAGGTACATACTAAGAGAAGTTGCATAAGCTTTTGTTCTTTTCTTCGCAAGGCATTTCTGTACAGACACTTCAGGACCATGGACTGTCGGTGAGGATAGATATCTTTTCCCCCTCTTGACGGGTGATGTAAGTTTTAAAAAATGATAGAAAACTGATTACACATGCATGTACTAAACAAACCTGCTCACTTGTGTAAAATAATCTTAACCCGTAAGTAAGTATCAAATGTTTGGATAAATCAACTAAAGGTTTTGGATCACCAAGGCCATTAAAGTTAAAATCTAGAGAGCGATATAGAGCCAGATAGGCATACTGTTGATCAAGATGTATTGCCATAAGACATCTTTGTTGTAACTTAGATGGCTGAGATACATATAGGAAGATGTTTCATCCAGTAAGAAGATGAAACACTGAAGACATCTTCAACAATGATGGATAGAATGATAGGCAAAATGCAGTCCTAGAAAATAAGTGCATTGGTGCATAAGCACATGACTAACCGATGTCTCGAAAGTAAAAATAGAAAATATATTTATGAGCAAGCCATACGGTGCCATGGTTATACTAATTAGCTACTTGGCTAAGAATGTATTTAGGTATTTCTTAATTAAGTTTTGAGCTTTGTTTCCTAGCATGTAACAATTTCACAGTGTAGTAACATTAAAAGATAGCCAGTAATGGGGTAGACCATTGATGCAACCAATTTCGTCAATAGTTTCCAGAGTAGTAGAGAAGACAACACCTATATGGCAAATATCGTAACTAAGCAACAGAATCAGGAGATGCACATTCGCAACAGAGCACGAAGATAAGAACAGTTGAGGGTAATACAGCACACTGACCAGATTAGCTGATTTTGCGGCATAATATCTTGCTGGATGCTGGCCTCCTCCTGCCAATCAACTGATGGTCTTGTTAGAAGTGTATGAGAAGAAATCAATGGTCTTGAACCAAATTAAATTCTGAAAATCAAACCTCACAGGGGTGGGGGCGAGGCATGCAGGAGATTAAAGATGTGAGGGGGAGAGGCACATAGGGGCATCAAATCCAACGCCGGGGAAAGGGAGCTAGGCCATTGTTGTGGTCATCACAAAAACGGGGATATGAAGACAACAAACTGATGGGAGGAGCGCAACCGAGGTGCAGGGGAATAAGGCTGGAGGCGAGCACCAAGAGATGAATAATATATAGAGCCGCATGTACTGAGGCAGTTGCGGGTTGGGAAATAGAAATGCACAACTCTATTAATCGCGTACATCAGCCGCGATGAATGCCCCAAAGAACCAACGACTGATTGTCTCATTGAACTCCGGTGGATCAGTTTCCCTCCTCCGCTTCACCGAACAGTCAGATGAAGCTTCCTCTCTACCTGCATCGACGTGCGATGGAGGCTCGGACCAGCTCGGTCGCATGGTCTGGCTCTGTGTCGTCGCCATGGGATCTGTCCCCCATGCATCGGTCGCAGCCCATCTCAGTCACCCATGGAAAGAGCCGCCACGGAAAGGGGTGGGAGGCGTGCGGCGAAATCACTAGTTGAGGAGTACTCTTTTTTTTTTTGCGGGGCAGTTGAGGAGTACTCGTTGCAAAGATCACTCCAACTTTCACAGGTTGCGACAAGTGGCGCACTGCATGTGCGCCACTTGTCACAACCGGGGAGTTTTCCCTTTTTTCGTAGATCCGTTTATTTAAAATATTTTATCTCTTAAACCGTGCGTACAAATCTCGAACCGCTTTCACCGTTGGATTCCTCGCGTCGAGATCTTCAAAACTAGATCCCATGTCGATAGGTTTTGACGAACTTTTTTTCACGAAAAAAACCGGATGAAAAAACCGAACCGGGAGCACTGGTTTTTTCCCTTTCCGAAAGAGGCACGCCCGTGCCTCTCATGAAATCACAACCGTGCTTCTCGCGGAAGCAAAACCGTGACTCTCGCGGAAGAAAAAAAAATATGTTTTTTTCGTTTCCGAGGAGGCACGGCCGTGACTCTCGCGAAAGCACAACCGTGCCTCTCGCGGAAGCAAAACCGTGACTCGCAAAATAAAAAAACAGAAAACACGTTTTTTTTTCCGTTTCCGAGAGGCACGGCCGTGACTATCGCTAAAGCACAACCGTGCCTCTCACGGAAGCAAAACCGTGACTCGCGAAAGGAAAAAAAACAAAAAACGTGTTTTTTTTTCGTTTCCGAGAGGCACGGATGTGACTCTCGCGAAAGCAAAACCGTGCCTCTCGCGGAAGCAAAACTGTGACTCTCGCGAAAGGAAAAAAACAGAAAACGCGTTTTTTTTTCGTTTCCGAGTTGCACGGCCGTGCCTCTCGCGAAAGCAAAACCGTGCCTCTCGCGGAAGCAAAACCGTGACTCGCAAAAAAAACGCGTTTTTCCGCGCAATTTTTTTTCGGAATTTTTTTTGATCGAAAAGCTAAGAAAGACCTGTGGAAAACCAAAACCGAGAAAAAACCCGTTTAAAAAGCTGAAAACACGTGCGGAAAAAAAAATCCGGAAGGAGCACCCAGAGCGCGACACGTGGTGAATGACTGAGAGCGCGCCAAGTGGCGCTGATCGTTGCGAGGCTCCCGAAGGAGCGCTCGTTAACTAGTTGCTCCCGGCGTGCGGGGTGGCTTCACGTAGGTTAGCGGAGGCTGCTATAGGCCCATTAGGCCCAATTAATCTGAGATGGCCGAAAAAGTGACCAGAGTAGCCGCCCAGGAAGGTTTGTGATCGTTGTTAATAGTAGCGAAGGAAGCCAGATTACGTCCGATTCAGAGCAAATCTGACGGCCAAAGAATGCTCAGGATTGACGATGGAACGGCCGTGAAGTGTAATGGCCTGAGAGGGATGGAAAGTCGCACAGTTTTAATGTATCTAAACTGACCATAGTGGCGCGCGTTGCCGCGCCCGTCTATTTTGGCAATAAAATGATAGTCATTTTTATCAATGTATATGCACAGGCGCCGAATATGAAAGTGAAATTTTCATGAAGCTACTTCTTTTTCAGTAAAAAATGTGTTTTGTTGTTGTGCCCCATGAACAAACGATAACAAATATTCAAGAAAATTTGAAGAGTATAATGGCACGACATCACTGCTAGGGAAATTATTTAGATTCAAAATCGATCCGCCGACATGCAAATTCTTTTTACGTAACAAATAATGATGATGTTTCATTGAACCATCTCAAAATAAGAATTCCGGTAAACTTATCTCCTTGAATTTCAGCACTTTACGTAACATACATGAATTTGAGCACTTTCAGTAGTAGTACACCGTCTAAATTGTATCCGCAACTATTTAGAAATTTAATTGCAGAGCGGTGCTTGTTTTGCCCTTCTTTTTCGCTGTATCAACATAACTCTTAAGCAAAAATTACATCATGCAATTTAACTTATTTTCCTATGTAAATTAGCAAGCTCTTTTAGTCTGATTAGTCAAAGTGAGGACATCATCAAGTTGTAAATGTTGAAGTATCTAAGCAGAAGAAAAAACATAAAGGACAATAATATCATGTAATAGCATGCTGATCGGAAACAGAATGTGCCGCCTTGCAACATCATGTCAATATTGTACGTCTTCCTCAAAATGATAATGCATCATATAATTTATACATGCAATCCACTGGTGCTACCAGATCTAAATAACTTCACCTCGTATTGAGATAATTTGAAAGCAGTACAGGTCCGGGAAGGTGTAACCTGAAAGTTACATGGGATGAATTGTCAGATGTGAAACAATTAAATAAAATTTTGGAACAACCAGGAACAAGTATCAAACACTTTTTCATGCACTAACAATGATACTCTCGTAATCAGAAAACAAATTGGTAGATGAGGTATCATGCTGTGCTAATCTTGTACCTAATGTGTGCTCTAGAAATCTAAACCATAGCTACAATTCTGGACAAGACACATCCTCCTATCAGTTAGAGAATTGGAGCAGTTAAAGGAAATCAGGAATGGGAGCAGGATGCCAATTCCGCATTGATGGATCTGCAAGGTTGAAATGAAGATCGGACCTGCAGCGAGGAGGCGAGATGGGTTGTGGAGGAGCGCCTCATGCAGGAGCCGCCGCCAAAGGCCCACTTAATCGTCATCACCTTTCCTCTGCTCCATTGGGCAAGTCGCCACCACCGGACGCTGCTACCATTGTGGCTTCACGCCTGCTATGGTCGTCGCCTTTCCACAGCTCACCAATCCGTCAACTAAGAGCACACGTGTTCAGTTGGGAGTAGAAGAAACAAATCAACAAAAGATGAACTTCAAAATCGTTGGAGAATGACCGGATGGGGATGGAACAGCCGGATCCAGAAGACTATATGGACGCGAAACATCAAAGATCGGCATGGAAACTGACCCGCAATTACCCACCGCCCCCAAAATGGCGCGCGATCCATTAAAGTCCTGCAGCGACATTTGATTTTCTTCCTGAATCTCCGGCTACTGAACTTCAATCGACAGCGACGGTTTGCTGCTTATATCACGGCACCATGGGGTAGCCCCACCACGCCACGCGAGACCCTTCCTCTTGCCCAAGTCATACAACCAAGTGCATCTCCAGGCCGGCGAGGCGAGAAGCACTCGCCTCGGTTTTTTAGGGGAGAAGCCCTCGCCTCGTACTTGCTGCTTCGCCTGGCCGCGATGCGTGCGTATGCGTTGGATGATTCACTTTTTTTACTTGAGACGAAAACGCCTAGCAGGCCCAAACAACAGCAGATCACTGATTTTGTTGCGGGAGCATCGGCCCAGTCCGTTTAGCGCTCCCAGCAAAGAGGAAGGTGCATCCAACGGCCAAAAATGCCTAGAACTGCAGATCCGGCGGTTGAGATGCCAATAGCCTGACAGGGCTGGAAAAGTGCTTGGTTGCTTAGAACTGCAGATCCGGCGGTTGAGATGCCAATAGCCTGACAGGGCTGGAAAAGTGCTTGGTTGTAATGTATCTAAATGTGAACAGATGGGGTTCATTTAGAGTATTAGTGGATATTAATTTCCTTCCCTCACATTCAACCAATTTCTACACTCATACGTTTAGTTCCTTACTATATTAATTTGTAAACTAGACTTAACAATTACACAATATCTATGTGTGTTGGTACTCTTTTGGTTGGGTAGTTGGAAGAAGATTAGTTTTTTCATTACATGTGAAAGTGAGTTTATTTACTTTTATTTACTTGCACTGTTGCTTTTAGTTAACACATATGTTTGTGAAATAGTAACTTAGCCAGCATACTGAGGCCTGGCAAAGGAATTTATGGCGAGGCGTACAGGGTTGGAAGCACTGCCTGTAAAGTGCTACACTTTGATGGAGCTTCATTGGTAAGTGAAGAAACCCTGAACATTTATTCATCTACTTGTGTTGTTGTCCACTTTGAATGCCTTGTAGATATTAGAAGAAGTATTAAAAGAAGTTTTGCTCGGGCACATGGGCTGCGGGGTGGCTCGGCATGATCTTCGAGTGGGAATGGGTGGTCGTGGAGGAACTATCCTACCGGAGCGGCATGCATGGCTGACCATCGCAGAGGAGGAGGGCAAGTTGTTGCCGCTGTCATTCGTGCCAAGGGTCGAGGGGATGAAGGCCGAGCACACCACCTCCAAAGTGTTCAGCTGGTCCTGGGATTCCTTGGATCTCCGACGCCTACCGTCTCACAAGGAGGAGATCCACGGCGGCAATGCGCCCAGGGTTGGTTTTCTTGATGGTGGTCTACCCCATCGACGACGCCCACAAAATAGGGTTTCTCTTCTTTATAAGCACTACTAATTGATGATAATCCTATACACTGTTATTTTAATTTATTCTTTGATATTTGATGATTAATACTTATCTATCAATTAAAAATTCATTCAAGTTCTACAATCTTTACGCTGAAACAAAACAATAAAACAATGTCCGCGTGTGATTTTTGTTGACACTTGTGGTTTAAAAAATACTAATAGTAAGTTATTTATGTACCAACTCCCCTAATGATATTTGCATATGCTGTTCGAATTTCTCTATGGAAGAACACATGAATCGTACTAATGTGCATTTAGGATAGAGGTATTTGAAGTTTACAAAAGCTTGAAGAAGTTGTATGTTGGTTTCTTTTTATTGTTCTGAAATCGCTGCCCTTGTTGGATTGTTCTGTATCATACCTAAAACAAAATTTTACAGTTAGCATATTTGATGGACTATATTTTTCATTGGGGATTGAATAGAAAAGACTGGGAATCATTGTCTTAGGCTGGTATTCTTGAGATGGTACATGGCATGTGCTTTTGTTGGGTATAAGAAATTTATATAATGATTGGATATTTACGCATATGTATCTTAATGTTTCAGAGTCAGTGTTGCACTGCCTCTTCCGGTCATCTCCCAAACCTTGAGGCTCTAAATATCACCCCGTAGAGAACACTTGATGTCCATGCTTAAATGTCAGGATCTTCATGTACAGCTATCTGGTAGAATTGAATTTTTGCAAACACATGAAAATTTCTATTTTATTGGTTTTTCTGTTACCCAGTTTGCATTATTTTTTTTTGACTGTCAAGGGGGACTATTCAGAGATACTGCTGGTTTTAAAATTAAATAAATACTATACACATTAGCATCAAACAATTTTGCAGAAAGTGGATCTTTTAAGTTCAGGAAAACAACATGATGTCATCTCACTTGGTAAATATGTAAACCTGGTTTAGTGTTCTCTAAAGCTATGTCACCCCAACTACGTGGTCCAGTTCCAGTAACAGCCACTTGATGGCCAGTTCAGAAGCACCTTTGGTGATACGTATGGAGTACAACTAGATAGTTGAGTGTCCAAATCACTCCTTGTTTTTCTTATTGATACTTATTTGGGTTTCTTTTACAAGACTTATCCTAAACCATTTTTAGGGTCCTATTTGCCACATGATCCATGAGTAGCGAAGCAAAGGAGAAACGGTAGAAAGAAAAGCAGCGCAGCAAGGCGCGCATATGGTTGTAGTCTATCCCAACCCATCCCAAATCTATGGTACACGCGTCATCTCCTCACAAGGGTAATAAACCTGTAAAACGGTGAACGTCAATAGCTTAGCTGGTTTTATTTCTGTATATATTTACTCAAATGATAAGCACTGAATGTCAGGTGCTTAGGAGTTCACCCCGAACGTTTTACCCACCAATAGTTTCATCAGCACGAATCTCTGAACAAAGCACTTTGCCACGTCATTTTTTGCAGTCCAGCCACGTCATTTTTTGCAGTCCTTCATGCTGTATCGCAAGCGAGCGAACGAAGCGGTGCTTTTTCCCCTTATATCCCTTTCGTCCCGACTACATGTGGCCGAATTCACTGTTCTGACCCTTTTTATCAAACTTTAGCACGATTTGACCCCGTTTTGAAATCTTTTTTGAATCTGGCCCTTTTTTATACCGCCATAGTCGTTAGCGGTAGGTTTACATTGTCTACCGCCAAGGTCAATGACAGTAGGCTTTGGTCAACGTTTAAACGGACGTTTGCAGATTGCGCAAGCTCTACCGCCATAGACGGTGGCGGTAGCTAGTTATACCTTACCGCCAGCCACAGTGGCGGTAGACTACCATCGTGCAAGTGTGTGTTGTTGCATGCATGTTCATACAGAGACCATGCTTCACTCACACCACTTGCTGTTGATATGCATGCATGTTCATACGCACGCAGGTAAGTAGCCCTGTAAAGCACTAATGCATACATAAACTACATATTTGAATACGCACATCGGCCGGCCGCATATGCATACATATATGAATACCCATATAGCCATATAGCTATAGAGCCAGCCAATGAGATGAGTACCAGATATAGATCTGAGTTTAAACTTTAAACTAAGTATACTTATCATACATTTGCTTGCATGGTCTTATTTCATAAATCATCATTTATCACAAAATAATTAGTAATCTCACTATCTGGGTTATCACAAGAATAGTCATTTGGATAATTAGTCGAACTGACAGCCAGGTCCCACACGAAATAGCCCGGAACCCAATGACCCGATGCGTCTCCTCCGACGGACCAATGGCGCCGCGTGTTGGCGCTCTTGTGCACCCGTGCAAGGCCCCTAGCCCGGCTATTTAAGGCGAACGCTGGCACCGAAATCCTACCCATCCACATTTTCTCCCCTCCCGTCCACCTCCACATTTCACTCGTCACCGCTCGCCGGCCACCACCACAATCAAGTAGTCACGCCACCACGCCGATGGGTCAGGAGCTACCCTTATCTAACACCGGAGCGCCGGTTGTAGCTCCATGAGCAGATCCGGGTAAGGCCGAAGCCCAGATCACCGTGGGCCTACCTCGGGACGCGGCGGATTTGGAGGAAGAGGAGGACACTGTCCGCGAACGCGTCCGGACGCGTCCGCGGGCGTTTGTGAGGCCGGATTTGGTGTTCGCGGTTGTAGAGGCTCTTATATATACGCACATACATTTTAATCATGGAAGTATATGTAGTACTACCTGCATGCACTAGTTGTTTACTTTTTTACAATAGCTACATTTCAATCGCCTAAATTTTGAATTTGGGTCAATCAATTTTGATTGAGGAAAGAAACAGCCGGAGGGGAGGAAGAAGCTCGCTGGGCAGGCTACCCCATTATCTATCTTAGGGTTGAGGGTGGGGGCGGTGGTGGACGACGGTGGTGTGGGGCTTCGCCGAAGAAAAAACTAGGCACATGGGCCTAGAGGGATGGCCGAGGGCGTCGAAAGACCGGTGGGAGGGTGGTTCCGGGGAGGGCGACGAGGCGGCGCGGGAACGCCGCCGACCGCGGGTGGTGGTGGCCGGCGGTTCGGCCGGTGGAATGCTGGGAGGAGGAAGAAGAAGGGCCGCGGGATGTTAGATCTCCATCCGACGTCCAGAATGAATCGATCGACCGATTTGAAAAATCAGTCGATTTACATGTAGTCGCGTAGTCAGCAAACGTCCGTTTAAACGTAGATCAAAGCCTACCGCCATTGATTTTGGCGGTAGGCTATGTAAACGTACCGCTAAGGACGATAGCGGTAGGAAAAGGGTCAGATCCGAAAAAGATTTTAGAACGGGGTCAAATCATGCTAAAGTTTGACAAAAGGGTCAGAACAGCGAATTTGGCCACCACATGTATGGCACTCACATCACACCCAGTAGCGAGGCGGAGGCAGCTCCCTGGGCGGAGGGAGCGGTGACTCCGGCTATTTCCTGACGAGCACCGGGGGAGAGCTGTGAATTCAGATGTTTTCGATGCAATCATCTTTGACGGTTGTTCTCGAGGGCACTTAATTATGTGAGTTGATGCGACATTATGTGGGACTCCCGCATCTCGTCCCACTTGCAGCCTGAGTCGCAATCATCTTTCACGGTTGTTCTCGAGGGCACTTTGAACCACGGATTTAAGGAAGCAGCAAAGTCCCGAAATGGTTTGTACTCCGCGAGAGAGAACGGAAATTCATTCACAACAATCAACTTGACTAATTCAAACCGTGAGACTTTAGGATCAAATTTCCAATTAGGATCTATCGCCTCAAGAGGACCCAACTTGTCAATCATTTCATTCATTGCAGTTTTCATTGGGCATACCTCCAAGTGCCGACGTAAGTGGCTGGTCCCAGAGTATCGTGTGGCCGGAAAAATTTGTTGACAATGATTACACTGGCCTTCCACAAGCATTTGACCACAATAGATTGGCTCGGCCTCCTCCCAAATGCGAGATACCAGCTTGCGGCATCTACGCTTGGACCCTGCATGCATGGGAAAAGAACACCTTAAACATAGAGGATGAATATTTAGAGGCATCTCGTGTTACTATACAAAGTCGACCATGGGAATATCCGGAAGCAAATCTTACCATGGGAGCTAGGTCTTCTCGCTGCAGGAGAGAAATTTTGAAGTGAAGGGGTGTTCTGTAGTGGCGTCGGTTGTGAAGCAGGTGTCTCTAGTTGATCTGCTAACTTTGCCCTTTTTGCGGAAGCGTGCCTCACCGCCGATGACACCCTCTTCAATGCAGCTGATCTTGCTAACATATTGACCCCTGGGGAGCGCGCCACAATCTTTGGAGAATAAACTCGTGGACTAGCTCTCTAGAACAATGTAAACATAATAGGTCAGAATTCAGTTAAGAATTATCATATAAGCATCAGATGTACACATGTAGAGGGATTTCCTCATTTCCAACTTGTAGAGGATACTAGTATATGCCAAGATTCAGATGTACTAAAGTGCACAATCTGACAGCAGGTTAAATGACTGGATATGTCAAACAAAAATAGAACAAACACCAGATTTATATCAGAGAAAACATTAACTACATAAGGACATGCCTAGATTTCAGAAGATGGTTCAGTAAAGTAAAACATGCCCCTTTCATATCTCAGCATCAAAATGCCTATTGTTGGTAGACTATAGTTTGTACCTTGCAAGGTTTAGCTCCCTTTGCAGCAGCCTCCATTGCCTTGTGAACATTTTCCGCCTTCAATTTAGCATCATCCTCAATCAGATTTTTCTCCAAGAGCTGGAGACCCTCAAAATCTACAGCAGCAACCCTCCTCTCCTCAGGTTTAGAGGCCTCCAGAGACTTCTTCTTTTCTTGCATCTTCTCATATTCTTCAATGGGAGCCTCCTACTCTTTCTCAGCAGTGGTCTAATTAGGAGCATCCCCATTAGAGTCTTCCTTCTTAGGCTGTTGCTTCTTCAGCTTCCTCTTGACAGAGCCACTGAGGCACTTGTTCTTGTCAGATTCAGAAGCAAGGACGGCTTCAACAACATTCTCAGCAGGGGCTTCATGGACAGCTGCTATCTTCTTCTTCTTCTACAAGTTAAAAATCTTGATTATCATTTGACATGCTACAACATGTTTAGTTCCAGCACTAACTACATGCTACAACATGCTTTACTGAACATAAGGCAATCATCGGCAAATAGGATATGATGCACCATCAGCGCCGTGTCTACAATCTTAATGCCCTCAATTTGGTTCGAAAGGGCAAAAACTCACAGGTCTATCCCCCATTGAATAGAACCAAAAAGAACACCGATCTAACACTCCTCACTGATAAATGCCCTGTGTGGCTGTGTAATGTTTATAGAGTTGTGTCTTAGACACCATGATGTAGTTCTGTTCTTACGTTACGGAAATGTGTGTCTGCAGTTTCTAATTGGATTTCCAACTTAAATCCTGCATCGATTTTACAATTGGATTTTCTTCCTGAAACGTTTTGCGGAAATCCTCCCTTCAAGAGAATATAACAGCTTCAGTAAATTTGGTTCAGTGCAAGAGATGAAACATCTTAACCAGGGCAGTGAAATGATCATTAAGTCCCCATTTGGAACACAGTATTCATTTTTTATTCCCACGGAAACTAGCTGGGTTCTTTTGAAGAAAAAATTGTGTTTGCCTACAGCTATTCCTTACTAGAGGATTAATTAAACAATTAAAATACACAAGCGTGAAACATAGGGAGTGCAGTGAAATCAGAGATGTGCTGAGACATGCAATCTGTCATTTGCACCAAGACAAAGATAGGCGTTTATATGCACGCAAGGCCAGATCTCAAGGGGATAATCGGACAACTATCTTGGTAGGTTCTTCTTGGACAGCAGAATTCTTCTTCTTCTTCTTCTTCTTCTTCTTCTTGCAGCCAGACTTAGGGAGTTCAGGTGGAGGTCGCTTCTTGCGAGCATCGCTGGTGACGGCCATGGGTTGGTTGACGGCGGCGCCGCTGGGGCGGACATGGAGGAGATGAATGGTTGCTCTGGTCCGGCAGTGGGGGAGTTGGAAGGCGGCGCAGGTGCAGCCGTGGGGGAGGTGGACCGCGGCGCTGGTGGGAGAGGTGGACGGCGTCGCTGGTGCGGCTACGATGGAGGTGGAAGGCGGCGCTGCGGCGTCCATGGAGATGATGGATATGGGCGCTGCGGCTTCTATGGGGTAGGTGGACGGCGGCGCTAGATCGGCCGTTGGGAAGGTGGACGGCAGCGCTAAGCCGGCCATGGGGAGTCTCCTTCGTGTTTTCCTCCATCGTCTCCGCTGCCCCGCGATGTTGTGGTGCCCGACGTCCATGCTCGGAAACTCACTGAGCTCGCATTCGAGCTCCTCGGTGATCCACCATGCCTCCCCTCTCCTTTTCCCCGCCTGTTCACATTGTGCAACAATTGCCATGTCATTTGTGCAAGACTTTTTTTCGTCTAGGGAGCTCCTGATTATGAATTGCCATGCGAACATCGCACATGTGATCTGATTTTTGTCATCATAACATATTGCCATGTCTCCATTTTTCCATGGCAAATTATAGCCTTTTTTTAAATTTAAGTTTGATGTTCAAATTCACACATCATGGCAATTTTGTTTAATGTAGGATGTCGATTTGTTTATATATAGTTTACAGAAACTAGGATGTGTCAAAACACATCCTAGTTTCTGTAAACTATATAGAAACTAGGATGTGTCAAAACACATCCTATTTGTTTATATATACTTTATATATAGTTTACAGAAACTAGGATGCCGATTTGTTTATATATAGCTAGCCTGGCAAATTCTTTACTTCTTTTTTGCCATGACAAATTTTTACCTTTTGTGCCATGCCAAAATTACCTATATTTACCATGGCAAATTTTAACCTTTTACATACATGTAAATATAATCTCCAATACATGCCATGGAAATTTATTTTAAATAGCCATGGAAATTTTAATTTGAAGTCCATGGCAAATTAACCATAAATTCATGGCAAATTAACTTTAAATATCACAAAAATTTAACTCGACAACCCATGGCAATTTTATTTTCAAAAACCCATGGCAAATTAACTTCAAATCCCATGGAAAATAAATTTTGCATCCATGGGCAAATGAACTTTTAATCCCATGGAAATTTAACTCCACAGCACATGGCAAATTTACTTTATATTATTACTATGGCAAACCTACCTACGGTATGGTGACAATTTTATTTGCCATGTCATTATTTTTGTTTATAATTTGTGTTATTTTTACATACAAGACAAATCTCTCATACAACACATGGAAATTAAAATTAAAATAGCATGGAAAATATTAATATGATTATGCCATGACATCTTTCTTTTATAATTTGTGTTCCTATTGTTCATTTCTATCTTTCCATGGCAATTTTCCATACAAAGCATGGCAATTTAAATTTATAAACACCATGGCAATTTTCAATATGTCTGCCATGGCATTTCTGTTCATAATTTCGTTTTTTTACGTAAACAACAAATATCTCATACAACACATGGAAATTTAAATTAAAATAGCATGGCAAATTTTAATATCAATCTGCCTTGGCAATTTTTTGTTATGGTTTTTGCATCTTTCTTGTTCTATTTTTCCATGGATTATGATTTATCTTCTTTGGTAATGTAAATGTATGTATAACAAATTTTTTCTCTACGTAGGAGTTCTTTTTTCATTTTTTTTCTGTTTTTTGGACTTTCTTTCTGGTTTTTGTGCTATTATTAGAGGCTGGGAAGAGGCCCAGAAAAATGGGCTATGGGGTCTTTTTGTTCGTCCAACAGAGGGGGGTGTTCAAGCTGTAAGGGCTCTTCGATCAAACGTTTTCATACGTTAGAACCTCCCACCTGGAGCAAACTTATCGTTCGGTGTGGGAGGTCCCCAGACCGAATGTCAGGCCGGCACATATCGGCGTCCTATATTTTATGGGTTGCTTGTAATGCACGCATGTGACTCCGATGAAGCTCCTGGAGCAGCCATAATGTCCATTGGAATTATTCTGTTAGACTGAATATTAGATGAACCAGTACCACCGTTGGCTGCAAGACTTCCGGTTTTTAATTCGCATCACCATGAGAAAAATTAGCGTCACGATTAGCACCGTGATTGGGACCATCATCATGGTGTTCCCAAATATGAGGGATAAAATCATCCTCGGGTTTGAAATCCTCCTCCGCTAGCACAAGCTGAAAATTGTATCCATTTAGCTTGACATAAACCCCAGCAGAAACCGAGGTAATTCCACTATCATTATCCTTATGGAACATGTTTGAGTCAAGCTAAATGAATATGCAAGATGCCTGGAGCGAACATAGATGCGCACAATGCTAGGACGGCGCAAGCAAGTCAAGTCAACATCCTGAGTTGCACCAATGACGGATCCCTTGGCACAAACTGGCGTAAGCAAGTCACTTGAAAAAGTCTCAGACAGTCTCCCTTGGGCAGAAGAGATGAGGCAGGGCAACTTAAACCTTTCTTACGAACTAAGCCCCTAAAAGAAAAATCCTAGACAGTTTTTCAAATGGATGGGGATCATCGAACCTCTAGATATCGAAACTAAACCAGTTGGTGCAGCAAATTGTTACATAATTGAGTTTTATGTCAAAAGAAAGTTTGCGTAACTAATATAAGGTTTCAGTAAGACTTAATCCTTTTTACCAACTGCAAGCCCCTAAAATAACCTCCCATTGGTTTTTTAGATGGCTGGGGGCCACCCCCCCCCCCCCCCCCCCCCCCCCTCCGGCCCCCTCCCCCCACTTAGTCCTTTTTCTAGCAACTATAAGGCCCTAAAAGATGCCTTCACTGGTTTTCACATGGCTGTCGCCACTTACATGTAGATTTGAACACATGTGGATAGTACCTGATGAGCACAAGGAAGCTATTTACCACCTGAACTGGATGCCTAGTATTTAGTATTTACATAATTGAGTTCCATATCAATAGAAAGTTTGTGTAAATAATAAAAGGTTTGAGTAAGACCTTTCAAATTTGATTTCACACACCATACAAATATTTATTTTTGGGAGTCACTACTCACCTGGCTCACTTAGGCGGACGATCGCTACGCGTGAAGCCAATGGAGCTGGTATTTGAGAGCGATACTGTCTAGCTAGACCTACTTTGGTGGCCAACCATTACAAGCAACTATGTTTGTGTTAGATTTGAATGACAGTTCCTTGAATTTCCATGAATTTGAAGAAAAGAACAGTCAAATAATCATATGCATGTCTTGTAGCACAAACTGGTGTAAGCAAGTCACTTAAAAAAGTCTCAGACGCAGTCTCCCTTTGGGCAGAAGAGATGAGGAAGGGCAACTTAATCCTTTTTTATAAACTAAGCCCCTCAAAAGGAAATCCTTGACAATTTATCAAATGGATGGGGTGCAACTCCCCCCCCCCCCCCCCCCCCCCCGACTTTAGAGAAAGTACAATAGTATTTTAAAGCCGAAAGTGTTTCTCTAATCTTGAGCACAAATGCACCAGCGTGAAAAAATGAATGTTTTTGTGGATGAACATAAACAAGATTTCTAACATACTTCAAAATTTTGCCTCCAAATGATATCCACGGAGATGTGTGCAAAAAAAAAATGACTGCTCCAAAATGCGTCTTCTTTGAGTCCCAAAATTTAGTTTTTTACAGCCTCCATGGGTGTCTTTTCAAAGTGAAATTTTGCTGGATGTGAAAACTTTTGTTGTTGTTCACACTACTAGGCAAGGGCTTATAGGTGAACCAAAATTAGTGGCGGGCGAGGTGGTCACCCGCCACAGCTATGAGCGTAACTGTGGCGAGCGGTGCTGGTCGTCGGCCGCAGTAATAACCTCCCGTCTGCATAACTCGACAGTGACGGGCACTGTCGGGTGCTCGCCACAGTTGGGTGACCAAGCAGTGGCGGGCGGCGGTAAGCAACCACCACTAGTTAACCTTGTCAGATGTCCAATTTTGGCAGAATATAGCTATGGCGAGTGGTGCTTGCCGCTCGCTAGTGCTAGGTTAAAAAACTTGTGGCGGTCACTTGTCAGCACCCGCCACTGCAACAAAATTTTCACCGCGTGACTAGACGAAAATTACGTCCGCGCGGTCAGCCACCAAAGCTACCCATGACCGCCCAATTCAGGGCACAAAGCTCCCCTCCCCCACCCATCCCCCCCCCCCCCCCCCCCCCGAACACCACCACGCTCCGCCGGCCCTTGTAAGCGCCGGCAACGCGCGATGCCCCCCCCCCCGGCCCCGCACGCTCCGCCACTCTCCCGGCCCGCATCCCTCTTCCCCATCTCCACCACCACCCAGGCGCCATCGAACGACCCTCTCTCCACCGACCCCCTCCGCTGGTGCGGCTCCACCCGCATGAACAGACGACCGCGTCGGCCATCTCCACATACCCATCCACCGACACGCGTGCACCTCCGCCCGCACCAACACAACTCCTCAGCCATCTACACACCGCTGCTCTTGGTTGTTGCTTGAATTAATTCATTAATTGCTTTTGCTATATATGTTAGCCATGGGCGCAGTGGTGTCAAAGTAGTGGTGCGCCGGGAAGAAGACATTGTTGACGAGGCATCACGTCGGGTGTGCCAAACCCAGGGACACATCATAGACGAATGCACATGTCGGTGTTGCCAGCGCCAGGCATGCTTAGACGGATGAAGACGAAATTGACGAGCGACACACCAAGCTTTCCAGGCCCGAGGACACGTTATGGACGAAAGCACGCATCGGTGTTGCCAGCACCGAGCATGTGTAGAAGAGGGACCTCAATGAGCTGTACGCCATGTCAATGAGTCGGAGGGGCCAGCAGAGAAGGAGACTCGAGATGATTGTGGCGCCAATCGGCATGGGGCCGTTGTCACCAACGGTGGTCGGAGTAGATGAAGTGGTCAGGGAAGATGACGGCGACGTTAGCGACGAGTTGGTGTTAGATGAAGATGAAGGGGGTGGACGGGCGGCGGCGCTACAGGGGTAGGAGCGGTGGCTAGGTTAGGAGCATGGCGGCGGTGCTTGC
The DNA here is from genome assembly GCA_011799875.1 of Thinopyrum elongatum. Taxonomy (NCBI): domain Eukaryota; kingdom Viridiplantae; phylum Streptophyta; class Magnoliopsida; order Poales; family Poaceae; genus Thinopyrum; species Thinopyrum elongatum. Next base: position 18,078,575 of record CM022297.1, on the reverse strand, counting down.
AGTAGGCGAGGAACCCGACAACGTGACGAAGACCGGTGCGAACGGTGGCGTTCCCGCACCAAGGAAGGCGGCGCGGTGCATACCACAGGAAGTCAACACGGGGATGGCAGAGTGGACCGCGGGCCACGGCGCTATGGCCTGAAGAGGCGACGCAGCGAAAGTAGGCGGGTCGGGGCGGCGGTGGGGACCGTGGGCCGCGGCGCGATGGACTGAAGGGGCGGCGGAGCCCGGGTCGGTGCAATCACTGGGACGGCCTCGAGGCAACGGCGTGGACCACGTGGCGCGGTACTATGGCCCGAAGGGGCGACGCAGCGGCAATGCACGAGTCGGTGCAGCCGCGGGGAGAACCGCGGGGCAGCTGCGCTGCGGCCCGACGGGGCAACACAGCGGCAACCCGTTGCTTGATTGGTGGAGGGGCATGCTGAACTCGGGAACGATCTTCACAAGACCTACTGAGGCGCGCGCAAGCGACTAGCTAGGTCGGTCGCGTGGCACGGATGGAGCGGAGCGGCGACCAGGTGATCAATCTAGCCGCTCGCAAGGTCGGGGGCGCCGATCGCTGATGAAGTGGCCGAGATACCGACGCCACGCATGAGGGACGTGCGAACAGCCGACGCGTTCACGCGGCCCATGCCCGAGAGGGGTGCACTTTGCGGATGATACGTCCATTTTGCATCATGTTTTCTACTGTTATTTATGATTTTTTTACGCATAATAATGCTTTTTGGAGTAATTCTAATGTCTTTTCTCTCATAATATGCAAGGTACACATAAAGAGGGAGAATTCCGGCAGCTGGAAATCTGGACCTGGAAAAGCTAGGTCAGGCTACCTATTCTGCACAACTCCAAATAAGCTGAAACTTTACGGAGATTTTTTATGGAATATATGAGGAATATTGGAGCAAATAAGTACCAGAGGGGGCCCACCAGGTGGGCACAACCCACCTGGGCGCGCCAGGGAGCCCAATCGCGCCCTGGTGGGTTGTGCTCCCCTCGGCCCACCTCCGGTGCCATCTTCTGGTATATAAGTGATTTTGACCTAGAAAAAATAGGGAGAGGACTTTTGGGACGGAGCGCCTCCGTCTCGAGGCGGAACTTGGGCAGGAGGACTTTTGCCCTCCGGCAGAGCGATTCCGCCGGGGGAACTTCCCTCCCGGAGGCGGAAATCATCGTCATCATCATCACCAACAACTCTCCCATCTTGGGGAGGGCAATCTCCATCAACATCTTCAACAACACCATCTCATCTCAAACCCTATTTCATCTCTTGTGTTCAATCTTTGTACCAGAACTATAGATTGGTGCTTGTGGATGACTAGTAGTATTGATTACATCTTGTAGTTGATTACTATATGGTTTATTTGGTGGAAGATTATATGTTCAGATCCATTATGCTATTTAATACCCCTCTGATCTTGATCATGAATATCATTTGTGAGTAGTTACTTTTGTTCTTGAGGTCACGGGAGAAATCATGTTGCAAGTAATCATGTGAACTTGATATGTGTTTGATATTTTGATAGTATGTATGTTGTGATTCCCTTAGTGGTGTCATGTGAACGTCGACTACATGACACTTAACCATATTTGGGCCTAAGGTAATGCATTGTGGAGTAGTTATTAGATGATGGGTTGCGAGAGTGACAGAAGCTTTCACCCTAGTTTATGCGCTATTTCGTAAGGGACCGAATGGATCCAAAAGTTTAATGCTATGGTTAGAATTTATTCTTAATACTTTTCTCGTAGTTGCGGATGCTTGCGAGGGGGTTAATCATAAGTAGGAGGTTTGTTCAAGTAAGAACAGCACCTAAGCACCGGTCCACCCACATATCAAATTATCAAAGTAGCGAACACGAATCGAATCAACATGATAAAAGTGACTAGATGAAATTGCCGTGTACCCTCAAGAACACTTTGCTTACAATAAGAGACTGTTTTGGCCTGTCCTTTGCCTCAAAAGGATTGGGCTACCTTGCTGCACTTTTGTTACTACTATCATTACTTGCTCGTTACAAATTATCTTGCTATCAAACTACTCTGTTACTTACAATTTCAGCACTTGCAGACATTACCTTGCTGAAAACCACTTGTCATTTCCTTCTGCTCCTCGTTGGGTTCGACACTCTTACTTATCGAAAAGAGCTACAATTGATCCCCTATACTTGTGGGTCATCAAGGCTATTTTTTGGCGCCATTACCGGGGAGTGAAGCGCCTTTGGTAAGGAAACATTTATATAGTGTGCTGAAATTTATTGTCACTCGTTACTATGGAAAACAATCCTTTGAGGGGTTTGTTCGGGGTATCTTCACCTCGACCGGAACCACAATTAGCCACCCCTCAACCTACTGCACCTACTGAAAATATTGAATATGAAATTCCTTTGGGTATGATAGAACAACTGCTAGCTAATCCTTATGCAGGAGATGGAACCGAACATCCTGATATGCACTTGATATATGTGGAACAGATTTGTGAATTGTTTAAGCTTGAAGGTTTACCCAGAGATGAAGTTAAGAAGAAGGTTTTCCCTTTATCTTTGAAGGGAAAAGCATTGGTATGGTATAGTCTATGCGATGATATTGGATCTTGGAATTGGAATCGATTGAAATTGGATTTTCACCAAAAAAATTATCCTATGCATCTAGTTCATCATGATCGGAATTACATATATAATTTTTGGCCTCGTGAAGGAGAAAGTATCGCTCTAGCTTGGGGCTGTAGGGTAACGCAGCAGAAAACAAAAAAAATTCCGACCTACGCACCAGCCCAGGACCACTATGGAGACTGCATACAAGGTTTGATCATATTCGTTACCGACTCGTAGCGCAGCGGAAGTAGAGTTGATGACGATCGGCGGTGCAGATCCCCGCAGCTAGGATTTACAACCTCCCAACCGCGAGGATGTACTCCCTCATCCGACACTCGGACAGCCCTCCGGGAGGCGGTCGGACAGTCCCCCGGACGGTGTCGCGGACAGCCCTTCGGGAGGACTCACAGAACTCGGACCGTCACTCGGACAGCCCTTCGGGAGGACACTCGAACAGCCCCTCGGGCAAAAGGACGAAACTCCGACCTCTCTACGGGGTTGCACACATACGGTGTCATCTATCCGGTAGGGCTTCGCCGTCCAGAACTAGTTCCTGCCGGAACCCAGACAGCCTTTCGGCTCTACGAAACTATTTCGTGGGAGGGAGAGAGAATGCCAGATCATGCATGGCTTGTGTGAGAGAGTTGGAGTGGAGTTGGAGAGCACCTCTCCTCCTCCTTATATAGTGGTGGAAGGGGTGGAGGGGGCTGAAATTTCAGCCCACTAAACATGGGGAAAACATGTTCCCACAAAACAAGGAGAACATGTTCCCACCAAACAAGGGAAAAACATGTTCCCTTGTCCATGGTGTTCCCCCATGGGACCCCACCTTCCTCCCAACACTCTCCACCATTTGTGGGGGCTGCCCCCCACCATGGGGGCCCCCCCCAACATCTTTGTCCAGCCACAAGGGGCTGCCCCCTCAAGGGGGGGCGCCCCCAAAACAGCCCAAAACAGCCCCCACGATCCGTGGGATCTTGTCCCCTCACGCTGGGACAAGAAGTTTTCCATGACTATTACTTCTGAAAAATTCCAAAAGGTCCCAGAACATTTCTGACACCCTCTAAAATTATCTGGACGCGCTCTGGAACATTTCCAGTATGGTGGTTTAATTTAAAACCATCTTTGTTTACCCGGTAAACAACTCCGGCAGCTCCGAAACTTTTTTTCGGTTTTATCTCCGAAAAAATTCTAGAAATTACCAGACCAATCTGGCAACCTCCAAAACATTCCCGGTGCTTGCCGAAACCTTTTTGGATCAATGGTTTTATCCGAAACAACTTTTCGGTTTTACCGAAACTTTTTCAGTGTTCTCTCTCCGGAACTCTTCCGTTGTCTCCGAAACTTTTCGGTGATTTTCTCTCAGACTCCCTGTCTAGAATTCAGCAGATAGATGACCCTTAAGCGTGTGACCCTATAGGTTCGGTGAAGTATAGACATGACCGGAACACCTTCCGATCAATGATCAGCATCGGAGCCGTGGACACCCATATTGACCCCTATACCCACACGAATGAATATTCGAGTGAACCTCCAGTTGCCGTGTGCTATTCCTGTTGCTTCACGATATGTTACAAATACCCGAGGTTAGACATGTTGGCATTTCTGTGGATCAACAACTTGTCCACTATGCTAGTTACCTCGTTACCGGTATCGTTCTCTTTTCTCGTTCCCGTGTTCCGGCATCCCCGTGATCAAATCACAAAGTGTCTGGCCAGACGATGATGGATACCGTAACACCGAGAGGGCCCAGAGATATCTCTCCATCGTCGGAGGATCAAATCCCAATCTTGAGCTATCAAGTTACTTGACATACTTTCCCATGAACCCGTAAGCCGCCGTAATAGCCATCCAGTTACGGATGACGTTTAACAAACCCCAAAGTTCATGAATCAAGCATGAAGAAACTCGATACTCTCATGGTCTGAGGAATCATGCAAACATTAACAATCTCTGTGTTATTAACCATAAACTTGTGACGAATGTATCTCATAGCATAACATCAATCGGGTCGATTCAACACAAATGTTCTTCTAACATTGTGCCCTCAAAGTTGCTGGCATAGACATGCCCATGATTGGGAAAACATAATCATCATGCAACACTTGAGCTAGTCTTAGAGGCATGACTAGGAATACATTTTACCGTTTATTATTCCACACGTGCACATGGGTTTTCCCCAGAGCCTTTATGGATATACGGGCTCGGGAACCACAGCAGTTATAGCATGGAACATAAACATAATAATGAGCATGGAGATAAATAATAACATTTATTATTGCCTCTAGGGCATATCTCCTACAGCTTGGGGGAGGCTTAATTCAATGTTATATTCATGCCCCAATCATGAGCTCTCAAGAGAAATTATTATCCAGAATTTTTATGCTCGGCTTTCTCATAATGATCGATCCATGCATGATACTTCTTGTGGTGGTTCTTTTATGAAGAAGTCTATTGAATTCCGGTGGGATCTTTTGGAAAGAATTAAACGCAACTCTGAAGATTGGGAACTCGACGAAGGTAAAGAGTCAGGTATTAAGCTTGAGTATGATTGTGTTAAATCTTTTTTGAATACCGATGCTTTTCAAAAGTTTAGCACTAAATTTGGACTTGACTCTGAGATAGTAGCCTCTTTTTGTGAATCATTTGCTACTCATGTTGATCTCCCTAAGGAGAAGTGGTTTAAATATCACCCACCTATTAAAGAAGAAATTAAATAACCGGTACTAGCTAAAGAGGAAACTATTATTTATAATGTTGATCCAGTGGTTCCTACTGCTTATATTGAGAAACCACCTTTCCCTGTTAGGATAAAGGAACATGCTAAAGTTTCAACTGTGGTTAACAAAATTTATATTAGAACACCTAAACATGATGAACAAATTAAAGTAGAGCCTAGTGTTGCAATGGTTAAGGATCTCTTGGAAGAAAATATAGATGGGCATGTTATCTACTTCTGTAATGAAGCTACTAGAATTGCCAAACCCAATAAAACGGATAATCATAGACCCGTTGTTGACATGCCCGTTGTCTCAGTTAAAATAGGAAATCACTGTTATCATGGTTTATGTGACATATGTGCTAGCATGAGTGCTATTCCCTTTACCTTATATCAAGAAATTATGAATGATATAGCACCCGCTGAAATAGAAGAAATAGAGGCCACTATTAAACTTGCTAATAGAGACACCATCACACCACTTGGGATTGTTAGAGATGTTGAAGTCTTGTGTGGGAAAATAAAATACCTTACTAATTTTCTTGTTCTTGGTTCCCCACAAGATGACTTTTGTCCCATTATCTTTGGTAGACCTTTCTTGAACACCGTTAATGCTAAAATAGATTGTAAGAAACAAATTGTTGGTGTCAGTTTTGGTGATGAGTCTCATGAGTTTAATATTTCCAATTTTAGTAGAAAGCTTCATGAAAAGGAATTGCCTAGTAAGGATGAAATAATTGGTCTTGCTTCTATTGATGTGCCTCCTACTGATGCTCTAGAACAACATTTGCTAGACCATGAAAATGATTTACATATGCATGAAAGAAATGAAATAGATGAGATTTTCTTCGAACAGCGTCCTCTGCTTAAACACAATTTGCCTATTGAAACTCTAGGAGGTCCTCCTCCACCTAAAGGTGACCCTGTGTTTGAATTAAAACAATTGCCAGACACTTTGAAATATGCTTATCTTGATGAAAAGAAGATATATCCTGTTATTATTAGTGCTAACCTTTCAGAACATGAAGAAGAAAGATTATTGAAAGTTCTAAGGAAGCACCGAGCTGCTATTGGATATACTCTTAATGATCTAAAAGGCATTAGTCCCACTCTATGTCAGCACAAGATTAATATGGAGCCTAATGCTAAACCCGTTGTTGATCACCAACGTTGGTTAATTCCGAAGATGAAGGAAGTGGTAAGAACGGAAATATTAAAACTTCTGGAAGCAGGTATAATCTATCCTATAGCTGATAGTAGATGGGTAAGTCCTGTTCATTGTGTCCCTAAGAAAGGAGGTATTACTGTTGTTCCTAATGATAAGAATGAGCTTATTCCACAAAGAATTGTTACAGGCTATAGAATGGTAATTGATTTTAGAAAATTAGACAAAGCAACTAGAAAAGATCATTACCCTCTCCCTTTCATTGATCAAATGCTAGAAAGATTATCTAAGCACACACATTTTTCCTTCCTTGATGGATATTCTGGTTTTTCACAAATACCTGTCTCTCAACCTGATCAAGAAAAGACCACTTTGACTTGTCCCTTTGGAACTTATGCTTATAGACGTATGCCTTTCGTTTTATGCAATGCACCTGCTACCTTTCAAATATATATGACTGCTATATTCTCTGCCTTTCATGAAAAGATTTTTGAAGTTTTCATGGATGACTTTTCTGTCTACGAGAAGTCTTTTAATGATTGTTTAAGCAATCTTGATCAAGTTTTGCAGAGATGCGAGCAAACAAATCTTGTCTTGAATTGGGAGAAGTGCCACTTTATGGTTAATGAAGGTATTGTTTTGGCCCATAAAATTTCTGAAAGAGGTATTGAAGTGGACAAAGCTAAGGTTGATGCAATTGAGAAAATGCCATGTCCTAAAGATATCAAAGGTATTCGTAGTTTCTTAGGTCATGCTGGTTTCTATAGGAGATTTATCAAAGACTTTTCTAAAATTTCTAGGCCTCTCACAAATCTTTTGCAAAAGGATGTTCCTTTTGTTTTTGATGATGATTGTTTAGAAGCCTTTGAAACGCTCAAGAAAGCCTTAACTTCTGCACCTATTGTTCAACCACCTGACTGAAACTTGCCTTTTGAAATTATGTGTGATGCTAGTGATTATGCTGTTGGTGCTGTTATAGGACAAAGAGTTGATAAGAAACTAAATGTTATTCATTATGCTAGTAAAACTCTAGACAGTGCTCAACGAAATTATGCAACTACTGAAAAAGAATTCCTAGCAGTGGTGTTTGCTTGTGACAAATTTAGATCTTACATTGTTGATTCAAAAGTAATTGTTGACACCGATCATGCTGCTATAAAATATCTTATGGAAAAGAAAGATGCTAAACCTAGACTTATTCGATAGGTTCTCTTGCTACAAGAATTTGATTTACATATCACTGATAGAAAAGGGGCAGAGAACCCCGTAGCTGATAACTTATCTAGGCTTGAAACTGTGCTTGATGACCCACTACCTATTGATGATAGTTTTCCTGATGAGCAGTTAGCTGCAATAAATGTTTCTCATAACACTCCTTGGTATGCTGACTATGCTAATTACATTGTTGCTAAATATTTACCACCTAGCTTTACAAACCAACAAAAGAAAAAAATCTTTTATGATTTAAGACACTACTTTTGTGATGACCTACATCTTTATAAAGAAGGAGTAGATGGTATTATTAGACGTTGTGTACCTGAGCATGAACAGGGACAAATCCTACGGAAATGAAACTCCGAAGCTTATGGAGGGCATCATGCGGGAGACAGAACTGCTCATAAGGTATTGCAATCTGGATTTTATTGGCCTACTCTCTTCAAGGATGCCCATAAGTTTGTCTTATCTTGTGATGAATGTCAAAGAATAGGTAATATTGATAAGCATCAAGAAATGCCTATGAATTATTCACTTGCTGTTGAACCATTTGATGTTTGGGGATTTGATTACATGGGACCTTTTCCTTCCTCTAATGGGTATACACATATTTTGGTTGCTGTTGATTATGTTACTAAATGGGTAGAAGCTATTCCAACCAGTAGTGCTGATCACAACACCTCTATTAAAATGCTTAAGGATGTTATTTTCCCAAGGTTTGGAGTCCCTAGATATTTAATGACTGATGGTGGTTCTCACTTTATTCATGGTGCTTTTCGTAAAATGCTTGCCAAGTATGATGTCAACCATAGAATTGCATCGCCTTATCACCCTCAGTCTAGTGGTCAAGTTGAACTTAGCAATAGAGAAATAAAGTTAATTTTGCAAAAGACTGTCAATAGGTCCCGGAAGAATTGGTCTAAGAAATTAGATGATGCACTTTGGGCTTATAGAACAGCATATAAAAATCCTATGTGTATGTCTCCTTATAAAATGGTTTATGGAATAGCTTGTCATTTACCTCTGGAGTTAGAACATAAAGCATATTGGGCAATCAAAGAACTCAACTATGATTTCAAACTTGCCGGTGAAAAGAGGTTATTTCATATTAGCTCACTAGATGAATGGAGAACCCAAGCTTATGAAAATGCCAAGTTATTTAAAGAAAAAGTTAAAAGATGGCATGATAAAAGAATCCAAAAGCGTGAGTTTAAAGTTGGAGAATATGTTCTTTTGTACAACTCTCCTTTCAGATTTTTTGCAGGAAAATTCCTCTCAAAATGGGAAGGACCCTATGTTATCGAGGAGGTTTATCGGTCTGGAGCTATCAAAATAAATAATGCCGAAGGAACTAACTCGAAGGTTGTTAATGGGCAACGAATAAAACATTATATCTCAGGTACGCCCATTAATACTGAAAGTAATATTATCCAAACTATGACACCGGAAGAACACATAAAAGAGTCCTTCCGGAACACTCCAGAATCGTGAAAAAAGAGGAGGTACGTGATACGGTAAGTAAACGGACTCCGAAAAATCCACAAAAATATATGTTTGTCAGTTTTGGAATATTTAGAAAATTAGGAAAATAAGAAACTACCGGGAAAGTGACCCTGGTGGGCACAAGACACCAGGGCGCGCCTGGCTTGCCAGGCGCGCCCAGGTGGGTTGTGCCCACCTCGGGTACCTTCCGGACTCCGTTTTTCTACCGTTTGCTTGTTTCCCAAGATAAAAAAATCATTATATACCCCCCCGAACCTATTGACCACCGTATCGCGGAGAAATCTTCTATTTTCTTTTCTTGCTGTTTTTGGTCAGATCTGTTAAGCCAGGCATCATGTCTTCTTCCTCCTCCAACAACGTAGAAGAGGATTCTTGGTTGATGAAGATCGAGCTGAAGAGAGAAGAGCCTGTAGAAGCCGTCAAGGGAGACGAGAGCAAGGATGCTGCCGTAGATCAACCCCCGGTGGTCGAGCAAGCACTACCGCCGAGGAGGAAGAAGATGATATCCTTAAACCTTACTATGCTCATCTTACCCCTACTGAGATTGAAGCCTTTCGCATCATTGAAACGGTTCATGTGCAAAATAAATATCTCACCCGTGAAAATATTCTGCATCAAGAGCACATCATCTTCCTCCGGAGCGTCATTCGTCGATTGGAGAATCTCTTGATCCTGAAGGAAAGGATCGCCTCTACTTCATCACCACCACCTTATTCATCACCAAAAGAAAATTGAGTATCGGGTATGGGCACTCCCCTTGGCTTCTGCCAAGCTTGGGGGAGGTGCCCCGGTATCGTATCATCCCCACTATCTTTTGCATTTACTTATTTTAGTTTGATCTTTTGCTTTAGATGAATAAAAATTTAGTTCGATCCTTTCTTCTTGAGAGCTTGCTTAGTGATCTATCATTGTAATCGTGTGCGAGATATATAATAAAGCTTAGTTTGAGTTTCTTGCTTTCTTTACTTTCATGTTGCAATAAAAAGAAAGGAAATAAATGAAAAAGATCATATGCTAATCTTATGGTAGGTGATGGCACCACATAAGGAAAAGTATAAGTAGGAAATTTTATTAGAGATTGACAAACATAGCATTGGTCAATGATGCAACTCATGAAAGAATTAATAAGGGAAGAGAAGATTCACATATAAATACACTATCCTAGAAATCTTTTGTGATTGTGAGCCCCCATCAAAATATTATATGCCAAAATTGTTGACGTTGGACAAGGAAGACAACGTAATGATTTATGTTTATTCATATTCACATAGAAGTTATATTGTCATAGATCCTTCAACATGTGGTGCTTGCCCCCTATCTTTGCTAGCCAAAAATTCCGCACTAAGTAGAGATACTACTTGTGCATCCAAAAACCCTTAAACCCAAATCTTATTTTCAAGAGTCCACCATACCTACCCTCAAGTAAGTTGTCATCGGTGCAATAAGGCGATAAAAATTGTTTCTAAAAGTGTGAGATCATTTAGTGTAAGAGAAAATTGAGCGTTGTACGAACTTGTGATGGTGAAGAATAAAAGCGACAGACTGCATAATAAAGGTTGCTATCACAAGGGGCAATACAACGTGGCATTCTTTTGCACTAAGGGGTTGAGCATACAAACAAATAAGCGCATGGCGTAGGGCCTATCTTTTATTTTATGTATTTACTTTTATGCAAGAGTCAAAGTTTCTTCTCTCTATTCCTTTTTATTTTTCTCGTTTGGCAAGCATCATGTGGTGAGGAAAGATCTAGGCACATATGTCCAGTTGAATATGGGTAGCGAGTTATTATTGTTGACATCACCCTTGTGGTGAATACGTTGGGAGGCAAAACTATGAGCCCCCATCTTTCTATGTGTCCGGTTGAAACATTTCGCTCATGTGTATGCGATGAGTGTTAGCAATCATAGAAGACTATATGATGGTTGAGTATGTGGACTTGCCTAAAGGCTCCGATATGTGACCCTTCCTGAAAAGATGATGAATTGTAGTTGCAAAGTTGACTGAGAACATAGTTTGTTGGTTTCTAATAGAGTTTATGCTTTATACTTCGATAGTGTGATGAAATGTTACCTATTCATGAGAAGTCTATGATAAAAGTTCTATGATAAAAGTTTTATGTTTAAATTTGTTGCTGTTATAATAATATACATGATGCTTCTATGTTCGTATTTTGTTTTTATCGACACCTCTCTCTCTCTAAGCATGTGGACATGTTTTTCGATTTCGGTTTTCGCTTGAGGACAAGCGAGGTCTAAGCTTGGGGGAGTTGATACGTCCATTTTGTATCATGTTTTCCTACTGTTATTTATGATGTTTTTATGCATAATAATGCTTTTTGGAGTAATTCTAATGCCTTTTCTCTCATAATATGCAAGGTACACACAAAGAGGGAGAATTCCGACAGCTGGAAATCTGGACCTGGAAAAGCTACGTCAGGCTACCTATTCTGCACAACTCCAAATAAGCTGAAACATTACGGAGACTTTTTATGGAATATATGAGGAATATTGGAGCAAATAAGTACCAGAGGGGGCCCACCAGGTGGGCACAACCCACCTGGGCGCGCCAGGGAGCCCAGGCGCGCCCTGGTGGGTTGTGTTCCCCTCGGCCCACATCCGGTGCCCATCTTCTGGTATATAAGTGATTTTGACCTACAAAAAATAGGGAGATGACTTTCGGGATGGAGCGCCACCGTCTCGAGGCGGAACTTGGGCAGGAGCACTTTTGCCCTCCGGGGGAACTTCCCTCCAGGAGGGGGAAATCATCGTCATCATCATCACCAACAACTCTCCCATCTTGGGGAGGGCAATCTCCATCAACATCTTCAACAGCACCATCTCATCTAAAACCCTAGTTCATCTCTTGTGTTCAATCTTTGTACCGGAACTATAGATTGGTGCTTGTGGGTGACTAGTAGTGTTGATTACATCTTGTAGTTGAGTACTATATGGTTTATTTGGTGGAAGATTATATATTCAGATCCATTATGCTATTTAACACCCCTCTGATCTTGAGCATGAATATCATTTGTAAGTAGTTACTTTTGTTCTTGAGGTCACGGGAGAAATCATGTTGCAAGTAATCATGTGAACTTGATATGTGTTTGATATTTTGATAGTATGTATGTTGTGATTCCCTTAGTGGTGTCATGCGAACGTCGACTACATGACACTTCACCATATTTGGGCCTAAGGGATTGCATTGTGGAGTAGTTATTAGATGATGGGTTGCGAGAGTGACAGAAGCTTAAACCGTAATTTATGCGCTATTCCGTAAGGGACCGAATGGATCCAAAAGTTTAATGCTATGGTTAGAATTTATTCTTAATACTTTTCTCGTAGTTGCGGATGCTTGCAAGGGGGTTAATCATAAGTAGGAGGTTTGTTCAAGTAAGAACAGCACCTAAGCACCGGTCCACCCACATATCAAATTATCAAAGTAGCGAACACGAATCGAATCAACATGATAAAAGTGACTAGATGAAATTCCCGTGTACCCTCAAGAACGCTTTGCTTACTATAAGAGACCGTTTTGGCCTGTCCTTTGCCTCAAAAGGATTGGGCTACCTTGCTACACTTTTGTTACTACTATCATTACCTACTCGTTACAAATTATCTTGCTATCAAACTACTCTGTTACTTACAATTTCAGCACTTGCAAACATTACCTTGCTGAAAACCACTTGTTATTTCCTTCTGCTCCTCGTTGGGTTCGACACTCTTACTTATCGAAAAGAGCTACAATTGATCCACTATACTTGTGGGTCATCAGTGGAAAACGCAGTCGGTCCACGCATCATGCGACGCGGTGTCATGGCTGGAGGACAGATGCAACCGAGCGGATGGAGGTGATGCAGGATCGTGATCAGATGAGGGCGATGATGGTCGGCACAGTGCGGCGGGCGGGCAGACGCACGAACAACGGCCGGGACGGGCCGCCGCATCGCGTGAGGAGGCCCGGTGGTCGTGCGGGTGTCGAAGTAGAAGCGCGGGGGTGTCGACCGCGGCGGCGAGCGAGGCAAACCTATCTTAGATCAGAAAACCAAAAAGTAAATGCTGAGCAAAGCGACCAGCGAGAGAGGATAACCCTGATCAAAGGATAGCGAAGAATACTCTCTAGGGCAATCGGTTAACACGACCGGCGGACGAACCCTAGGTATGGGCGCCGTGGCCCCGACACCGATCATGGAGATCGACCGCCCCAGGAGTGGCGCGGAGCAAAAGCAGCAATGGCAGCTAGGGTTTGGATCGGTTAGGATACCATGTTAGAAGGGATAAAGAGGGATTGGTGGAATCGGTGTTAGAAAGGACAGAGAGGGATTGATGGAATTGATGTTCATTACTTGAGCCTCATGAGCATATATATCTACATCTACACTACTTTTAAACAATCAAACAAGAACTTTCTTAAGCGCACCCCGTAATTAGTCCCACAATCCCACATGAACCCATCAGCACCACACGATTAGGCCCACACTTCTCTATCTAACAGCCACCATTGATCTAATACCTTATACCTCTATGGTGTACACTTAGCAATTTTCAATGACTGACTGTGCTTCACCAAGAGAGGAGTACTGGAACTGCCATTCCCACGTCCCCTACAATCATGGAAATCTGGTCGCAAACTAAGGCAACTCCATGACCTTCCAGTTCAAAAGAAAAAACCTGCATGACCTCGACCTCACCGTATGGCACGACGGCGACCTGGTGCCAGGCTGGTGGAAGAATGGAAGAGGGTACATGACAAAACCACTATCGAGCGAGTTCCAGGTGAGCGAGCGAGGTGGGAGGCGCCTGAGGAGGGATTGATCAAGGCCAACACTGATGGAGCTTTCTCCCAAGATCGCGGCAAGGGGGGTGTGGGTGTTGTGTTGAGAGATCATGATGGAGCCTTCAGAGCTGCTGCATGCCACTTCTTTGACCATGCATCATGCCGAGAGAAGATGGAGGTGTTGGCCTACCGGTGAGCTATTGATACGCCTCCAACGTATCTATAATTTTTTATTGTTCCATGCTCTTATATTATCATTCTTGGATGTTTTACAATCATTTTATAGCAACTTTATATCATTTTTTGGGACTAACCTATTGACATAGTGCCCAGTGCCAGTTGCTGTTTTTTGCTTTGTTTTTTTACTTCACAGAAAATCAATACCAAACGGAGTCCAAACGCAGCGAAAGTTTTTGGAGAATTTTTCTGGGCCAGAAGACACATGATGGGCCAAAGAAGTACCAGAGGGGTGCCCCGAGAGGGGCACAACCCACCTGGGCGCGCCTGGGCCCCCAGGCGCGCCCTGGTGGGTTGTGCCCACCTCAGTGGCCTTCCGCACCGCCTCTTCGCTCTATAAATACCCCAATATTCCATAAACCCTAGGGGAGTCGACGAAAAATAATTCCAGCCACCGGAAGTTCCAGAAACCACATATCCAATCTAGACACCATCACGGAGGGGTTCATCATCCTCATTGGTACCTCTCCGATGATGCGTGAGTAGTTCATTGTAGACCTACGGGTCCGTAGTTAGTAGCTAGATGGCTTCCTCTCTCTCTTTTGATTCTCAATACAATGGTCTCTTGGAGATCTATTTGATGTAACTCTTTTTGCGGTGTGTTTGTTGGGATCCGATGAACTTTGAGTTCATGATCAGATCTATGTTTTTATCCATGAAAGTTATTTGAGTTTCTTTGATCTCTTATATGCATGATTACTTATAGCCTCGTATTTCTTCTTCGAATCTTTGGTTTAGTTAGGCCGACTAGATCGATTTTTCTTGCCATGGGAAGAGGTGCTTTGTGATGGGTTCGATCTTACGGTGCTCAATCCCAATGACAGAAGGGGAAATGACACGTATGTATCGTTGCTATTAAGGATAACAAGATGGGGTCTATTCCTACATGAATAGATCTTGTCTACATCATGTCATCGTTCTTATTGCATTGCTCCGTTTCTCCATGAACTTAATACACTAGATGCATGCTGGATAGCGGTCGATGTGTGGAGTAATAGTAGTAGATGCAGGCAGGAGTCAGTCTACTAATCTTGGACGTGATGCCTATATAATGATCATTGCCTAGATATCATCATAATTATTTGAAGTTCTATCAATTGCCCAACAATAATTTGTTTACCCGCCGTATGCTATTTTTCTCGAGAGAAGCCACTAGTGAAATCTACGGCCCCCGGGTCTCTTCTTTATCATATTTGCCTTTAAGATCTATTTTTATTCATTTTTATTTTCAGATCTATTAATCCAACAACCCAAAAATACCTTGCTGCAATTTATCTTTATTTATTTTATCTCGTGTTCCCGCGAGATCTATTTATCAATCTACCACAATTTTATCTATCTTTTACCCGGGAGGGATTGACAATCCCTCTTTTACATCGGGTTGCAAGTATTTGTTCTTTGTGTGCAGGTACCGTTTATGTAGTGTTGCATGGTTCTCCTACTAGTTCGATAACCTTGGTCTCATCACTGAGGGAAATACCTACCGTCGCTGTGCTGCATCATCCCTTCCTCTTTGGGGAAATACTGACGTAGCTCAAGCCGCATCAAAAGGAATTTCTGGCGCCATTGCCGAGGAGACATCATCAACATCTACCAGGTTCCTAATCACAAATCTCATATCCTTGTAATTTACATTATTTGCCATTTGCCTCTCATTTTCATCTCCCTCACTTCACAAAAATTTGCCTTTTTATTCGTGCTCTTTTTCGTTTGTCGTTTTTCTCGTCAGATCTGTTTTTGTGTGCAATTTTGTTCTCCACTTTTTGACGTTATGGATAGTTCTTCTTCTATTGCGTGCACTCCCAAGAATGAGGTTCTTAACTTTAAGCAAAGGAGAGGGGAGAATTTAAAAGATGCTTGGTATAGGATTTGCAATGCTCATAATAGATCTATCCGTAAGCAATCTATCATTGTTCTTCTTCGCTATTTTTATGTGGGCATCACCACTTGGTATAGATTCGTCCTTGACACAATTATCGGTGGAAATTTCTTGATGTGTCCCGCTCTTGATGCTTTTAATGCTATGGGGAATTTAGTGGGTTCACCACCTCTTATGATTAATGAAACAACTTTGACCCTCGAGCATGTTATGGACAGGCTTGATGCTATTGAAAAGAAAATGCTTGCAGAAGAACATATTGAAAACTTAGATAAAAATATGCATAGTTTTGCTAATAAAATTGGGTTAAAAGCGGGAGAAGTTCTTAAGTTGTTAGCAGAAAAGGGGACCGTGATTCATGAAAGAATTGAAGAAAGTCCATCTCGGATCGATAAATTGGAAGAAATCTTTAGTAATCTAAGAACGGCTTTTGCTTCTGCTAGAACTATTGAAAAGACTCCAGTAAAAATTAGCAATATTACTCCAGCCAATAAAAATAAGGGTGCAACCTCTAATAGCAACAAAGAAGATCTTAAAATGATTAGTATTCACCCTGATTTTATTGAAATGATAAGGGACCCTACCGGCAAGAATGAATTTCTCAAACTTATTCCTAGAAGTATTGTTGTTGAAAATTTATATGCTAAATATTTGAAGAATTCTAAGTGTTTGATTGAAGAATTGGAAAATAAAGATGACAATACTTGAATCTTTGCATTATGCCTAGCTAGGGGCGTAAAACGATAGCGCTTGTTGGGAAGCAACCCAATGAATAAAATTTTATTTTTGTCTTTTTCTTTCTGTTCTTGAGTGTTTGCACAATTATGCCTCTGTTATTATTGTGTTTTTTTATGTTTTAATTAGTGTTTTATGCCAAGTAAAGCCTTTGGGATCATGTTGGATGATAGTTGATTTGATCTTGTTGGAAAATAAAAAACTTTTGCGTCCAGAAAATATTTTTCAAAAATCACAAAATTGATGAATGATTCTGAATTTTTTACACAAGATTGATATACAAATTTCCTACATCTTCCTAATATTTTACAATTTTTGGAGTTACAGAAGTATACGAAGTTTTCAGATTGCTACAGATTGTTCTATTTTTTGACAGATTCTGTTTTCTTTGCGTTATGTGCTTATTTTGATGAATCTATGGACTATATCAGGGGGTTTGAGCCATAGCAAAGTTGGAATACAGTAGATATAATGCAAAAATAAAATATGAATGGGTTTGCAACAGTACTTAGAGTAGTGATTTGCTTTGTTATACTAACGGATCTCACGAAGGTTTTGTTGAGTTTTGTGTGATTGAAGTTTTCAAGTTTTGGGTGAGATCATGATGGATGAACGAATAAGGAGTAAGAAGAGCCTAAGCTCGGGGATGCCCCATGGCATCCCAAGCTATTATCTAAAAGAGAATCAAGCAACTAAGCTTGGGGATGCCTAAGTGGCACCCCCTCTTTCTTCTAACGACTATCGGTATTTTACTTGGAGCTATATTTTTATTCGTCACATATCATGAGTTTTGCTTGGAGCGTCTTGTATGATATGAGTCTTTGCTTGTTTTGCTTTTTGTTTTGTGTCATCTATCCTTGCTGGACACACCTATTTGAGAGAGCCAAAATTATGCTATGACTTGTTAGAATTGCTCTCTATGCTTCACTTAAATCTTTATGAGCTATGGAATTGCTCTAGTACTTCACTTATATTTTTTGAGCAAGGTGTGCTTTAGTATTTTTGAAGAAATGCTCTCATGCTTCACTTAGATTTATTTGAGAGTTAGTAATTTTTTTAGAAATTCTCTCTGGCTTCACTTAAATTATTTTGAGAGAAGAAAATTTTTATGCTCATGTTCTTCACTTAGATTTGTTTGAGCTATCAAAAGCAACATATGAAATTAGTTCCAAAGTGATAGATATTCAAGAGGGATATAAAAAACTTTCATGAAGATCATTGGACAAAATAAACTTGATTCTTTGTAATAGTTTTGCGATATGATGATATAATATATGAGTCATGTTGATGAGTAATTATGCTTTAGTAAGATATTGGTGTTAAGGTTTGTGATTCCCTATGCAAGCACGAAAGTCAATAGTTATGTAATGAAATTACATCCTACTTGTGGTGCATTATTCGGTGTTAGTTATGCTTAATGCTCGCTTCTGAGACTTTTCGTTTCTTGGTTGGATGCTTCTCAATCTTTTGCTAGCCTTCACTTGCACTAAGTATGATCACGACTTGTGCATCCAAAATCCTTAAACCAGTTTTGCCATATGAGTACACTATACCTACCTATATGCGTTATTCTTTTGCTGTTCTAAGAAAATTTGCATGTGCCATCTCTAATTTTCAAAATAAATTTCTCTTTTATGTGCTCGTACCGCTCATGAAACGGTAGGGGGTGGCTGATATTTTTCCATGCTAGATGTGTTATTCTCAAGATGAGTGTTTATTCACTTCTCATTGCACGAGAGTATGACAAAGGTATTAGGGATGCCCAGTCCCGAAATGAAAAATGAATTTACTTTATGTTGTCAAATAATAAATTCCTTGGAAAGTGTTGGTATGGACGGCACCCGTGGATTCGGTTAGCCGTGAAATGTGAAAGTATGGTGGAAAAAGGAATAAACTTTATTTTCTATTTGGGAATCGCCTATGATATATCTAGTATGGAAAGTATTGGGAACTACTCGATCCTTTTCATTGAAAGGAAAAGCATGCCACCCAAAATGTTTTTATCTCTATCTAATCATTTTATAGCAACTTTATATCATTTTTTGGGACTAACCTATTGACATAGTGCCTAGTGCCAGTTGATGTTTTTTGCTTGTTTTTTTTTACTTTGCAGAAAATCAATACAAAACGGAGTCCAAACACAGCGAAACTTTTTGGAGAATTTTTCTGGGCCAGAAGACATAGGATGGGCCAAAGAAGTACCAGAGGGGTGCCCGAGGGGGGCACAACCCACCTGGGCGCGCCTGGGGGCCCAGGCGCGCCCTGGTGGGTTGTGCCCACCTTGGTGGCCTCCCGCACCACCTCTTCGCTCTATAAATACCCCAATATTCCAGAAACCCTAGGGGAGTCAACGAAAAATAAATCCAGCCGCCGCAAGTTCTAGAAACCACAGATCCAATCTAGGCACCATCACAGAGGGGTTCATCATCCTCATTGGTGCCTCTCCGACGATGCGTGAGTAGTTCATTGTAGACCTACGGGTCCGTAGTTAGTAGCTAGATGGCTTCCTCTCTCTCTTTTGATTTATAATACAATGGTGTCTTGGAGATCTATTTGATGTAACTCTTTTTGCGGTATGTTTGTTGGGATCCGATGAACTTTGAGTTTATGATCAGATCTATGTTTTTATCCATGAAAGTTATTTGAGTTTCTTTGACCTCTTATATGCATGATTACTTATAGCCTCGTATTTCTTCTTCGAATCTTTGGTTTAGTTAGGCCGACTAGATCAATTTTTCTTGCCATGGGAAGAGGTGCTTTGTGATGGGTTCGATCTTACGGTGCTCAATCCCAGTGACAGAAGGGGAAATGACACGTATGTATCGTTACTATTAAGGATAACAAGATGGGGTCTATTCCTACATTAATAGATCTTGACTACATCATGCCATCGTTCTTATTGCATTACTCCATTTCTCCATGAACTTAATACACTAGATGCATGCTGGATAGCGGTCGATGTGTGGTGTAATAGTGGTAGATGCAGGCAGGAGTCGGTCTACTAATCTTGGATGTGATGCCTATATAATGATCATTGCCTGGATATCATGATGATTATTTGAAGTTCTATCAATTGCCCAATAGTATTTTGTTTACCCGCCGTATGCTATTTTTCTCGAGAGAAGCCACTAGTGAAATCTACGGCCCCCGGGTCTCTTCTTTATCATATTTGCCTTTGAGATCTATTTTTATTCGCTTTTATTTTTAGATATATTAATCCAAAAACCCAAAAATACCTTGCTGCAATTTATCTTTATTTATTTTATCTCGCGTTCCAGCGAGATTTATTTATCCAATCTACCCAAAAATTGGGAGGGGACTTTCGGGATGGAGCGCCGCCGTCTCGAGGTGAAACTTGGGCAGGAGCACTTTTGCCCTCCGGCGGAGCGATTCCGCCGGGGGAACTTCCCTCCCGGAGGGGGAAATCATCGTCATCATCATCACCAACAACTCTCCCATCTTGGGG
This sequence comes from Thinopyrum elongatum, assembly GCA_011799875.1. Lineage (NCBI taxonomy): Eukaryota > Viridiplantae > Streptophyta > Magnoliopsida > Poales > Poaceae > Thinopyrum > Thinopyrum elongatum. The sequence continues at coordinate 18,058,295 of CM022297.1, read as the reverse complement.
AGGGCAATCTCCATCAACATCTTCAACAGCACCATCTCCTCTCAAACCCTAATTCATCTCTTGTGTTCAATCTGTGTACCAGAACTATAGATTGGTGCTTGCGGGTGACTAGTAGTGTTGATTACATCTTGTAGTTGATTACTATATGGTTTATTTGGTGGAAGATTATATGTTCAGATCCATTATGCTATTTAATACCCCTCTGATCTTGAGCATGATTATCATTTGTGAGTAGTTACTTTTGTTCTTGAGGTCACGGAAGAAATCATGTTGCAAGTAATCATGTGAACTTGATATGTGTTCGATATTTTGATAGTATGTATGTTGTGATTCCCTTAGTGGTGTCATGTGAACATCGACTACATGCCACTTCACCATATTTGGGCCTAAGGGAATGCATTGTGGAGTAGTAATTAGATGATGGGTTGCGAGAGTGACAGAAGCTTAAACCCCAGTTTATGTGTTATTCCATAAGGGACCGATTGGATCCAAAAGTTTAATGCTATGGTTAGAATTTATTCTTAATACTTTTCCCATAGTTGCGGATGCTTGCGGGAGGGTTAATCATAAGTAGGAGGTTTGTTCAAGTAAGAACAGCACCTAAGCACCGGTCCACCCACATATCAAATTATCAAAGTAGCGAACACGAATCGAATCAACATGATGAAAGTAACTAGATGAAATTCCCGTGTACCCTCAAGAACGTTTTGCTTACTATAAGAGACCGTTTTGGCCTGTCCTTTGCCTCAAAAGGATTGGGCTACCTTGCTACACTTTTGCTACTACTATCATTACTTGCTCGTTACAAAATATCTTGCTATCAAACTACTCTCTTACTTACAATTTCAGCACTTGCAGACATTACCTTGCTGAAAACCACTTGTCATTTTCTTCTGCTCCTCGTTGGGTTTGACACTCTTACTTATCAAAAAGAGCTACAATTGATCCCCTATACTTGTGGGTCATCAAGGCTATTTTCTGGCGCCGTTGCCGAGGAGTGAAGCGCCTTTGGTAAGGAAACATTTATATAGTGTGCTGAAATTTATCGTTACTTGTTACTATGGAGAACAATCCTTTGAGGGGTTTGTTTGGGGTATCTTCACCTCGACTGGAATCACAATTAGTTGCCCCTCAACCTACTGCACCTACTGAAAATATTGAATATGAAATTCCTTCGGGTATGATAGAACAACTGCTAGCTAATCCTTATGTAGGAGACGGAACCGAACATCCTGATATGCACTTGATATATGTGGAACAAATTTGCGGATTGTTTAAGCTTGCAGGTTTACCCGGAGATGAAGTTATGAAGAAGGTTTTCCCATTATCTTTGATGGGAAAGGCATTGGCATGGTATAGGCTATGCGATGATATTGGATCTTGGAATTGGAATCGCTTGAAAATGGAGTTTCATCAAAAAAAAATATCCTATGCATCTAGTTCATCTGATCAGAATTTTATATATAATTTTTGGCCTCGTGAAGGAGAAAGTATCACTCTAGCTTGGGGGAGGCTTAAGTCAATGATATATTCATGCCCCAATCATGAGCTCTCGAGAGAAATTATCATTCAGAACTTCTATGCTCGGCTTTCTCGTAATGATCAATCCATGCTTGATACTTCTTGTGCTGGTTCTTTTATGAAGAAGACTATTGAATTCCGGTGGGATCTTTTGGAAATAATTAAACGCAACTCTGAAGATTGGGAACTCGACGAAGGTAAAGAGTCAGGTATTGAGCCTAAGTATGATTGTGTAAAATCTTTTATGAATACCGATGCTTTTCAAAAGTTTAGCACTAAATATGGACTTGACTCTGAGATAGTAGCCTCCTTTTGTGAATCATTTGCTACTCATGTTGATCTCCCTAAAGCGAAGTGGTTTAAATATCACCCACCTATTAAAGAAGAAACTAAAGAACCGGTACTAGCTAAAGAAGAAATTATACTTTATAATGTTGATCCAGTTGTTCCTACTGCTTATATGGAGAAACCACCTTTCCCTGTTAGGATAAGGGAACATGCTAAAGTTTCAACTGTGGTCAACAAAAGTTATATTAGAACACCTAAACCTGATGAACAAATTAAAGTAGAACCTAGTATTGTTATGGTTAAGGATCTCTTGGAAGAAAATATAGATGGGCATGTTATTTACTTCTGTGAAGAAGCTGCTATAATTACCAAACCTGGTAAAAAGGATAAACACAGACCTGTTGTTGGCATGCCCGTTGTCTCAGTTAAAATTGGGGATCACTGTTATCATGGTTTATGTGACATAGGTGCTAGTGTGAGTGCTATTCCCTACTCCTTATATCAACAAATTATGAATGACATAGCACCCGCAGAGCTAGAAGACATAGATGTTACTATTAAACTTGCTAATAGAGATACTATATCACCAATTGGAATTGTTATAGATGTTGAAGTCTTGTGTGGGAAAATAAAATATCCTACTGATTTTCTTGTTCTTGGCTCCCCACAAGATGACTTTTGTCCAATTATCTTTGGTAGACCTTTCTTGAACACCATTAATGCTAAGATAGATTGTGAGAAACAAACTATCGGTGTTAGTTTTGGTGATGAGTCTCATGAGTTTAATTTTTCCAAGTTTAGTAGAAAGCTTCATGAAAAAGAATTGCCTAGTAAGGATGAAATAATTGGTCTTACTTCTATTACTGCGCCTCCCACTGATCCACGAGAACAATATTTGCTAGATCATGAAAATGATTTACATATGCATGAAAGAAATGAAATAGATGATATTTTCTTTGAACAACGTCCTTTACTTAAACACAATTTGCCTATTGAAACTCTAGGAGGTCCTCCTCCACCTAAAGGTGATCCTGTGTTTGAATTAAAACAATTGCCAGACACTTTGAAATATGCTTATCTTGATGAAAAGAAGATATATCCTGTTATTATTAGTGCTAACCTTTCAGAACATGAAGAAGAAAGATTATTGAAAGTTCTAAGGAAGCACCGAGCTGCTATTGGATATACTCTTGATGATTTAAAGGGCATTAGTCCCACTCTATGTCAGCACAAGATTAATATGGAACCTGATGCTAAACCCGTTGTTGATCACCAACATCGGTTAAATCCGAAGATGAAAGAAGTGGTAAGAACGGAAATATTAAAACTTCTGGAAGCAGGTATAATCTATCCTATAGCTGATAGTAGATGGGTAAGTCATGTTCATTGTGTTCCCAAGAAATGAGGTATTACTGTTGTTCCTAATGATAAGAATGAACTTATTCCACAAAGAATTGTTACTGGCTATAAAATGGTAATTGATTTTAGAAAATTAAATAAAGCAACTAGAAAAGATCATTACCCTCTGCCTTTTATTGATCAAATGCTAGAAAGATTATCTAAGCACACACACTTTTGCTTTCTTGATGGATATTCTGGTTTTTCACAAATACCTGTTTCTCAACCTGAGCAAGAAAAGACCACTTTCACTTGTCCCTTTGGAACTTATGCTTATAGACGTATGCCTTTTGGTTTATCCAATGCACCTGCAACCTTTCAAAGATGTATGACTGCTATATTCTCTGACTTTTGTGAAAAGATTGTTGAGGTTTTCATGGATGACTTCTCTGTCTATGGGAAGTCTTTTGATGATTGTTTAAGCAATCTTGATCGAGTTTTGCAGAGATGTGAACAAACAAATCTTGTCTTGAATTGGGAGAAGTACCACTTTATGGTTAATGAAGATATTGTCTTGGGTCATAAGATTTCTGAAAAGGGTATTGAAGTAGACAAAGCTAAGGTTGATGCAATTGAGAAAATGCCATGTCCTAAGGATATCAAAGGTATTCGTAGTTTCCTAGGTCATGCTGGTTTCTATAGGAGATTTATCAAAGACTTTTCTAAAATTTCTAGGCCTCTTACAAACCTTTTGCAAAAGGATGTCCCTTTTGTTTTTGATGATGATTGTTTTGAAGCCTTTGAAACACTCAAGACAGCCTTAATTTCTGCACCTATTGTTCAACCACCTGATTGGAACTTGCCTTTTGAAATTATGTGTGATGCCAATGATTATGCTGTTGGCGCTGTTCTAGGACAAAGAGTTGATAAGAAATTAAATGTTATCCATTATGCTAGTAAAACTCTAGACAGTGCTCAAAAGAATTATGCTACTACTGAAAAAGAATTACTAGCAGTGGTGTTTGCCTGTGATAAATTTAGATCTTACAGTGTTGATTCAAAAGTAATTGTTCACACTGACCACGCTGCTATAAAATATCTTATGGAAAAGAAAGATGCTAAACCTAGACTTATTCGATGGGTTCTCTTGCTACAAGAATTTGATTTGCATATCACTGATAGAAAAGGAGCTGAGAACCCCGTAGCTGATAACTTGTCTAGGCTTGAAAATGTGCTTGATGACCCACTACCTATTGATGATAGTTTTCCTGATGAGCAGTTAGCTGCAATAAGTGTTGCTTATAATACTCCTTGGTATGCTGACTATGCTAATTACATTGTTGCTAAATATTTACCACCTAGCTTTACATACCAACAAAAGAAAAAATTCTTTTATGATTTAAGACACTACTTTTGGGATGACCCACATCTTTATAAAGAAGGAGTAGATGGTATTATTAGACGTTGTGTACCTGAGCATGACCAAGGACAAATCCTTCAGAAATGTCACTCCGAAGCCTATGGACAGCATCATGCTGGAGATAGAACTGCTCACAAGGTATTACAATCTGGTTTTTATTGGCCTACTCTTTTCAAGAATGCTCGTAAGTTTGTCTTATCTTGTGATGAATGTCAAAGAATAGGTAATATCGGTAAGCGTCAAGAAATGCCTATGAATTATTCACTTGCTGTTGAACCATTTGATATTTGGGGATTTGATTACATGGGACCTTTTCCTTCCTCTAATGGGTATACACATATTTTGGTTGCTGTTGATTATGTTACTAAGTGGGTAGAAGCTATTCCAACTAGTAGTGTTGATCACAACACCTCTATTAAAATGCTTAAGGAAGTTATTTTCCCAAGGTTTGGAGTCCCTAGATATTTAATGACTGATGGTGGTTCACATTTTATTCATGGTGCTTTCTGTAAAGTGCTTGCCAAGTATGATGTTAACCATAGAATTGCATCACCGTATCATCCCCAGTCTAGTGGTCAAGTTGAACTTAGCAATAGAGAAATAAAATTAATTTTGCAAAAGACTGTCAATAGGTCCAGGAAGAATTGGTCTAAGAAATTAGATGGTGCACTTTGGGCTTATAGAACAGCATATAAAAATCCTATGGGTATGTCTCCTTATAAAATGGTCTATGGAAAAGCTTGTCATTTGCCTCTTGAACTAGAACATAAAGCATATTGGGCAATCAAGGAACTCCACTATGATTTCAAACTTGTCAGTGAAAAGAGGTTATTTGATATTAGCTCATTAGATGAATGGAGAACCCAAGCTTATGAAAATGCCAAGTTGTTTAAAGAAAAAGTTAAAAGATGGCATGATAAAAGAATCCAAAAGCGTGAGTTTAAAGTTGGAGAATATGTTCTTTTGTACAACTCTTGTTTCAGGTTCTTTGCAGGAAAACTCCTCTCAAAATGGGAAGGACCCTATGTTATCGAGGAGGTTTATCGGTCTGGAGCTATCAAAATAAATAATGCAAAGGTACTAACCCAAAGGTTGTTAATGGGCAACGAATAAAACATTATATCTCAGGTACGCCCATTAATGTTGAAAGCAATATTATACAAACTTTGACACCAGAAGAACACATAAAAGAGCCCTTCCGGAACACTCCAGAATTGTGAAAATAAGGAGGTACGTGATACGGTAAGTAAACGGACTCCGAAAAATCCGCAAAAATATTTTTTGTCAGTTTTGCAATATTTAGAAAATTAGGAAAATAAGAAACTTCCAAGAAGCGTACCCTTGTGGGCACAAGACACCAGGGCCAGGTGCGCCCAGTTGGGTTGTACCCACCTGGGGCACCTTCCGGACTCCGTTTTTCTTCCGTTTGCTTGTTTCCCAAGATAAAAAAATCTTTATATACCCCCCGAACCTATTGACCACCGTATCATGGAGAAATCCTCTGTTCTCTTTTCTTGCTGTTTTCTGTCAGATTTGCCAGGACAGGTATCATGGATTCTTCCCTCTCCAACCATGAAGAGGGCGATGCTTGGTAGGCATAGGGAGAACTATGGAGAGAAGGAGTCGAGGAGGGTGCCATGGAGGAGGATGAAGAAAACTCTTCTGAAGTTCACCTTCCGGATTCCGAGAGGGGCACATTAGCTGGCATCTCCAATCATCCTAACCCTCACCAGGCCATGAGACCAGCAAACAATCAAGAGAACCTCGAAGGCCAAGCAGAACTCCCACTAAGAAGACCCTTACACAGGTTACATCGTAACAATTTTCACAATTTGATTCACAATTATGGGTTCGAAAACACTCCTCGTGTGCACATACCGTCCAATTGGGACATATCTCATCCAAGAAAAAGTGATGCAGGAGCAAGTTCTTGGGGGCCGGAGAATAAGCATATTATGGCCGAAGTGCATAAGAACACGGAGCTGCTCCATAAAGCCCTTCATGAGATTCAAAGCATGAAGGAGGCAATCATGGATATATTGGGAGTTACATCACCACCACCATCTTCTTCATCACCAAAAGAAAATTGAGTATCGGGTATGGGCACTCCCCTTGGCTTCCGCCAAGCTTGGGGGAGGTGCCCCGGTATCGTATCATCTCCACTATCTTTTGCCTTTACTTATTTTAGTTTAATCTTTTGCTTTAGATGAATAAAAGTTTAGTTCGATCCTTTCTTTTCGTGAAGTTTGCTTAGTGATCTATTCTTGTAATCGTGTGTGAGATATATAATAAAGTTTAGTTTGAGTTTTTCCTTCTTTACCTTCTTGCTGCAATAAAAAGAAAGGAAATAAATGAAAAAGATCATATGCTAATCTTATGGTAGGTGATGACACCACATAGAGAAAAGTATAAGTAGGAAATTTTATTAGAGATTGACAAACATAGCATTAGTCAATGATGCAACTCATGAAAGAATTAATAAGGGAAGAGAAGATTCATATATAAATACACTATCCTAGAAATCTTTTGTGATTGTGAGCCCCCATCAAAATATTATATGCCAAAAATGTTGACGTTGGAGTAATGATTTATGTTTGTTCATATTCACATAGAAGTCATATTGTCATAGATCCTTTAACGTGTGGTGCTTGCCCCCTATCTTTGCTAGCCAAAAATTCCGCACCAAGTAGAGATACTACTTGTGCATCCAAAAACCCTTAAACCCAAATCTTACTTTCATGAGTCCACCATACCTACCTAGGGATTGAGCAAGATCCCTCAAGTAAGTTGTCATCAATGCATTAAGGCAATAAAAATTGCTTCTAAAAGTGTGAGATCATTTAGTGTAAGAGAAAATTGAGCGTTGTACGAACTTGTGATGGTGAAGAATAAAAGCGACAGACTGCATAATAAAGGTTGCCATCACAAGGGGCAATACAACGTGACGTTCTTTTGCACTAAGGGGTTGAGCATACAAACAAATAAGCGCATGTCAACCTCTGCTTCCCTCTGCGAAGGGCCTATCTTTTACTTTTATGCAAGAGTCAAAGTTTTTCTCTCTATTTTTATTTTTCTCCTTTGGCAAGCATCATGTGGTGAGGAAAGATCTAGGCACATATGTCCAGTTGAATATGGGTAGCATGAGTTATTATTGTTGACATCACCCTTGAGGTGAATACGTTGGGAGGCAAAACTATAAGCCCCTATCTTTCTATGTGTTCGGTTGAAATGTTTTGCTCATGTGTATGCGATGAGTGTTAGCAATCATAGAAGACTATATGATGGTTGAGTATGTGGACTTGCCTAAAGGCTCCGATACGTGACCCTTCCTGAAAAGATGATGAATTGTAGTTTCAAAGTTGACTAAGAACATAGTTTGTTGGTTTCTAATAGAGTTTATGCCTTATACTTCAAATGTGTGATGAATTGTCACTTATCCATGAGAGGTCTATGATAAAAGTTCTATGACAAAAGTTTTATGTTAAAGTTTGTTGCTGTTATAATAATTCACATGATGCTTCTATGTCCGTATTTTGTTTTTATCGACACCTCTCTCTCTCTCTCTAAGCATGTGGACATGTTTTTCGATTTCAGTTTTCGCTTGAGGACAAGCGAGGTCTAAGCTTGGGGGAGTTGATACGTCCATTTTGCATCATGTTTACCTACTGTTATTTATGTTGTTTTTATACATAATAATGCTTTTTGGAGTAATTCTAATGCATTTTCTCTCATAATATGCAAGGTTCACACAAAGAGGGAGAATTCCGACAGTTGGAAATCTGGACCTGAAAAAGCTACGTCAGGCCACCTATTCTGCACAACTCCAAACAAGCTGAAACTCAACAGAATATTTTTATGGAATATATGAGGAATATTGGAGCAAATAAGTACTAGAGGGGGCCCACCAGGTGGGCACAACCCACCTGCGCGCGCCAGGGAGCCCAGGCGCGCCCTGGTGGGTTGTGCTCACCTAGGCCCACCTCCGGTGCCCCTCTTCTGGTATATAAGTCACTTTGACCTAGCAAAAATTGGGAGGGGACTTTCGGGATGGAGCGCCGCCGTCTCGAGGTGAAACTTGGGCAGGAGCACTTTTGCCCTCCGGCGGAGCGATTCCGCCGGGGGAACTTCCCTCCCGGAGGGGGAAATCATCGTCATCATCATCACCAACAACTCTCCCATCTTGGGGAGGGCAATCTCCATCAACATCTTCAACAGCACCATCTCCTCTCAAACCCTAATTCATCTCTTGTGTTCAATCTGTGTACCGGAACTATAGATTGGTGCTTGCGGGTGACTAGTAGTGTTGATTACATCTTGTAGTTGATTACTATATGGTTTATTTGGTGGAAGATTATATGTTCAGATCCATTATGCTATTTAATACCCCTCTGATCTTGAGCATGATTATCATTTGTGAGTAGTTACTTTTGTTCTTGAGGTCACGGGAGAAATCATGTGGCAAGTAATCATATGAACTTGATATGTGTTCGATATTTTGATAGTATGTATGTTGTGATTCCCTTAGTGGTGTCATGTGAATGTCGACTACATGACACTTCACCATATTTGGGCCTAAGGGAATGCATTGTGGAGTAGTAATTAGATGATGGGTTGCGAGAGTGACAGAAGCTTAAACCCCAGTTTATGCGCTATTCCGTAAGGGACCGATTGGATCCAAAAGTTTAATGCTATGGTTAGAATTTATTCTTAATACTTTTCCCATAGTTGCGGATGCTTGCGGGAGGGTTAATCATAAGTAGGAGGTTTGTTCAACTAAGAACAACACCTAAGCACCGGTCCACCCACATATCAAATTATCAAAGTAGCGAACACGAATCGAATCAACATGATGAAAGTAACTAGATGAAATTCCCGTGTACCCTCAAGAACGTTTTGCTTACTATAAGAGACCGTTTTGGCCTGTCCTTTGCCTCAAAAGGATTGGGCTACCTTGCTGCACTTTTGCTACTACTATCATTACTTGCTCGTTACAAAATATCTTGCTATCAAACTACTCTGTTACTTACAATTTCAGCACTTGCAGACATTACCTTGCTGAAAACCACTTGTCATTTCCTTCTGCTCCTCGTTGGTTCGACACTCTTACTTATCGAAAAGAGCTACAATTGATCCCCTAAACTTGTGGGTCATCAGTCGCCCACCAACAGTGTCTCCGGCCTGCACGGCACCTCGCCGCACTGCACCACTCAATCGCCTCCCTGCACGATCGCCAACGCCGATTGTTGCCGCTCACAGCGTGGCATCTATCCTGCAAGATCCCCAGAGCCCAGGAGATAGATCCTGCCCCGGCTCCAGCCTTGCCGCCGCGCCTGCGCCCTGCCCTACACCCGCGCCCTCCGCGTCCCCTGAACCAGCTGGCCACACGCAGTTGTGATTCTTCTGTCCATTTCTTCATGTTCGACTTCTTCCAAGCGTGGCGGCGACTCAGGGGCCTGGATTTGGCCACCGTCTGGAGGGACGCCATAGATTGGATTCACTAGTGTAGAATTGGCCATTAGTCCCGGTTTGTGGGGGCCTTTAGTCCCGGTTCACGAACCGGGACTAACCGGTCGGGACTAAAGCACCCTCCCTTTAGTCCCGGTTCGTCACGACCCGGGACCAAAGGACCACCACGTGGCACGAGCCCGCACCGGGGGCTGGGTGTCCTTTAGTCCCGGTTGGTGATGCCAACCGGGACTAAAAGGTTTAGGGGTTTTAGGTGTTTAGGAGTTTAGGGGTTTATGGTTTATTTAGGGGTTTAGGGGTTTATGGTTTATTTTTCCTTTTAATTTTGTATTTTCTATTTAATTCTTTTTCATTTCAAACATATTTTACGCTATACTACATACTGTACACGTCGTGCATATATAAATAGAATTTCTCATAGAACCAATCATATATATATATATCATAGAATTTCTCGTACGACCATGCATATACACACATATATATACAAGGCATTAGGTCCAATGGTATTCTCCTTTGGGATCTATGACCTGCTCAAGCAAAAATCCCGCAATTTCCTCTTGAAGTGCTCGTAAGCGGTCCGTTGGTAGGAGCTTATCCCGCATGTCTCTCAACTTTATTAATGAAGCAGATCAATATGAATATATTAGTTGTGTGTATATATATTAGATCACGATAAAAAGAATTGTGAATTGTGTTACGTACCCAAGAACATTTTTCATCTTTGCTGCTTTCGGTCATAATGCGAATGTTCTCGCAAACGTAGAATGCACATAAATTATTCCCCGTCGCCTGCCTCATGCACTTTACGAGAATAGAATTCAATCAAATAATAATTAATCAAGAATGATAATGGTATTGAAACTAGAATTAAAGAGATGCACAGACGTAGCTAGTACTAGTTAATTACCCTGGGTCGCCACCATTTCAGCTTTGGTTGCCATGGGCCGGGAACCTCTTTGATGAACTTTTCCCAAACCCTGCCCGACAAAGAAAATGAATTAAGGAGTTATTAGTTAGTTGATATCAGGAAATGAACTAAAGAGGCCGACATAGTGCGAGATAGTGAGTCCAGTACTTGAACTTTTCCCGTGTCAACTTCAATGATTAGCAGGATCCAGTGGAAACTGCATGCGCACACGTTTGTATTAGCGGTGCATAACATCAACTACACTTATTAACATATAGTAAGAAAAATAGAATTTGTAGTACTGTACAAGACAGTAACGCTCACCCGAAGTTGTAAGGAAGTACTATTTCAGGTTGGGTATTTAGGTTCTTCAAAAACTGTAGTAAGCTTTTCTCTATGCATGCTGGGCTGATAATCCACACTTTTTCATTAACGGTATTTGGGTCAATGAACCCAATGCCATAGACTCCGTCTCTTTTCATTTCATATATCTTCATTCTGCATAATACCACAGAAAAGAATATAGTGAGGATAATTACAGGCAATGAACGAGCAATAGCAACTGACGAGAGATTTGTCGAGTGCGTCTTGATTGAATAACTGAAAAATTTCTGGAAGGTCAATCCACAGATCATTTTCATGGCAGTAATGCTCTCGCTTGACTTTCACCATGAGGCTCTCTCGCCAGTTATTTACTTCTTTCAGGTACCAGTCATGTAATGTGCGCATTTTCGTTGTTAGAAGCGGGACCTCCTCAGGCCTGACCAGAGGGTTACCGCGGACATATTTCCATGCTAGTTACTCCTCTTGAATCGTGGGGAGATCCTCGATGCCTACGAGTTGTTCAACAGTGACACCGGACTCTCTAGCCATCTCTCTATGAGCGTCGGTTATTACCGGCTGGTCGGCGGTACTCACATGTGATTGTACAATGAGCGGGGGGGGGGTCGATTGCACCGCCTGTTCTCCCGGCTGGGGAACAGTTTTCCCACTTTTTTTACTACCTGCTTGACTCGAGCTCGACTCCTTATCTTTTTGTGCATGATATGACTTCTTAATACAGCGCTCATAGTCTGAGTCCATTCTCTTCACAGCCGGTCGAGCCATATCCACAAAGTGTTGTATGACTTCCTCAGGTATTTTCTCCTCTGGCGGTGGGGGCGGTTTCTTTGCAAAAAAGGCCTTCACTTGGGCAGCCACTTCGGCCTTGTTTTCCTCGACGGTCATGTCATAAGCCAACTTATTTTTGGCAGGAGGAGAGGCTTTCTTGCTTGGTTCTCTCTTCCGCTTTGGAGAAGGCTGACGTGCCCGAGATCGATATGGCGGACTCGCGCTGATGGGCTCTGTCTCGGGGTGGGGTGGAGTCGGCTGACGCGGTGGCGGACTAGTGCCGCGCTCTGTCTCGGGTTGGGTTGGAGTCGGCTGACGTGCCGAACTAGGAGGAGGAGGAGGCTGACGTGGCGGACTTGGAGGAGTCGGTGGCCTTGGAAAGACGATGCAATCCTTTCTCCATAGAATGATATGACGTATGGCGTCTCCCAGTGTGCGCTCGTCATCACCTCCAGGAATGTCAAGCTCTAGCCCGTCATATCCCGACATCACTTCATCCACCCCGACATGAGCATAGCCAGCTGGAATCAGATTGCCATGGAATGTTGCTTCTTCAGGGGGATTTGGTAAAGCATAGCCGTCCGCCATCTTCATGGATATGTTCTTCAGTTTCATGTGTAGCTCACTAGGTGTCGTATTTTTTACATCATCCACGGGGTATCTAGCCAGCAGTGCATCATCGGTCTGGGTGGAACCCACACTGCTTCTCAGCATAGATGGGATGGTGCTATCCAATGCTGGATCTGCTTGCTGCTGCCGCTGAGACGCCCTTTCCTGGCTAAGTCTGTCGATCTGCTCCTGCTGCCGCCTGAAAGCGCTCCGCGTGATTTGATTCTACCTATAGAAGGCAGTCTGCTGTCCGCTTCTTCTCCTCCTCCTCTCACTTCTTCTGCTCCTCCTCCTGCTTCTTCTTTCTCACATGGGTTCTATAAGTGGTGTTCCACTCCGCAAACCCCTCATACCACGGAACAACGCCTTTGCCTCGTGTTCGTCCCGGGTGTTCATGATTCTTCACGGCGCGCGTAAGCTCATCGTTCTCTCTATCGAGCACGAACGCCCCCATTTGAGCCTCTTTTATTGCTTCAAGTAAAGCGTCGGAGGCTTCTTTAAGACTTGACTGCTCCATAATCTCCTCTGTCTGTGGGTCCAACTTTCCCCCATGCGCATAAAACCAAGTCCTGCACCTGTCGGGCCAACCCAATGTTTTTGGAGTGACCCCTGCAGCAAGCATCTGTTGCTCAGATGCATCCCACTTAGGCCGGCCGATCTGGTAGCCACCTGGCCCCAGCTTATGGTGGTGCTTTTTTTTCACAGCATTAATTTTGTTTTTCCTTGACCATTCCTTAGCTGCTTCTGATTCCTTGAACTTCACAAAAGAGTCCTAGTGATCTTTTGCCTTCTCTAGTGCTCCAGTGAATTCTGGAGACTGCTTTCCTTCTGCTTCGTAGGCTTTCCATAATCTTTTCTTGTGGTTGCAGAATGCTATGGCCATCTTCTGAAGAGCACTCTTCTTGACTTTCTGCCGTTCTGCATCTGTGAAATGCTCTGGTGGGGTGAAATGTGACATGAACGTTTCCCAAAGCTGATCTTTTGCTCTATTGTTGACAAAACTAACTCCTCGATCTTCCTTTGGCTTAATCCATTCTTGAATGGAGATCGGGATTTGGTCCCTGACAATAACTCCGCACCGATGAGTAAATTTGTCCGCATTCGCTTTAGGAGCAAGCGGTTCGCCAGTTGGTTTGATCTCTTCAATGTTGTACTTTATGCCAGGCAGCAACTATTTGGCCGGGCCTCGTACTGCCCTTGTTGTAGAAGACTTGCTCGATCCGGAGGGCTAAAAGAAGAAATATTTGGTTTTAATTGATCACTAGAGGCCTTATATATGTATTAATTGCACTAACAATACATGTATTAATTGATCACCAGAGGCCTATATATATGTATATATACTATGGCTGAGATAGCTATTTCTGTAGCAAGCTAGGATAGATACAATTTTGCCTATATATATATGTGTGTGTGTGTGTGTGTGTGTGTGTGTGTGTGTGTGTGTGTGTGTGTGTGTGTGTGTGTGTCAGAATCATTTTGCTTACCTCAAAGAAATTTACAGATGTCTGTGTTGCAAGTAAATGGTACCGACTTGTTACTGTAATATGTTGCCAAGAACTTGTTGGTTTTACTAGTTCATGTGTAATTAAATACGTTGCCAAAACTGATTAGTTTTGCTAGTTTGATGTTAGTTTCTTATGGCTCTTGCAACACTTTATTTACTAGTAAATTGTACGTGCTTTGCACGTCATTTAAATATATACAAAAAGCATGGGAAAATACATTTGAATATGTATTTCCTTTCCAAGAATCGTATTGGACAAGATCCAACTTGGTTCTTACCTCTCTAGAATACAGATTGTTCTAGTCCCCTTTTATTAGAGTATCAGATAAGCATGTGGATAGATGCTTCTAGAACACATGAGATGGTAGAGTTGGGGGCTCAATTAGAAGGCCATGTGGCAGAATCCTGTGAGTTGAAAACTTTATCCAATGGATGATAATGCTCGGATTTGCCATCTCTTGACCTTTGTATGGGCATATGTAACGACTAATATTTATTTGAAGCTGTTGGCACACTATATACTGGTATAGATGATTGCTAACATTCAAGTTTGCAGGATCCAACTGAAACTCCGTTGGCACAACAGGTATGTTTTAAAAAACTTCCTTGTTTACCTGGTTTGCTGCTGTAACTTGTTGATGTAATCATCTTACCAACTTTAACTTTTCAGGATCCAATTGGAAGTCCAATTGCACATCAGGTACATTTTCAAAATTTATTTGTGTAACAGGTTTGCTGCTATTACTTGTTGCTGTAATCATCTTACCAACTTCAAGTTTTTAGGATCCAATTGGAAGTCCAATTGCACATCAGGTACATTTTCAAAAATATATTGGTGTAACAGGTTTGCTGCTGTAACTTGTTGCTCTAATCAAGTTACTGACTACTCAACTTTTCAGGATCGAAGAGAAACTCCAATGCCACAACAGGTTCCCATTGCAAAACTTGTTTGTTTAACTTCTTTGCTGCTGCAACCGGTTGCTCTAATCACGTTAATGGCTACTCAACTTTTCAGGATCCAAGAGAAACTCCAATGCCACAACAGGTACCTTTTGCAAAACTTGTTTGTTTAACTGCTTTGCTGCTGCAACCGGTTACAATGATGTTAATAACTACTTTTCAGCATCCAATCAAAACTCTTTAATTCCTTGTTTGTTTAACTGGTTTGCTGTTCTAACTCCCAGCTGACATGTTTTTCTAACTTCAACTTTTCAGAATCCAATCGAAACTTTAATGGCAAAACAGGTTAGCCCAAGATCAAAGAGCGAGGTCCCCATGGACGTTGTATCATCTCAAAGTAGTGGCACCGGCCCAACCGTGCATCATGAATTGCCAACTACTGATGCTCTAGAGGCTAAACTAGTGGTCGAAAGAGATTCTGCTTCTGCACTTAGAGATGAAGTTGACACGTTGAGGAAGCAAACAGCACAATCACAAGCAGTACTCAAGACAATCATTAAATATTTGGTGGATTTCAAAACGAAGCAAGCTGAGACTGACCGCATTGTTAAGGTCCTAAAGGAAAAAAGGAAATTAAATTCCCACTTGGTAAATCATAGGTGAAATGTTTTTTCCATTGTTGAATAACCTTTGTGTTGTTTGTTCATGTAATTGATCAAAACATTTGTTTTAGAGAACATATAATAATTATTTTTTGTTTTTTGGTTTGTAATTTTTTTAGCACGAGTCTATATTAATTGACAAGACTCTGAGACATTTCATTTTAATTGCTATGCCAGACCTACAAATATGCCAATCGGGCTGAATGTGCATTCAGCAATAATAGTATTAGTATAGATGGTCCTTAAGTGGCAAGCATCTGAAGGGGCCAAGATGTTGTACTAGCTGTGCTAAAAAAATGATGCTCTTCTAGCAAAAAAAGTACAGATGCCTGGCTTATGTATGTTAGTTGATATTATTGATCCATATACTCTATAAGTCTTTACATGTCTGTTAGTTTTGTACATTATTGGTTGATTGACTCGGTATTTTGAATCTTGAGACATCGCTTGTGTACATATCTAAATGGGAGTACACTATATGATGTGTGTGTCATACATGTTACACTTGAGTTGGACATAAAGTAGTTTCAAATATTTGAATTCACCTTAAACTGGATTCTACCTTCTGAATTCGAGTATCGGCATTTCTAAATCATATTCATATATGATAGTGGAATACATCTTTGTTGTGCTTTTGAAGATATATAAAAAAACATAGAATGATTAAAGATTCGTATAAGAATACAAAATGGATTCGAATTTAGTTGCCAGGATAAACGTGAATGCTTATTGTCCCAAAATTTGAAAGAAGCGGCAAAATATCCACTCCCACATCGGCTGCCCGAAGCCAGTGTTTGCGAGATGGAAATCATTGTCTACCCTTACACGGACAATCCATCGGCCTGATTTCCACTGCTCTCAGTAGGGGTAGGTTAGTAACTTCAATTAGACGTGACACGACCGCCGGTCACCCCATTCAGACACGATGGGCACCAAAGGGGGGCGGCAAAACACATTTGATTCAAGCTCGTCCGAAAGACCTCTGTCTCTCCCTCCATTTCCCCATTCATACATGGTGGACGGCAAAACAAACTTGACTCGGCCGAAATCGATGTAGGCAAATATTTTTAATAGGGGCAGGTTTGTAACTTCACTCAGACATGACACAACTGCCCTACCTGTCAGCCCCGTTCATACACCTTGGGCGCCAACCGTGGGCGCCAAAACACCCTCTCCTCGCCCAAAATCGCTCTGGGCAAATATTGGGGAGATGCGAGATTACCGTCCTATCCCCAACCGACGAGACGTCCAAATTTTAAACGGGGGCTAAGTTTGTAACTTTCCCATATTTCAGACAGGCGCCTCCCAAATACATGGTTCCCCGTACCTCTCCCTCCATTTTCCCATTCATACACCGTCCGCGCTAGAACACCATCCCAATACCAGCCTCCTCCGTCCGCCACCCCATCCATCGCCTCCGTCCTCCACCATGCCGGAGCACCTACCAAGACCGCGTCGTCCACTGCTAGAGATGGACGTTTCTCATCCACGGCGATGAACCAGGAGCCTTGCATCACGGCCTCTCGCATCATCGGCGCCGTCGTCCTAATTGTTGGGGCCGCTCCGACGACCTTGTCGTCCACCGCAACAGGACTTATCCCCCGATGCACCCGTCTACCGTCGCAGATCTGCTTCAACGCCACCGACAGCCATCGCACCGCCGATGCCTACACGGTGCCACAAGATAGGTGGTACTACTTCATATCTGCTCAACTTTTCGATCTCAACCAGAAAATAGATCGTAACTTGGTTACTATACTTTCTTTTCAGCTCTTAGAATTTAGTTCTTACTTCAAGCAAACAATGGTTGCTAAGTAGCATTTCTGCGGTTTGCAGCTTCAAATCTGCCATGGCACAGTCATAATAGGGTTTAATTGATCATGCTTAGGGTTTCCCCCTTTTATGATCACTATACGACCAGCCTACGTGCTTCGTGTCATAATAGCACTGCTCCACCCATCAAGCTAAACATGCTTAGTTGTTCAAATACGAATCTGATATTATTAAAACAGAGTCATTTAATTGGTTAGCTAAATGTTCCTAATTTAGTTTTGAAAATGCATGTACGCCGCTGGGGTGTGGATCTACAGGGTGCCCACGGTGGGCCATGGCCCACCCTGGGATTTTGGGTCGGCCAGACCCCGATTCCCCTTTGTTCTGTTGCGCTTCCGATCTCTACTCGCCCCCAGCCGCCTGCCTCGTCGGCGACTTGCCGTCCCTGGACAGCATGACTCTAGGAGGAGACGCCGGACTAACAGGAGGTCAGGAGCCGCTCGCCCAACAGCGTCACCGCTGCCCGGGCGCGCCGTCGTGCCTACCTTCCCAGTCCGTTCAGGGCTCAGGCGTGCAGCACCCACTAAGCCAACCCGATTTATCCTGAGATATGTCCTCAGCACTCAGCAGTCACTCCCCATCACCCATTTTATAAATGATTCATTACTCATTAGGCAGGAGTGTCATTAGGGTTTGTTGTGTACTGAGTGCTACCTACACTTAATGGTTCAGATATTTCAGTAATCTTTAGTACCTGTAAAGTTCACAGGGTTTCAAAATTCTGGCCCTAGGAACAGACACTAGTCATGTTGGATTGTTGGTCATAGTGACATTGACCCAGATTACTACTGCAGGCCAGGTTTGTTGACAATTTTACTTGTCTTTCTTACTCATTCGATATGATATCCAATTATTCACGTCGATTAGTTGCAAACAATAAGTGCTAGACCAACTTCTTGATTCAGATTTTGGACGGTCTTTTACTGCAGTTACAATTCTACATACTTGTCCTAGTAAGCTCACAAGTAATGATTGATTCACTACCTCTATGCTTGCCTTGTCATATTTGTTATCAATATTCTTTTAGGGTGGACCACCCTATTCCTAAATACCGGAACCGCAGACATGAGTGAATAGTATTTCTCTGTGTGATCTCTTCCATCATGTGTGGGCAACGAACACTGCATTGTATAGAAAGAAAGTGTCATATCCACCTTTTACATAGACTATGATCTTTTACATGGAATACAATATGCCTACTTGCTTTGTGTCGCACTACCAGCACTCCACCCTTGAAGCTAAACATTATGCCACTCATAATTCCTTAATTAGTTTATTTGTTCAAATACGAATTTGATATGATTCTAATGTTCCTACTTCAGTTTTGAAATGTGTGTCCGCCTGTTATAGAGACATAAGAGGTTTGTATTTCTGTGTGTGGTCTGGTCAGCACGGTTGGGGGATGAACTTTGTATACGCAAGGGTTTGTAGGGAGACACTCTTCGAGCTGAATCTGCAATGCATTCCATAGACAATCTGATTACTTTTTATGTTTTCATGAATCTTAGATACTGAACAGTATCATAATGATTATGAGCTTGTGCGCATGAAAAGAATAAAGCAGAACAATGCGATGGCTGTCAAACTTGGCATTAAGGGACTGAAATCAAGTCTGGATGCAAATGCAATGCAAACGCTCTCCACCTACAGATTCGTGCTCAGAATATGATCCTAACAATGATTCTGAGCTAGAGGTAGACCTAAGTCAATGTAGCTCCCTAGTGGAGGAGTCAGAGGCAGATGCCCTATCTTATTCACCCATCAAGGTGATTGATCTAACTTTCTAAGGTTATATTGGTCGCACATATCTTGCAACTGATGCTTTGCATTGCTTCTACTTTGATGCACTGCCATTAGCTTAGTTTACACATCGTGTATGTGAATACGCCCTGCCTATCCATTTTCAGTACATATTCCATTTGTTATCATACCATATTTATCCATACAAATGTTGTTCTTGTGTATCAGACGTTCAAAAGGAAGAGGGCGATTGCTGATCGCGGAGGAACACGAATAAAGTATTTGGAAAAGGTAGTGGCACCTGATAAATCAAATAGCCCAATAGGTGTAGTTGCAATATCACCAGACCCAGAAAACACGGCCACAACTCTAGCCCTACTACACTGGCCATCTCTAATGCCCCAACTCAGCAGACCCCAACTGCAGCAAACAGTATGATGATGCCAGTTGACATAGCACCAGCTCTACGATGCAAAACCCCCATTCCAGCAAAGAGTACACCAAATCCAGTTGCCAAATCCCTTTTCGAACGAGAGAGAGCCCCAATTGCAGCAAATAGGACCCCTGTTCCACTTCTTCCCAGTTTAGAAGATGAAGCTTATATTGTTGTCAGGAACTTTGTGTGCATATTTTCTTCATGGAAAGATTATACCACAGACACAGAACAATTTCCAATCTTCCCCCGCAACTTACGCGTAAGTAATGTACTAATTTTATTCATGGTAATTACTGCATATGTTTCTGCTGACAAAAGACACAAGATTTCATTCTTTTAAATAGGCGAGGACCAAACTGGATAGTCAAGACGAGCAAGGGTTGGTTGCACTTTTCAAGCACCCGTTGATGAACTATCATTCCTACCTGAGGCAAGCGCACTTCGATGGCAAGCCTCTAAACGAAATTTTTGTAAAGTCTCCGGTGCTACATTTATCAGACAGTGACTGAAATAATCTTGTTACACATTGGTCTCGTCTGCAGCGTAACATACTGTCTATGATATCACATCACAATTTGAACTACATTTCTGCATGTGCCTTACCGTCTCACTTGTACGAAAATTGTTTGTAGAAGAACATTCATTCTCAAGGGACCACAGAATCTCGCAACTATACTGCACACTGCATTGCTCTTGTGAGTACCTCTTGCCCTGTATGACCATACTTACTTTCATAGCTGGTTGATTATGTAGCATCACTGCACATGTTAGCCTCGTTATCCTCCATTTGGTGGACATTATAAGATCTGTATCGACTCTTACATAATATAGAATCAACCCCATGCTTTTGAAGAGGTTTAGCTCTGCAGTCCTCTTGTAAGGATGGAACGTCTTCTATCACTGTACTTAAATTAACAGCTACTCCCTCCGTCCCATAATATAAGAGTGTTTTGTACAGTACACCAGTGTACAAAACACTCTTATATTATGGGAAGGAGGGATTGGTTCATTGTGTAGCATTCTGCACCTTATCTCCCTCGTCCACCATTTACTAAAAAAATATCAAATCTATATTTATTCTTACCAAAAAGTTGAATACACAGACAATGCCAGTGCAAAAGTGTAGCCCGTTTCTCTTGTCAGTACATTTTGTCATGTAACGCTTGGACTTACTGGGATTGGTCGTTGATTATGTAGCATCAATCTGCATCTTATCTTCATTATCCTCTATCCCTTCCAGTATTATCATATCTATAATTACTCTCTACAAAATGTAGAGTATAGGCAATGCTTATGAAGAAGATGATGTGCTGAAATTCTTGAGTTATCCTTCCCTTGACATGGAGAAGGGCATTATAAAGCCGGTGTTAACTGTTAATGGAAGTCAGTCCTTCTAAAGCCTTTTATCCTCAACTGCTGTTTAATTTGCCCATACTCCCTATCGTGAACTGCTGTTTAGTTTGCTGTTTCTATCAAAATGCATGTTCGCAACAACTGTAAGTTCCAAGTTTTAGTTGTAAAACCAAATTCCTTATTCATACCATGCACATTACTCAATACTCCCTATATGTATGCTTGTTTTTGTGGATCTATAATCCAGTGTGTGCTGAAGCAGCCCACATTTGCACCTTGTCATCTCATGTTTTATCTCACTGATATGGTTGATGATATGAACAACATGCCATGCACATTAACCAAAATAGATACAATGATTGTCTTTGCCCTTTATCTATGCTTGTTTTGTTGACATGGTAATCCAGTAGTGTGGTGAAGCTCCCCGCATTATGAACAATGCCAAATTATGCTATTGATATTTTGAACTAACTCTTTATTTTCTAATTTGAAATTGGATGGAATTGACAGCATAGTTAGTTACCATCTTTGTTTATACACGTGCAAAACCTGTCATCTCTCTGCTTGTTTCAGGGTGATATGCCTGATGGCATGCACAAGTCTGTTGAAGGATGTGAGACAAACCCAACATATATTGCAGCAAAGAAGAAACATCTTGAAGATAGCAAGACAACCCCAAAGTCATGTCTTGATGCAGTGTTCAAGTTACTTGAGACTAGTAGTCAGACAAGCTTACAGAATTCGCTGTCTGAATCAGTTTGACTTCTTCAGTCTCGAGTTCAAGCAGAAAGGCATTCTGCAACTCAACTTCGACTTGAAGTCCAATCTCTAAGGAAGATCGCGGCGAACAGCAATGAGAACCTCATTGCTAAACAGCTACAGCTGGAAGCTATGACCGACATGCTAGGCCGGTCTCATAGCCTTGCTCAGCAGCTTGCGCAGTAGCTCCCGCGCAAGGCTAACCTTTCTTGAACTGTCTTGGAAGTGGTCTTGGTTCAGTATTATTTTGTTACGTGCAATGGCACCCAGTTTTTGTAATCTGCTTCTTCGTTGCGCTTTATGATCACTGGTGGCGAACTTCGATGCCCAGTGGATGTAATATACCATAAATCATTTATTGTGTAGTGTAGGTTTATTCTAAGTTACTATGCCGTAATTTCTTTATTGTATACAGTAGGTTTGTTCTTAATTCCTACTAGTTACCGTATATTCCATCATTTGCTATGTGAAGAAAATGGTGAAAATCTGATGTAGTCGACCGGGCGAAAACTTTCGCCTCTAACGGGCTTGCATTTTAGCGGGCCGCAATTGGGCCGGTCCGCAACTTTCTTGGGCCTGAAAGGCCATTGTGGCCCTTTTGCACCAGGCCCACAGCTTACACGGGCCTACCTTCGGCCCAATGTTTAGTTGGGCCTTTAGTGGACCCAATGCTTAGTTGGGCCCATGTAACTTTGGTCCATTAACAGGCTGAATATTCTGCTAGCCTGTTAAGGCCCAGAAGATACCATGAGCCTTTAGCAGGCCAAAATGCATGTTGGGCCTCAATTTTGTATAGTCGTCCACGGGCCTTTAGCAGGCTAAAATGTAGACCGGGCCATTATTGGCCCAATTATATGACGGGCCATTACCAGACCGAAACATATCTCGGGCCTTAGTTGGCCCACTGATATCATGGGCCTTTAAGAGGCCGAAAGCTTAGTAGAGGCATCAACGGGCCGAATTATATGACAGGCCTTTAACAGGCCCAAAGTCACGTTGGGCTAAACTATTGCCACCTTGATCACGGGCCGTTAGTGGGCCGAATGTCGCGTCGGACCATATATGGCCCATGGGCAGCACAGGCCATTCCCAAGCCGAAAGACACACCGGGCTGAAATGGGCCCATGTCTACATCGGGCCTCTAACAGGCCGAAATGTCAATGGGCCGTAATTGGGCCCAAATACTCGACGAAGAATTAACGGGCCAGATCTGGCTTTGGGTCGTAAATGGGCTATGTTTAAGTAGGCCGTTAGTGGGCTGGCCCACTAGTACCTGAGTAAATACTACGGGCCTTTGACTGGGCCGGCCTTTTTAACCTATATGGGCCTCTGTTCGGCCCTGCCACATGTCGACGTATCATAGGCACGTCTCCTCCATTGGATGGACGACATCTGGCCCACCGAGGAACCGACACGTGTTTCCTGCGGTCAATGATGATTTTACACGTGGAAAATCCCCATTGGTCCGGGCTGTTAACAGGTTATCAGATCCAAACCGGAACCCGATAGCTTAACGACGACCCGTTACGGTGGATGCCACATGTTGGTTACCCTTGATGAAAACACTTCCATGACGCGCCATTTATCGTCATGGAAGTGGACACTTCCGTGATGATAATTTTGGTATTGTCATGGAACACTTCTACGACAGCACAGGTATGACTATCTTGATTCTGTCATAAAATCGTCATGGATGTACAAGCATGACAAAAAAAACGTGACCTACTGTGACAAACACGTATCATCATAGAAGTGCTTTTTTTGTAGTGTATGGAAAGAACTTGTATGACATCTTTTGTCCTACCCTCCCGTGGCAGCGGCGTCCATAAGAAAACTAAGGGATATTAAGGCCTCCTTTTAATAGAGTACCGGAACAAAGCATTAACATATAGTGAATACATGAACTCCTCAAACTAAGGTCATCACCGGAAAGTATCCTGAATACTGTCACTCCGAGGTTTACGGATCATAACACATAGTAGGTGAATATGACTTGCAAGATCGGATCTAGAACATAGATATAATGGTGAAAACATAAACGGTTCAGATCTGAATTCATGGCACCCGGGCCCAAAGTGTCAAGTATTAAGCATAGCAAAGTCATAACAACATCAATCTCCGAACATAATGGATACTAGGGATCAAGCCCAAACAAAACTAACTCGATTACATGATGAATCTCATCCAACTCCTCACCGACCAGCGAGCCTACGAAGGAATTACTCACTCCCGATGGAGAGCATCATGAAATTGGCGATGAAGAAGGCTTGGTGATGACGAAGACCGAAGATTCCCCTCTCCGGAACCCCAAACGGACTCCAAATCTGGCCTCCCGATGAAGAACAGGAGGTGGCGACGGCTCCGTATTGTGAAACGAGATAATTCTTCCTCCTTGATTTTTTCTCCAAAAATAGGTATTTAAGGAGTCGAAGTCAAGGTCAGTGGGGCCACCAGGTGGGCACAACCCACCTGGGCGCGCTAGGAGGAGGGGGCGCGCCCTGGTGGGTTGTGCTCACCCAGGGGACCCCCCTCCGGTGGTTCTTGGCTCCAGTATTTTTCTTTTATTCTGAAATAATTCTCCAAAAAGTTTCGTTCCATTCCGAGAACTTTTATTTCTGCAGAAAAACAACACCATGGTAGTTCTGCTGAAAACAGCGTCAGTCCGGGTTAGTTTCATTCAAATCATGCAAATTATAGTCCATAGATACGATGGGGACGTATCACTACGCAGAGGTTTTTCCGGACACACATATCAAGTCCAACAAACTATGTTGTGAAATGTGTTGAAACAGGTTGTCCTGGGAATGTGCACGGGCACGTGCCGAAATATAACATCCACTGGGTTGTCACCGATGTCGTCCCACATAATTATGTGAGGAAAAATCTTCCGGTGAATCATCCAAACCTGACTTCAACTCTCATTGCACAACTCATGTATACTGAGATAGTGCAGAAGAAAGATATGGAAACAAAACACACCCAGACAGCAGTGAAGGTCAGATGGAATTATGACATTCCTTATGGGAAGGCTATGGAGGAAAGGTTTGGGACGGTCATCGACTCATATGATAATGTTGTCCGTCTCCTTGACATACTGAAGGAGAGGAATCTCGGCACTTATGTTAACGTAAAACGCACGAGGTTGCCGAGTATACCAGATTTCAAGGTGTTGAAACGAGTATTCTTCTCTTTCGCTATGTGCATCGAAGCATTCCGGCATTGTCCTCCTGTGATGTTTGTGGATGGTACATTCCTGACTGGTCAGTACAAAGGGCAAATCCTGACTGCTATTGGTGTGGACGGGAACAATCAAATCACCCCACTTGCCATGGCATTTGTGGAGGGTGAGAACTTTCCAAGCTGGGTATGGTTCTTCCGGCAACTGAAAATTGCCATTGTGAAGGACCGACCAGACGTGTGTGTCATTCATGACTAACATGCTGGTATATTGAAGGTTATGAAGACATTAAGGAATCCAACAGAAGATGAACTAACACCTTAGAAGGACTTGCAGAGCCGGTGGTGCATGCACCATCTTGGGGCTAATTTTTTCTCACAGTTCAAGAACAAGCGGTTGATGAACTTGTTCAAAAAAATATGCATGCAGAACCAGCAGCGCAAATACGATTTTATTTGGTCAAAACTAGATGAGTTTACTAAGAAGCAGGTACGTGACAGAAAGAAAATGGAACAAATATCAGGTTGCATTAGCAACAATCATCGCGGAGCTAGAGCAGCCAGTAGGTCTTTGTGACTTGCCAGCAATTGACCCTCCTAGTACTAAGGGAAAGAAGGGAAGGGCAATAAAGAGTTTTTCACAGTGGATAGAGAAAGAGCCTCCCGTGAGTTGGTCTTTGCTGCATGACACCCATGGAGCTAGGTATGACCACATTACAACCAACCTTGCAGAGGTGTATAACTTTGTACTCAGAGGGAATAGAGCATTGCCACTCACAGCTATTGTGGAAGCTGTATTCCATGGCACTTTGAGATTTCAGAGAAAGGCACGAGTTAGCAAAGAAGTATATTACAGATAATCACAACACACCTTATTGTAGCCGTGTCATGGAGTACATGGCAAAGAAGCACACTGTCATACTCATAGGTAATCAGGAAAGGAGGTATGAGGTTCAGCTTCCTATCGATAGTTTTGGTTCTGCAAATGAGGTGAAGACGCACGAGGTAAAAATTGGAACACTTATGACGATGACCAAGCCACAAACACTTATGACTTCTCTCAGACAGTGTTTCACACTCCACCACCACCACCGACGCAGGAGACACAGACAGTGTCAGGCGAGGTTATCTATGGTCGTGATTACCGTGAGCCTCTCCCACCGCCTCAGCGCTTATCGCCTTCCGGTCCTTGCCGAGGAAGACCCAGATTTGTCCTCGTCCCCAGCAGTGATGTGGTTATGTATGTATGAGTCATTATCTATGTTAGTTTCAGACTTTTCTCATGTGTGAGTCATTATCTATGTATGAGACATGCTTCATGTATGTGTTATTATAGCACTTGCTTCTATCTGATCAGGAGACACATATCGTTCTATGTATGCGAGACACATATTACTATTAATTCGCATTGTTATTCCAGTTAGATTTCCAAAGAGACTGCAACAGATAATTAAGATACAAGTACATCTGAATTAAACGGTAGGGTTGAACTTAAAAAGTACAGCTTACATACTACATGAAGGCATCATCGTCATTCTCCATCGATGCAGCACTCTTGCCCTTCGACGATGCGGTACTCTTGCCCTTCGACGATGTGGTACTCTTGGCCTTGGTGCTTGGCATGAAGATATCGTCTTCGTCTTCGCTGTCGGCAGTCCATAAATGAGTATGCTCTGCTGCAATCTTTAGGTAAGGTGCACTCTTATGTTGTTGCTTCTTCCACCTTCCATGCAACCTGAGAAGTTCTTTCCGTATCTCCTCATAGGTCCTTGCAGGCCACCCACACCCACTTAATGCGTGACCCAACTCATTCAGTACGGTATCACTACTGATGAGTTCGTCCCATGAAACTATCCTATTGTCAATCTTGAAATCGCTTGCTAACCTTAGAAGACCTTGGCTCATCTTAGGGTGAAAGTTACGATCAAAAGGATAACCAGTCATCTTGATGAGACTACACTAGACTGCTTACCCACATTAGTGTGGAGGGTTTTTTATAGGTTGAGAAGAGAAGATGGCGGGAAATAATGGCGGGAAAGAACGGCGGGAAAGTTTATATTTTTCAATGTCTAAGACGGAGATGGTTGTACATGATTCATAGGTCAAATTGCAAAAAAATAAAACTTGGGCCTAACAAAAGACGAAGAGACGTGCCATGCAATTTCGCCCTACCATTTACGCGTCCCGGAGGAGTCTTCGGCCTAGGGATGACCAAAGTACACTCTTCAGCCTAATGGAGGCCGAAGACAGCATTTCGGCCCTGCCCCGCCTCTCTTCGGCCAACAGTAGACCAAAGTGCACTCTTCGGCCAATAAATGACCGACGGATCTCTTCGGCCAACAGTAGACCAAAGTGCACTCTTCGGCCAATAAATGACCGACGGAATCATAGTTTTGATTTTTGCATGTTGAGTCATATAGTTTCCGAATTCGCTAAAAGAAACATGATAGTTTCAAAAAAAAACTGTTTATACGTTCTGGGGACTGGAGCCCACGAACTCAAGCCCATCCTGACTCCAGACTCCCTCCCCCGATTCCCATATCCCAAATCCCCAACCTAACCTAGCTGGCGGCGGCGGCAAGCGATTCCAGGTCAGGCGGGCGACGGGCGACGAGCGACGAGCGACGGCCGGCTCTCTCCCTCCCCTCCCCTCCGACCCTCTCGGCCTCTCCTCCGCCAGCCCGCCTCCGGCCTCCCCCCTGCAGGCGCCCTCCAAGGCTGACGGCTTCACCTCCGGCAGTCCGGCCTCCGTCGCCGGCGGGCTCCACCTCCGGCAGTCCTGCATCCATCCCGTACTGCAAACTGCATCCAGCCATCCCCCAGCCATCTACAAGGTAATTTCCTCTATTTTTAAACAAATCTGAAACTTTTCTATGTAAATTGCCACTGCCAGTGATTACTAGGAGTATATTTGTTGTTCTATTATACTCTGCTTTGGCAAGCTCACCCAATCGCCACCTCGCCCGAGCTCTTCTTGTCCGAAGCTCACCCAGTTTGACGATTTTCTCGCTCGATTTGCAGTTCTAACATCTGCTTCCGCCGCCCCATGGAGGAAGAGGAGGAGGAGGAGATATCTGGGAAGGAGTTGTTGAGGCCCAACAACTCTCTTGCGGAGGCGGAGGCGGCGGCGGCCGCGGTGGCGGCGGCGGCCGCGGTGGCCAGTCGACTCACCGACGACCTCATCGTGGAGATCCTGTCCCGGCTCCCCTTCAGGTCCGTCTGCCGTTTCAAGTGCGTCTCTAAGCCCTGGCGCGACCTCATCGCCCACCCCGCCCACCGCAAGAAGCTGCCCCAGACCCTCGCCGGCGTCCTCTACACCACCATCACCCGTGCCGACGGCAAACGCTACCACCTGGCCGGCCTCTCGGCCGAGGCCGAGGGTCTTGATCTCGGCACTTCACTCACGTTCCTGCCACATACGGAGTACAGGTACTTCGGGCTGGAGCGCGCCTGCAATGGCCTCCTCCTCTGCTCCTACAGACCAGACGCCGAAACAGACCGTTTAGTAGTCTGCAATCCCGCCACCCGGAGGTGGACGGAGCTGCCCCCTCGCCTGCAGCCGCGGCCACCAAACACACGCCACACGGAGCTCCATCTGGCTTTCGATCCAGCAGTCCCGTCCCATTTCCACGTTTTTTATTTCGAGCGCAATGTCAACCGGAGCGGAATCACAGGAGCGAGCATCTACTCGTCGAGAACCGGAGCCTGGAGCCAGAGGGATGCTGCTGGATTGGTTGAGGAAGTTTATCTGACCCGTCACAGTGTCATGGTTGGCGGTATGCTGCACGTTGTCGGCAACCTGTCGGTGGTTGCCGACAGCAACGATTGGTATGACAAGACTGTGCTGGTGGCTGTGGACATGGAGGGCAAGGTGTGGAAGACCATCTCCGTGCCACGCGGCCAGTATTATGGTACAGTTGGGTGGTCACAGGGGTGCCTGCACTATGCTGCTATATCTCCAGCTCCTCTCACCGTCGGGGATGACGACGATGAGGGTTCACTCAACATGGCTGAAGAGGTAGCGATCTGGCGCCTTGAGAATTATGATACCCAGCAATGGGCGCTGAAGCAAAGTTTCAGAGTTGATAAGGTGCTGGACCTATCTAAGCTGGGGTACGAGCTGGTTGGGTTCCATCCCGATCGCGACACCTTCTTTTTGGTCAGCAGTGGTCTTTATGGCGGAGTTGCGGCTTCATTGGTGTCATGGGACATGCGTCGCTGCCAAATTGGTGATTTCCTTGACCTCGGGGAAGGCAGTGGGGGGCCATATCTGCCTTATGTTCCTCTCTTCTCATCAGAGCCACTAGCAGATGCAGATGGGCACTAGTTCAGTTCGACTCATGCTTGGGCTTGCTCCGATGCAATGGAATAATCATGTATGTGTACACCTGCACTTCTTAATATTCTTGAATTGTGTTAGCCAGTTTGTTCTCTGGGCTAAATTATACTACTGTTATCCAGCTTTCTTGGCCATGATATGTCATGATTATGGTTGTACTGAATCCTAGTATTAGTGATTGTTACTTGTGAACATCATTTTGTTCCTTTTTAGTTATTATATGTTTGCTGATGCTCATGAGTTCAGTCTTGTTTAGTTGAATAATTCGGTCTTATGCAGTTGATGAGGTCATGAATTAAGTGCATAATGCAAACTTTGCTGAGAAGTTTTCTTGCTTTGGTGCATATGTGCATTTGGTTTGTTTCACTAATTCATAAGGTGATAAACTAACGGTTACCGTGTAGGGCTGTTCTTCAAGTATAGTGGTATAAAAGATGCTGGGATAGTCCTTTTTGCGAGCCGAATTTTATCATATCACTTTAAACTTTCAGCAGAAATATTCATAAGAATTTTGTACAGGGGGTTTGACAGGTTGAAGCTGACCTGTATTGGGAAAACTGATCTCCAGTTAACACGGACAGAGTAAAAAATAGCATAATTTAACCGTGACAATTTAACATGTTCTCATTTTTTGAACTGCCTGAAGGTCCTAGTAAGAAGATGGTTTTTTTTTAGAAAAAGGATGTTATGTCAATTTCTCTGTTGCAAAAGCATTGCGTGAGAATGTGAGTCTCATTAGATTTGGAAGGACTCTGTGGGGATAGACTGCTGTCATGTGGGCTGAGTTTAAAGCTTTATGTCCAGGTATCCAATTGACAGAAATTGAGGATAAATGTTTTTGGTCTTTAAGTAAATCTGGCAAGTTTACTGTAAGGTCTCTGTACTGTAATTTGAAAACTGAGCATGTATTGTGGCGTCACAGCAAGATGTGGGAAGCTAGAATTCCTCTAATAATTGAAGGTGATCATTAAAACTGTAATACGTTTAAATGGTATGCCTAGTGGAGTGGAAGATTAGATTTTAGAAGCTTGATTTCCTAGAAAAGTAAAGAAGGTGGTGGCTGTGCGTGTAGCACCAATTTTCTGTACTTTATGGAAAGCCAGAAACACAACTAGCTTTAGTCATGTTTACCTGCGTGATCATAGTGTGATTGTCTATCAAACTGCTCATTGGCTGTCATATTGGTCTAATTTGCAGAGAAGTGAAGGGCATCGGGTACTTCAAGCCGTGGCGTCAAGCTCACTTTGGTGGTTGTGGACTTCTTCCATGCGGGCAGGGGATGGGCTCCTATAATCCTATGGCTCGCAACATGATTGGAGTGGGATGATGCTATACGAGATACGCTTGATACATTGTCGTTGCCTTTATCTGGTCGATTACCCTTTATATGGATGAGGGGGTCATGGATCGATTACCCTTTAACTGTGGTTTGTGTTGGACTCTGGTTATCTCGTGTTGAGCTGGTGATCAGTGTCGCATTATGGGCGCTTCCATGGGTGTCTTATTTCTTTGTTCTTCTGGATTGATATGTGCATTCTTGCTGGCTGACAGTTTTTATCAGTTTTGTTTCAATTGAATGAAATCGGCCGACAATAGGATTGGAGTGCGACGCTGCTGCACGAGTGTGATTTTTCTTGGAGTCTTGTTATCTCGTTTTTGAGCTGGTGAGCGTCGTGCTATGGGCACTTGCCTGGGTGACCTATTTCTTTGTTGTTCTGGATTGATGCATGCATTCTTGTGGGGTGGCAGTTGTTTTATCGGTTTCGTTTCAATGAAATGAAGTCGGGGGCGAAAGCGCTCCTCCCTTGGGGAAAAAAATAAATCTTCACCATTAACAAGAAATGTATAGCAAGGTTGGGACTGTCTGTTGGACAAGAAAAAAGAGACAGACCAGACTCAACCATCTGTTCAGTTCTCCTGGCAAAAGAACAGAATTATGGCAATGCAACCATTACTGACTTTCCAAAATTTTGTATAAAAGTTCATAAGAAAAACTACCACAGTAACGCTCATGTTGTTTATGTTCATTGTTTTTTTCATATAAGAAGAAACTCCGAAAAGGAAGAACAATTTTTAACATGGGCACAATACTCGTCAGTCCCCATCGGAATTTACAAACATCCGAAAGACATGTCATCTAGAAATCTCACAAGGATTTTGCATACATGTAATTTTTGCAAGGAGGCAAGGTTGCTCCTGATTAAAATTTGAAGAACACTTGATCCATCTAAAAATATAACAAGGTTGCTCACAACTTCGAACTTTCTACATATGACATGACCTTGTTTCGAACATGCTGGGAAATCTTCTCTATATTCACAATGCAGAATGCTAACAAAAGAAATGGCACAAAATCATATTATTACTGGACTAGAGTAAACAAATGATCAATGTACAGGATCATACAAACCACTATCGTAAAGCCATGTTCCGCCTGATCCTAGAAACTTATCACTGAAAATGACTAGCCTATAGGTAAACTGCTACAGAGAATCACAGGTCAAGCTGCTCTAGCTTCCAGTGTGTGCTGGCTGATTATGTACAATTGCCAAGTGTTTGTTAGGATTTACTCAGTATCAGCCCTTTGCAACTCAGACACTATATCAACACATCTTGTTAGCACTTGGCCGGTAACAGAACAACTTCAGTTTGACTTGTAGGCCCAGCTATGCTCCTTGAGGTAGGCTTGAACTGCTTCCTTGATGGCAAGATTCGGAACCAGCTGATGCTCCTTCAAGGGTTCCCACGTCACCGGGTCGAAATTGCCCACCTAAAGAAAAGGCTAGTATGAGCTTTTACAACATTGTGCTTCAAAGTAAAATGATGCCCATCAAACTGAATCATATGTACCACACATATTTAGGCCATGTTTAAATTTCACTATTAGCACATGACAAATCATACCAGTCAAATATGTAGGCCATGTTTAAATCGCAGATCGTATCTATCCCAGTCAAATAATGCACTAGTTCAGTTTAGCAACACCAGCTACTGTTCAAGTTCCTTGTTTCATTTAATATCAGTTCTTTCAACTATGAATTAAAGAAGGGGTTCTTTCAGATATGCAATAATTATATGGAATCACCTAAACCTATTGCATCGTAGAATTAGGGAATCAATAGTTCAGTGGAATATTCCCTAAAAGGAATCTCAGTGGAAGATGCTATCAAACAACAGTACATACAAGATGAATAAAACTGAAGAGTTTTATAAAAACAGATGCCAGATTAGGAAGATAAATAAAAATCAAGGGTTTTCTATAAAAGAGATGTCAGACTAGGAAGAGGGCGCACCTTGCGGAGATGCTCAAGCAGTATGGCCCTCTCATATGTTACTGACTTTCCAAAATTTTGTATAAAAGTTCATAAGAAAAACTACCACAGTAACGCTCGTGTTGTTTATGTTCATTGTTTTTTTCATATAAGAAGAAACTCCGAAAAGGAAGAACAATTTTTAACATGGGCACAATACTCGTCAGTCCCCATCGGAATTTACAAACATCCGAAAGACATGTCATCTAGAAATCTCACAAGGATTTTGCATACATGTAATTTTTGCAAGGAGGCAAGGTTGCTCCTGATTAAAATTTGAAGAACACTTGATCCATCTAAAAATATAACAAGGTTGCTCACAACTTCGAACTTTCTACATATGACATGACCTTGTTTCGAACATGCTGGGAAATCTTCTCTATATTCACAATGCAGAATGCTAACAAAAGAAATGGCACAAAATCATATTATTACTGGACTAGAGTAAACAAATGATCAATGTACAGGATCATACAAACCACTATCGTAAAGCCATGTTCCGCCTGATCCTAGAAACTTATCACTGAAAATGACTAGCCTATAGGTAAACTGCTACAGAGAATCACAGGTCAAGCTGCTCTAGCTTCCAGTGTGTGCTGGCTGATTATGTACAATTGCCAAGTGTTTGTTAGGATTTACTCAGTATCAGCCCTTTGCAACTCAGACACTATATCAACACATCTTGTTAGCACTTGGCCGGTAACAGAACAACTTCAGTTTGACTTGTAGGCCCAGCTATGCTCCTTGAGGTAGGATTGAACTGCTTCCTTGATGGCAAGATTCGGAACCAGCTGATGCTCCTTCAAGGGTTCCCACGTCACCGGGTTGAAATTGCCCACCTAAAGAAAAGGCTAGTATGAGCTTTTACAACGTTGTGCTTCAAAGTAAAATTGCTGCCCATCAAACTGAATCATACGTACCACACATATTTAGGCCACATTTGAATTTCACTATTAGCACATGACGAGTCATATCAGTAAAATATTTATCCCAGTCAAATATGCAGGCCATGTTTAAATCGCAGATCGTATCTATCCCAGTCAAATAATGCACTAGTTCAGTTTAGCAACACCAGCTACTGTTCAAGTTCCTTGTTTCATTTAATATCAGTTCTTTCAACTATGAATTAAAGAAGGGGTTCTTTCAGATATGCAATAATTATATGGAATCACCTAAACCTATTGCATCGTAGAATTAGGGAATCAATAGTTCAGTGGAATATTCCCTAAAAGGAATCTCAGTGGAAGATGCTATCAAACAACAGTACATACAAGATGAATAAAACTGAAGAGTTTTATAAAAACAGATGCCAGATTAGGAAGATAAATAAAAATCAAGGGTTTTCTATAAAAGAGATGTCAGACTAGGAAGAGGGCGCACCTTGCGGAGATGCTCAAGCAGTATGGCCCTCTCATATGTTACACCACTGGGTGGAGTGAATTGCAAAAAACATCGACACTTCAGGCTAGGTTTGCAGGAACCACACATCTACGGAATTGTGCCAAAAAGCACTGACTTTTTTCATAATTTTTTGCAAAAAACACTGGTTGCTCGTTTGGACCGTTTTAAGTGCGTTTATGACATGGGGGCCCCGCATCCGTCGACGTGGCAGCACTGTTCACACGGCAGAGCCGTTAGACGGCGTTACACGGCGCGCACGCACTGGTTCGAGCCGCTCGGGTCAAACACCCCCGAAGCGGTGCAGGCCCACCCCCAGCCCTCACTCTCTCTCGGCCTTCTCCCTCTCTCTACTCCCGCTCGTTCGCCGTCGCCGCCCCCTCCCACATCTCCGACCGCCGTCGCCGCCGCGTCGCCATGGTGTCCTGGTCTGATGACGACAGCAGTGAGAACTCTCACCAGTACGCCGACTCAGCTTCAGACGAGGGCATCATCAAGGTGAGTTGCTCGAGCTCGAGCTAGGGTTAGGGTTAGGGTTTGGATTTGGGGATTTTTCTGTTGAGCTTGATCTGAAGTTTTGTTGGCTTTCCTTTGCACCTGCAGATCCCTGATACCATGGATGACTCCGATTTTGAGGGCACTGAACCTGATGTTTTGTGCAATGAACACTCCCTGCCAGCAGAGAGGCGTGTTGCTTTCCAGGGCATCCATACTGACAGGAGGTTCCTTGCTTGTGCTGTGAAGGTATGTGCCAAATTTGTGCTAATTTGGTCATTGTTTAGTACTGATTTTATAGTTAGCAGATCTGGTGTGTTAGTTAGGTTGTTTAAATATGTGGTCTCAATGCTTACTTGCTCAGTGAGGTCATTGTTTATATGTGAGCATGTGCACAGTGTTGTCAGCAGATCTGGCCTGTTAGTTAGGTTGTTAATTAGTTATGTATTTTCTGTGATAGTGGTGGGTTAGTGAGGTCATTGTTTATATGCCAGTATGTGCATAGGGTTGGGAGCACTGATTGAGACTTGTTACTTTATAGCATGTGGATTAGTGAGCACTGTAATTGTTTAACTCATTGTGTCATATAGCTCATATCCATTTGTTTAACACTAACATTACAGGAGGGAAGAAACTGTGGGCTAGTTGAATGGGTTGATCCATATTGGCCAGGTACAATGGAGAATGCATTGACCAAGTTGTGGAATAAGTATGAAGAGTGCAAGAGGAGCAAGATTGAGGACAATCTGACAAGCTCATTTGCTGTTCACAATCTGACACAACAGAAGATCAAGCTGCAGGCAAGTTATGAGAGGTTGGTTGAAGATGTCAACGGCCTCTTGGATGCCCAGGAGCAGAGGGCTCAGATGCAGAGAGGTCAGATGCAGAAGAAACCTGATGAGAGCAAGCTGCAGGAGAAGTATAACATGCTCAAGAACCTGACAGTTGCTCAAGCCAATGTCATTAGGAACATGAAGTTGAAGCTTGCTGAAGAGAAGATTAAGTTGCAGGCCCACATTAATGAGCTTGAGAAGGTTGTGGAGCAGACCAAGCTGAAGCTGAATGGGATCAAGGCCATCTTAGATGAATGAGCAGTATAATGTAATATGTTGCTTATTAGTACCACCAGCATGGTTATGGGATGATGACTACTATCCTTATGGTTATGTAATGAGTACTATTAGATGAATGATCTAGTAATATCTGAATTATGGTTATGTAATGTACCTATTTAGCATTGAGCACTATCGTGTAATATGGTACTTATTAGTTATGGTTATGTATGGATCTTCCAATTATGCTGAATTTGATGTTGTTGGTTGGTTTTGTCGATGCCGAGAGACCCTAGACTCACTTGGGTGGTTTTGTCGATGCCGAGAGACCTTAGACTCACTTGGGTGGTTTTGTCGATGTCGAGAGACCCTAGACTCACTTGGGTGGTTTTGTCGATGCCGAGAGACCCTAGACTTACTTGGGTGGTTTTGTCGATGCCGAGAGACCCTAGAATCATTTGGGTGGTTTTGTCGATGCCGAGGGACGCTAGAATCACTTGGGTGGTTTTTTCGACGCCGAGGGACCCTAGAATCACTTGGGTGGTTTTTTCGACACCGAGGGACCCTAGAATCACTTTGGTGGGTTTTTCAACGTCGAGGGACCCTAGAATCACTTTGGTGGGTTTTTCGACGCCGAGGGACCCTAGAATCACTTTGGTGGGGTTTTCGACGTCGAGGGACCCTAGAATCACTTTGGTGGGTTTTTCGACGTCGAGGGACCCTAGAATCACTTTGGTGGGTTTTTCGACGTCGAGGGACCCTAGAATCACTTTGGTGGGTTTTTCGACGTCGAGGGACCCTAGAATCATAGTAAGCATCATCATCACCATGTAGCATAATAAACAACCAGAATCACCAGCATCACAGCCAACAAACTCAACATCTTGTCCATCCAAAGGCAACATTTAACATAAACATCCAAGACAGCCAACATTGTCAGGTTCTCACATCCATCCAAGGCAACATTTAAGATAAACATCCAAGAAATTTAACATAGGTTCTCACAGCCAACAATGGTTCAAAGCCAACATAGGCATCATAGGTTCTGAAAGCCAACAAAGGCATAATCTAGTTCAAAGCCAACAATGGCATCATAGGTTCTCACAGCCAACACAAAGGCATCACAAGCCAACAAAGACAAAGGTATCTAGTTACCAGAAGCATAGAAGTGCTCTTTCAACTTGTATGAAATAGTCCTTTTTCTTCCACTCTGTCTTGGAGCTTGAAAAGTTGACATGTTTCCTGCAGCAGAGGTAGAGGCTGTACCAGCAGTGGTAGCTTTCTTCCTGGGAGACCTCCTTGGAGGAGCAGCAGGTGTAGCTTTCTTCCTGGGAGACCTCCTTGGAGGAGCAGCAGGTGTAGTGGCAGCAGGTGTAGGAGCAGTAGTTGATGGAGATGGCCTCTTCCTTGGTGGTGCAGCAGTAGATGAAGATGGCCTCTTCCTTGGTGGTGCAGCAGCTGTAGATGCATTTGTTGTTGAAGTAGAAGCCTGCGACCTGTTTGGCTGCATTTCAAAAACAATTAAGGATTGTAAGTTACAATGGAGACAAAATAAAGAGAATTGAGGTGCTACTCTAACTAACCTGATGCTGGTTTATTCTCATAGCAAGAGCTGGCTTGAGGGGCTTGGAGCAAACATTGTATCTATGCCCTACAAGTTTGCAGTTGCTGCAAGTAATAGATGCCATCATGTATCTCTTGGTGCTGGCTTCTCAAATTGATTTTTCCTCCTCTTTGTTTGTTGCTTCCCAACCTTGTCTTTGAATACTGGAGGCTCTATGTCCTGAGTTCTTGTCCTTGGCCACAGGTTTGGACCAGGCACAGGAAATATGATATGTGCAAATGCTTTTTTTTATACATTTCCTTTTTGAAGAAATCAGCCACAAAGTCCTCAGGCTGCAACTTAGCTTTCACTATTGCAGAAACTGCATGATTGCAAGGCATAGCAGTCATATCCCATTTCCTACATCCACATGTTCTATCCAGCAAGTTCACTGAGTAGGTGTTTTCTCCACTAGTAACTTGGTAAATGTTAGGACCAGCCATCAAAGTCTGGCACCACCTTGAGTAGTACTTTGTCTCCTCTAACATTTCAGCATAGGTAGGGCAAATCTCCCAATTTGCTGTCTCTGTCTTAGTTCTATTCTTGTTAAATTTGCCCATCAATTTTGTCGTAATTCCTTCTATCATGGTCACTATTGGCTTGCCTCTGACATCTAATATCATTTTGTTAAACACCTCACTGATGTTGTTCACAACCAGGTCAGTTTTGCAATTAAAATCCATAGCATGCCTAGCCCAAGTATGAACAAGTATTTTGTGAAGCCATGTCCAAGCAGCCTTACACTCTCTTTTCAAAGCATTCATTGCATCAAGGTGTCCGTTCTCAGTATAAGAGTAGCTAGCTGCATCCATGTGTTTCTTTAATTCATCACCTCTAAAACCAGCAGTTTGGAAATTCTGATAGATATGTCTAAGGCAGGATCTTTGTGGACAATTGGGGAAAACATGGTTTATTGCATTTAAAAGCCCCTGTTTGAAACAATAGGAAATCAAGCTAAGCATTGGTCCTATGAAATAAAGCTAGAGCAATGTGCATATGAAACAATGGCAATATTGTATGAGAAGAGAAGTTTACCTTCTGCCTATCAGAGATGATGGTATAATAACCAAACTTCCGACTTTCTCCACCAAATGCATCTTTAAGCTGTGTTAAGAACCAGGTCCAGCTGTCTTTGTCCTCTTTGTAAACAACTCCAAATGCTATAGGGTAGATATTATTGTTCCCATCCCTTCCTGTTGCAGCAAGGATCTGTTGACCTGTTGACAGCTTGATAAAACAACCATCTACCCCTGCAAAGCTAACAATTGTGAGAAGATAGTGTATGTAATGTGAGCACATAAACAATTCACAAGTTAGTAAATACAATGTACTTATGAATGGCCTGCATCCATTCAAAAACCCTTCTTTGCAAGCACTTAGACAGAAAAAGAGGCCATGAAACCTAGGGTTTTTGCTTGGGTGCTCTCGTAGATGCCTAGTAGTCACAACACATCTAGAGCCTGGGTTTGTATCCAACACAGCCTGCAAATAATCTCTTATTCTAGTGTATTGTCCTCTCTGATCTCCTTGGACAACCTTCAATGCTTGCTTCCTAGCCCTGTAGGCCATATGGGTGGAGATCTCTACTCCATATTTCCTCTTCAGTGTCTGCATTATTGTGGTGACTGGTGATGTCTACTATGCAACCTTCTTCTTGTAGACTCGTGTTGGGCCTCCAAGCGCAGAGTTTTGTAGGACAGTAGCAAATTTCCCTCAAGTGGATGACCTAAGGTTTATTAATCCGTGGGAGGCGTAGGATGAAGATAGTCTCTCTTAAACAACCCTGCAACCAAATAACAAAGAGTCTCTTGTGTCCCCAACACACCCAATACAATGGTAAATTGTATAGGTGCACTAATTCGGCGAAGAGATGGTGATACAAGTGCAATATGGATAGTAGATATAGGTTTTTGTAATCTGAAAATATAAAAACAGCAAGGTAACTAACGGTAAAAGTGAGTGAAAATGGTATTGCAATGCTTAGAAACAAGGCCTAGGGTTCATACTTTCACTAGTGCAAGTTCTCTCAACAATGATAATATAATTAGATCATATGACAATCCCTCAACATGCAACAAAGAGTCACTCCAAAGTCACTAATAGCGGAGAACAAACGAAGAGATTATTGTAGGGTACGAAACCACCTCAAAGTTATTCTTTCTGATCGATCTATTGGGCTATTCCTATAAGTGTCACAAACAGCCCTAGAGTTCGTACTAAAATAACACCTTAAGACACACATCAACCAAAACCCTAATGTCACCTAGATACTCCAATGTCACCACAAGTATCCGTGGGTTTGATTATACGATATGCATCACACAATCTTAGATTCATCTATTCAAACCAACACAAAGAACTTCAAAGAGTGCCCCAAAGTTTCTACCGGAGAGTCAAGACGAAAACGTGTGTCAACCCCTATGCATAAGTTCACAAGGTCACAGAACCCGCAAGTTGATCACCAAAACATACATCAAGTAGATCATGTGAATATCCCATTGTCACCACAGATAAGCACATGCAAGACATACATCAAGTGTTCTCAAATCCTTAAAGACTCAATCCGATAAGATAACTTCAAAGGAAAAACTCAATCCATTACAAGAAGGTAGAGGGGGAGAAACATCATCAGATCCAACTATAATAGCAAAGCTCGCGGTACATCAAGATCGTGCCAAATCAAGAACACGAGAGAGAGGGATCAAACACATAGCTACTGGTACATACCCTCAGCCCCAAGGATGAACTACTCCTTCCTCGTCATGGAGACCGCCGGGATGATGAAGATGGCCACCGGTGATGATTTCCCCCTTCGGCAGGGTGCCGGAACGGGGTCTAGATTGGTTTTTGGTGGCTACAGAGGCTTGCGGCGGCGGAACTCCCGATCTAGGTTCTGTTCTGGAGGTTTTGGGATTTATAGGAGGTGTTGGAGTCGGGGACAAGTCAGGGGGACCCACGAGGCAGCCACAAGGTCAGGGGGCGCGCCCTCCACCCTTGTTGTGGCCTCAGGAATCTTCTCCGGTATCTTTTTGTTCCAGTATTTTTTATATTTTCCAAAAATAATCTCCGTAAATTTTCAGGTCAATTGGACTCCGTTTGATATTCCTTTTCTGCGAAGCTCAAAAACAAGGAAAAAACATAAACTGGCACTGGGCTCTAGGTTAATAGGTTAGTCCCAAAAATCATATAAAATAGCATATAAATGCATATAAAACATCCAAGATAGATAATATAATAGCATGGAACAATCAAAAATTATAGATATGTTGGAGACGTATCAAGCATCCCCAAGCTTAATTCCTGCTCGTCCTCGAGTAGGTAAATGATACAAACAGAATTTTTGATGTGGAATGCTACCTAACATATTTATCCATGTAATTTTCTTTATTGTGGCAAGAATATTCAGATCCATAAGATTCAAAACAAAAGTTTAATATTGACATAAAAACAATAATACTTCAAGCATACTAACAAGGCAATTATGTCTTCTCAAAATAACATGGCCAAATAAAGCTTATCCCTATAAAATCATATAGTCTGGCTATGCTCCATCTTCATCACACAAAATATTCAAATCATGCACAACCCCGATGACAAGCCAAGCAATTGTTTCATACTTTTGATGTTCTCAAACCTTTTCAACTTTCACGCAATACATGAGCGTGAGCCATGGACATAGCACTATAGGTGGAATAGAATATGGTGGTTGTGGAGAAGACAAAAAGAAGGAGATAGTCTCACATCAACTAGGCGTATCAACGGGCTATGGAGATGCCCATCAATAGATATCAATGTGAGTGAGTAGGGATTGCCATGCAACGGATGCACTAGAGCTATAAGTTTATGAAAGCTCAAAAAGAAACTAAGTGGGTGTGCATCCAACTTGCTTGCTCATGAAGACCTAGGGCAGTTTGAGGAAGCCCATTATTGGAATATACAAGTCAAGTTCTATAATGAAAAATTCCCACTAGTATATGAAAGTGACAACATAGGAGACTCTCTATCATGAAGATCATGGTGCTACTTTGAAGCACAAGTGTGGTAAAAGGATAGTAGCATTGCCCCTGCTCTCTTTTTCTCTCATTTTTTTGTTTTTTTTGGGGCCCTCTCTTTTTTTTGGCCTCTTTTTTTATTTTTATTTTATTTTTATTTTTCGTCCGGAGTCTCATCCCGACTTGTGGGGGAATCATAGTCTCCATCATCCTTTCCTCACATGGGACAATGCTCTAATAATGAAGATCATCACACTTTTATTTACTTACAACTCAAGAATTACAACTCGATACTTAGAACAAAATATGACTCTATATGAATGCCTCCAGCGGTGTACCGAGATGTGCAATGAATCAAGAGTGACATGTATGAAAGAATTATGAATGGTGGCTTTGCCACAAATATGATGTCAACTACATGATCATCCAAAGCAATATGACAATGATGGAACGTGTCATAACAAACGGAACGCTGGAAAGTTGCATGGCAATATATCTCGGAATGGCTATGGAAATGCCATAATAGGTAGGTATGGTGGCTGTTTTGAGGAAGGTATATGGTGGGTGTATGGTACCGACGAAAGTTGCGCGGCACTAGAGAGGCTAGCAATGATGGAAGGGTGAGAGTGCGTATAATCCATGGACTCAACATTAGTCATAAAGAACTCACATACTTATTGCAAAAATCTATTAGTTATCGAAATGAAGTACTACGCGCATGCTCCTAGGGGGATAGATTGGTAGGAAAAGACCATCGCTCGTCCCCGACCGCCACTCATAAGGAAGACAATCAATAAATAAATCATGCTCCGACTTCATCACATAATGGTTCACCATACGTGCATGCTACGGGAATCACAAACCTTAACACAAGTATTTCTCAAATTCACAACTACTCACTAGCATGACTCTAATATCACCATCTTTATATCTCAAAACAATCATAAGGAATCAAACTTCTCATAGTATTCAATGCACTTTATATGAAAGTTTTTATTATATCCCTCTTGGATGCCCATCATATTAGGACTAAATTCATAACCAAAGCAAATTACCATGCTGTTTAAGGCTCTCAAAATAATATAAGTGAAGCATGAGAGTTCAACAATTTCTTCAAAATAAAACTACCGCCGTGTTCTAAAAAGATATAAGTGAAGCACTAGAGCAAATGACAAACTACTCCAAAAGATATAAGTGAAGATCAATGAGTAGTCGAATAATTATGTAACTATGTGAAGACTCTCTCTCATAAAAGAATTTCAGATCTTAAGTACTTTATTCAAACAACAAGCAAAACAAAATAAAATGACATTGCAAGGATAGCACATATCATGTGAAGAAGCAAAAACTTAGGCTCAACCGATACTAACCGATCATTGTTGAAGAACAAAGGTGGGATGCCTACCGGGGCATCCCCAAGCTTAGATGCTTGAGACTTCTTGAAATATTAATTAGGGATGCCTTGGGCATCCCCAAGCTTGAGCTTTTCTGTCTCCTTAATTCCTCTTATACCACGGTTTCCCGGAATCTTAAAAACTTCATGCACACAAAACTCAACAAGAACTCGTGAGAAAAGTTAATATAAATCAAATGCAAAACCTTATCATTCTCTACTGTAGCAAATCACTAAAATTATTATTTGATGTTGCATACTAAATGCCTCTGCATATTTAACACTCCTATCCTCAAATAGAATCATTAAACAAGCAAACATATGCAAACAATGCAAACATAACAGCAATCTGTCAAAACAGGACAGTCTGTAAAGAGTGCAATTGTACTTATACTTCCCTAACTCCAATAAATCTGAGAAATTACCACACTGTAGAGAATTTGTTGTTACTCATTGTGTAAAAATTTCAAGATTTTACCATGTTATTACTTTCCAGAAGAATTTAGACAATGATAGAAAACTTTCTGTTTTCAAAACAGCAACATATAGACATGGAAAATAAGCATGGTAAAGGCTATACTTGACCTTTTATTGAACTAAAAGATGCAAAACATTACTCTAAATAACAGCAAGCAAATACAAATAAAATAAAATGATGCTCCAAGCAAAACACATATCATGTGGTGAATAAAAATATAGCTCCAAGTAAGGTTACCGATGAACGAAGACGAAAGAGGGGATGCCTTCCGGGGCATCCCCAAGCTTAGGCTCTTGGTTGTCCTTGAATATTACCTTAGGGTGCCTTGGGCATCCCCAAGCTTAGGCTCTTGCCACTCTTTATTCCGTAGTCCATCAAAACTTTACCCAAAACATGAAAACTTCACAACACAAAACTTAACAAAACCTTCGTGAGATCCGTTAGTATAATAAAACAAATCATTCACTTTGGTACTGTCAAGACAAGATTCATAATTTTTTCTCACATGATTCCTACTGTACCCTATCATTTCTACAATTTATATTAAGCAATATAAGCCATAGAAACTAGAAAACAAGCAAACTATGCATCGAAAACAGAATCTGTCAAAAACAGAATAGTCTGTGAAGATATGAATTGAAATCATACTTCTGTAACTCTAAAACTTCTAAAAAATTAGGAAAACGTAGAAAATTTGTATATCAATCTTGTGTAAAAAATTAAGAGTTTTTCCATGCTCCAGTGAATTTAAACAATTCTGGGACTGGGCGCAAAAGTTTCTGTTTTTGCACAGAATAAAGTCAACTATCAACCACACTATCCCAAAGGCTTTACTTGGCACTTTATTCAAACAAAAGCTATAAAACATGATTAATACAGTAGATTAATCATGTGAACACACAAAAACAGTAGGTAAAAGTGTTGGGTTATCTCCCAACAAGCGATTTTCTTTAATGCCTTTTTAGCTAGGCATGATGATATCAATGATGCTCACATAAAAGATAAGAATTGAAAAGTAAAGAGAGCATCATGAAGCATATGACTAGCACATTTAAGCCTAACCCACATCCTATGCATAGGGATTTTATGAGCAAACAACTTATGGGAACAAGAATCAACTTGCATAGGAAGGCAAAACAAGTGCAACTTCAAAACTTTAAGCACATGGAGAGGAAACTTGATATTATTGCAACTCCTACAAGCATATATTCCTCCCTCATAATAATTTTCAGTGGCATCATGAATGAATTCAAAAATATAACCATCACATAAAGCATTATTTTCATGATGCATAAGCATAGAAATTTTACTACTCTCCACATAAGCAAAAAATTTCTCATTCAGAATAGTGGGAGTATCATAAGAAACTCGAATACTATAAATTGTTTCCACATTAAAAGAATAATGTTCAG
The DNA here is from genome assembly GCA_011799875.1 of Thinopyrum elongatum. Taxonomy (NCBI): domain Eukaryota; kingdom Viridiplantae; phylum Streptophyta; class Magnoliopsida; order Poales; family Poaceae; genus Thinopyrum; species Thinopyrum elongatum. The sequence continues at coordinate 18,013,793 of CM022297.1, read as the reverse complement.
AAAAAGGGTAATCATAATTATGACGAGTTTTATAAATATAATCATCACTACTTTTTATAACATAAGTGTCATCACAATAATCATCATAAGTAGTAACCTTGTTCTCATCATAATCAATTGAAACCTCTTCCAAGAGAGTGGAATCATTACTAAATAAAATCATGACCTCTCCAAATCCACTTTCATCATTATAATAAGATTCCCTCAAAAATAGTAGGATAATTATCATCTAAAGTTGACACTCTCTTCCGAACCCACTTTCATAAATATTGCAATCATGATAAATAGGAGGCATGCTGTCATCATAATAAATTTGCTCATCAAAACTGGGGGGCAAAAAATATCATCTTCATCAAACATAGCATCCCCAAGCTTGGGACAAACATTAATTGCAGCAAATAAATTCTCAAACATGTCATTATCATCAAACATAGTATCCCCAAGCTTGTGGCTTTGCATATCACAAGCATAATCACTCTCATCATTAACAATATGAATAGCACCAATGGCATAGCAATTATTATCATCACAACTTTCTAAGTTGGTGCCAAAAAGATTTTCAAGATTATAACAAGTATCATTACTTTCCCAATCATAATCATCACAATGAGTAATAGGTATAACAATAATAGGAGCAACATCATTTGGGAGCGATACCTTTTTACCTTTGCTTCTTCGTCTTTTCTTTTTCTTCTTCGCATCATGTGTGGGTTTTATCACCCTTTTGGAGCTCCTTAATGATGAGATTGGTTGAATAAAAAGCTCCTCCTCATTACCTGATTCATCATAAGAGAAAATAGGAGGATATTGGGAAACCTCTTCCCCTTCATTAGTATTCTCGTCATCTTCTATTTGTTTTCTTGTCTTTAAGTAATTGGCAATATAAGGATTCTCAATGCAATTTACCACACAATACATATAAATTTCCTCTAGATCAAAATCAAGAAATTTCTCAAGGTTATATTCTGGAATACCCTTAGTTATACGTTTCATTTCTTCATATCCCAGAAGCAAACTAAGTTCATTATGATGCGCAAGGGAAATCAAGTCATCACAATTTTCGGACACGATTCGATCATGAAACAATTTGCATTGGAGATTTAAATGACCATGTTCATTGCAAAGTTCACAAGGATGGCTAAAAATATTAAATTTTTCAGCACAAACATCTAGCCTCTCTTGCAACCATTTAGTTTCTAAATACTTATGCCTCTTGCAAAATATATCTTCCCTTTTCGGTATGTAACAGCAAACTCTATGCACTCCACAAAAATTGGCATGCTTATAAGAGACATTTTTATCATGACTAGTGCAATCATCTTTAGTACTATAGATAGGCAAAGAATTCATACTAACAACATTGCAATCATGCTCATCATTCAAAGATTGTATGTCAAATATTTTATTACATTCTTCCTCTAGCAATTGAGCACAATTATCGGAATCCTTATTCTCACGAAAGATATTAAAAAGATGAAGCATATGAGGCAACCTCAATTCCTTTTTTTTGTAATTTTCTTTTATAAACTAAACTAGTGATAAAACAAGAAACTAAAAGATTCGATTGCAAGATCTAAAGATATACCTTCAAGCACTAACCTCCCCGGCAACGGCGCCAGAAATTAGCTTGATGTCTACTACGCAACCTTCTTCTTGTAGACTCGTGTTGGGCCTCCAAGCGCAGAGTTTTGTAGGACAGTAGCAAATTTCCCTCAAGTGGATGACCTAAGGTTTATCAATCCGTGGAAGGCGTAGGATGAAGATAATCTCTCTTAAACAACCCTGCAACCAAATAACAAAGAGTCTCTTGTGTCCCCAACACATCCAATACAATCGTAAATTGTATAGGTGCACTAGTTCGGCGAAGAGATGGTGATACAAGTGCAATATGGATAGTAGATATAGGTTTTTGTAATCTGAAAATATAAAAACAGCAAGGTAACTAACGGTAAAAGTGAGTGAAAACGGTATTGCAATGCTTAGAAACAAGGCCTAGGGTTCATATTTTCACTAGTGCACGTTCTCTCAACAATGATAATATAATTAGATCATATGACAATCCCTCAACATGCAACAAAGAGTCACTCCAAAGTCACTAATAGCATAGAACAAACGAAGAGATTATTGTAGGGTACGAAACCACCTCAAAGTTATTCTTTCTGATCGATCTATTGGGCTATTCCTATAAGTGTCACAAACAGCCCTAGAGTTCATACTAAAATAACACATCAACCAAAACCCTAATGTCACCTAGATACTCCAATGTCACCACAAGTATCCGCGGGTTTGATTATACGATATGCATCACACAATCTTAGATTCATCTATTCAAACCAACACAAAGAACTTCAAAGAGTGCCCCAAAGTTTCTACCGGAGAGTCAAGACGAAAACGTGTGTCAAACCCTATGCATAAGTTCACAAGGTCACAGAACCCGCAAGTTGATCACCAAAACATACATCAAGTAGATCACGTGAATATCCCATTGTCACCACAGATAAGTACATGCAAGACATACATCAAGTGTTCTCAAATCCTTAAAGACTCAATCCGATAAGATAACTTCAAAGGAAAAACTCAATCCATTACAAGAAGGTAGAGGGGGAGAAACATCATAAGATCCAACTATAATAGCAAAGCTCGCGGTACATCAAGATTGTGCCAAATCAAGAACACGAGAGAGAGGGATCAAACACATAGCTACTGGTACATACCCTCAGCCCCAAGGGTGAACTACTCCCTCCTCATCATGCAGATCGTCGGGATGATGAAGATGGCCACCGGTGATGATTTCCCCCTCCGGCAGGGTGCCGGAACGGGGTCTAGATTGGTTTTTGGTGGCTACAGAGGCTTGCGGCGGCGGAACTCCCGATCTAGGTTCTGTTCTGGAGGTTTTGGGATTTATAGGAGGTGTTGGAGTCGGGGACAAGTCAGGGGGACCCACAAGGCAGCCACAAGGTCAGGGGGCGCGCCCTAGTGGGGGGGTGCCCTCCACCCTTGTGGTGGCCTCGGGAATCTTCTCCGGTATCTTTTTGTTCCAGTGTTTTTTATATTTTCCAAAAATAATCTCCGTAAATTTTCAGGTCAATTGGACTCCGTTTGATATTCCTTTTCTGCGAAGCTCAAAAACAAGGAAAAAACAGAAATTGGCACTGGGCTCTAGGTTAATAGGTTAGTCCCAAAAATCATATAAAATAGCATATAAATGCATATAAAACATCCAATATAGATAATATAATAGCATGGAACAATAAAAAATTATAGATACATGGGAGACGTATCAACTAGTGTGCCAATATCAACTCTCATCATTGCCTCACACTGGTGTGCAACCCATTTTGCAGTGACCTTGGTGTTCTCTCCTACTGCTGGGCATGTGTGCACAAAATTTGTCTTCCTTATGCAAAAAGTAGTCTCATTTGCAACAACAGAAGCTGGAATAAAGAAAGGGCATTTTGCATTTGTGCACACAACTAATGATGCTGTCATTGCAGTTTCTGTGGAACTCATAATTCATATTCTGAGTTATGTGCAATGTTTGAATTGCTCTCCTAAACTGATACACATTGAGGAAACAAAGTTTTCTGCAAAACTGCTCCTCTGGGTTCTCTCTCTCCTCACTGTACCAGTTCCTTGGCAAAGATCTCACCGATCTGCTCTTCCTTCCATTGGGCAGAACAAATTGTAGTTCCTCAGCTCCATCATCATATTCCTGCTTCAAAACACCAAACATCCTCATCATATTCCTGCCTCCTCATCTGATGATGGTGCCCAAACATCCTCAAATCTCTGTTCCAAGCTAGAATGTGACCTCTGTGTTGGCCCTTTTCTAGCTTTCTTCTTCTTTGTAGGCACCTCTTGCTGCTCCACCTGCTCATCTTGCTCCACCTGCTCCTCTTGGTGCACCTCCTCCTCTTGCTCCACCTCCACATGCTGCCCTTCCTCATCTTCCTCATACACTTCATCCACATCAGTGTCTCCATCAAAATGAATGAGTGGATCCTCTCTTTGCTTCCTCATCTCATTAAGCCTCTGAAGATAGTCCTCATCTGCATCCAGATCTGAATCATCTTCAGTTAGAAGAATTGGTAGCTTCTGCTTAACCTTATTTACATGCTCAGCTGCAATCTTATGTTTCCTAAATTTGGCAATCTTTGTTCTTCTCTTCACCTCCATTAATGTCTCCAGTTCATCCTGATCTGCTGCATTGCATTGATCCATGGCTGCATCTGTATCCATATCATGGTTTGTGCTCTGCTGTGTGGGGTAGAACTGCAGTGGCTCTGGCTGACTCTGTATTTTACTTTTTGGTGGTGATCTTAAGAGAACACCAGAAGGATTTACTAAATACACAGGTTTCTCTCCTAATTGGCTCAAAGGAACCTGCTCCTCATACAGATAGCCCGAGTTCAAATCTGCAGGTCTTGGATCAGTGCCCCTAACCACTGTCAAGTTCACTACATTCTGATCTTTGTTAGCAATATGGTCAAGCATTTCATCCACCCTATCATCATCACAAATTTCATCCATTCCTGTAATCCCCACACTAGGATCCCTCACAAAATACATGAAATCATTCAGCCCATATCCCTCTGTCTCTATTAGGGCTACCAAATTATAATATGTTATGTCTGAAATGAAAACTGATCTCTCCAAGTTGTCTCTGTCATGGAAGTGCATTCTAACTTCCCAAACATCATCATTCAAACTACACACAAATAATTAAAATAGCTTTAATTAACAGATCACTAAGTACTGTAAATAACAGAGCACCAATGTACTGTAAATAAAAATGCATAATTCCTAAAACAGAGCACTAAAACAGTGTAATCAACAGAGCACTAAACTACATCATTAACAGTGACGATAAATCAACCACAACTAAATCACAATTAAGAGAGCACTAAACTACATCATTAACAGTGCCAAAAAACCTAACCCTAACCCTAGAATCGATCGACAGAGCACTAAACTACATCATTAACAGTGCCAAAAAACCTAACCCTAACCCTAGAATCGATATACAGGAAGAGGGAAGAGGGAAGAGGGAAGAGGGAAGAGGGAACTCACTAGACGCCGCCGAATGACGAGGCAATCTGGTGGCTCTCCGTCGGATTCTCCTTCACTGCCTTGGCCCAAGATCTTGCCGCCGCATATTCGAGACAGTGTTGGGGGTTGTGGCTGGGGCTGCTCGTATCCGACGGCCCGCTAGGGTTTGAGCTCCCGCATATATCTCCCACCGGTGGACCATCGTCTCCAACGTTGGCAGACCCGCCGCAGTCGCCGCCTGCGCCGCCAGCCGTCGCCATGACTGAGAGGAGAGAGTGCGGGGTAGGAAAAGAGAGGGAGAGGAGCGGACCGGGCGGGGAACGGCTCGAAGACTAGCGGCCCGGCTCGAACCGGTGCGCGCGCGCCGTGTAACGCCGTCTAACGGCTCTGCCGTGTGAACAGTGCTGCCACGTCGACGGATGTGGGCCCCCCATGTCATAAACGCACTTAAAACGGTGCAAATGAGCAACCAGTGTTTTTTGCAAAAAAAAATATGAAAAAAATTAGTGCTTTTTGGCACAATTCCGTAGATGTGTGGTTCCTGCAAACCTAGCCTGAAGTGTCGATGTTTTTTGCAATTCACTCCCACTGGGTGTGATAACCGGATCTCTAAAAATCTCAAAAGTTATTTGACAGCAAAGGTAGTCGGGCACCTAGGTATTCAGAGTGGGAACAACTTAAGAACGCAGAGGAGAGAAAACAACACCAAACAAAAGAAATTTGGTTATAACACAAGATATCATAAATATAATCAGTGAGGATGGAAGACTACCTCTTGTATATATAAGAGAAGAAGGAGGGGCGTGCTCCATGGACAAAGGGAAGAAGGGCAGGCCGTGCTGCGGATCGGTGAGGTGGCGCAACCAAGGCCCTCCCTCGCTAGCTGATGGGCATCCCTAGACACACATTCATTCCATTCACAGGAAAGGGGAAAGGGAGTTAAGTGGCGTGGGTTTCTCACGGGCACGTCATTCAATGAGGTTCCTTTCCAAGGCGTTTGCCACCACATCAATTTGTTTTGGTGCAACCGTTCACATGCTTCTTGGACGAGGGAGGGAACCCGTTAAATGTTGTATATACAATCAAAACAAAAGTGCTTTTCATGAGAGTTTTCTGGAACAATTTTGCCATTTTAAACATGCAGGTTAAATAAATGTTGAGCGAACTCCGAGCAGATGGTGATGAATTGAACTAATTTGAATGGAAACACCCTTTGCAGAACCATGGCGAATTGAATTAATTCGAATGGAACACCCTTTGTAGAAACATGGTCATAACTCGCATAGCTATGTGCTCGGCTTCGCTTAGAATCGCCTCGACTCCGCCTCATTGTCCCACCAGCGGCAATATGGACACCGCCAAAATTTTGGCAAAATTCCAGTGGTTGGTAATTAGAACCACAAGTCATAAATTGCAATCTAATACAACTCACTGAGTCATGGTGTAGTAAACTGGAGAAAACTTTCAACGGATAGGGATACACATTTGCTAAAGATAGCCAGGAAACAAAATGATCACTATGATAAAGATGCTTATTCCCAACATTAATATCTTTCATTAAACTTGGTTCTACATACAGTGTATCCCCTGCATTCAAGAGGCTCATTGACAGGCCTGTCGTTACAAGCCAGCAAATAAAGGACCCGCCTAGCCAGCGCCGCGGCGCTTGTTCGGTGTTTTCGAGCGCATCCTCCACGTCCGCACCGAACAGAACGGCTCCAGCCGTGCTCCGCGTGATGCATGCCTTGCTAGCCGTCACAACCAGCGCCCTCACCCGCTACACATCCATCCACCAGGCAGCAGCTAGCTAATACGTACGTGTGCATGGTAAAGTAGGTATAGTGCGTTGATGTCTAGCACACGTGTGTCCTAGCTTAGTGCTTTCCGCTTAGCTATGTCTACTTGAACGTGTTCGACTGGGCGTGCTGCCTAGCATACCGTGCCCAGCATCATCTCACTGACCGATTCGTCCGCATGCCGCCAAGCATATCGCTCGTTGACACTATTGCCCGGGAGCCAGCATGATCGATCTAACGACCCCGACGCCGGACTACGTCCCGCGCGTCTCTTCCTTTCAGGGCGTGTGGTGGATCGCATCTTTCAAGACCTCCTCTATGATGAAGACTGCAGCCATTATCTCAAAATGAAACAGGGCAACGCCCCCAAAACGAAGCCATTGCTCTGCTGCGTGCCGCGTTGTCGTGTGACCCTCGTATATATCAAGCAAGTTCATCGAAACAGAAGATCGTGCGAGCACCTACACGTCATACGACTACGTCTTCTACTACAGTGTATCACAACTCTTTATCAGTCCGGATCAAAGAGATAACTATCGTGACCTCTCGCCGCACTAACCTTGGAGTGCGTCGCTGGCAAGGTCAAGTAATGATATCACATATAGGAGTCACTAAAAAAGTCTGTCGGTAGTATACCGACTTGGGTCAAGACCAACATCACTCTGAGTTGTTGCTAAGTCGCTTTGAGTTGTTGCTAAATTGCCCTCCCTCATTGTGAAGGTGTATACAGCTGTGGTGAAGTTCTCAACCGTTCTTGTGAAGTCGCTAAGTTGCTTATAGTTGTTGGTACTTATCTATTTTTGTTGTGAAGTTCTGTATCATTTGTTGTCAAGATGGCTACCAGTGTTGTGAAGTTGCCTAACATTGTTCCTGTGAAATCATGAAATTGTCCACCGGTATTTTGATGTTGTCTATGGCTGTTGTAAACTTCCCTACCGCTTATAGTGAAGTTGCCTACTAGTGTTCTGCTATAGCAATTATTATGGACATCTTGATCTTCTATAGCAATTTTTCTGGGCCATTCTCTCAAAAAAGAAAATGTTGTGGGCACTTAAGACGCCCTAACAACACTTTCAAAACGTAGTAGTTGGTCTATTCTAACGTAGTAAGAAATTCCCCAAACTTATTTAGAGCAGTTATGGGCGCTATGAAGGCAACTTTAGTGCTATAGAAAAGCAACTCCTTTTTTTGGCTAGTATGAGTACCTATCAGCGTGGAGTCCATCTAAGTGGGTTACCATGACTAGCAAATTGACAAGTTTCATCTCTAAGTTGTCTACCATAAGGCCAACTCCAACCACGGATCATCAACTTGTCCCCAAAAGTCTAGACCGACCTGTCCGGACACCTTTAGTCATCCACCGATTGTCACTTAATTTTTCTGGACAGGTTTGTGCGTCCGAAATGCCCCAAACTGAATAACGAGGAGGTGTTCTACGGGCCCCTTGACGTCGAAATAAAATGCAAGTATGGGCGGTGGATCGTGCTGTTTTCAAAAGAGTAAAACCACATGAAACAACTTTACTTGTGACTTCAAGCAACCTGTATTAAAATTTGAAGCAACTACTATCAGGCATGTACAAAAGGTCAACTGCCCCATATGAGTTCCTTGCAGTAAAAAATAGCATGCATCCCCTGTGCAAAAGTAAAAGGGAAAATGATGTGGGCACTGAAGACGCCCTAACAACACTTTCAACACGTAGTAGTTGGTCTGTTCTAACATAGGATGAAATTTGCCAAACTTTTTCTAGAGCAATTCTGGGCGCTATGAAGGCAACTTTAGTGCTTTTGAAAAGCAACTCCTCTTTTGCCTTGTATGTGTAACACCCCCCTTGTAATAACTCAGTGACACTCTGTTAAAACTGCCAAGTCATGATCATTTGCATTGCCAAGTCATATGGGTTAGTGATCCAATTCAAATTCAATTCTAAAAATCAACTCAAATTCAAAAGTGCAAAATAAAGTTGATCAAACACTGAGGGGAAAATGTTCATTAAATGATAAATAATCCAGGAACATTTGTAAATCCATCACCAAAATATTTGGAGTTTGATAAATGACTCAAACAATTTGAAACAGCACCAAAACAGAATATTTAAATTCATTTAAAGTCATTTCAATTTAAAATGGAATCCAAATCTTTCCAAACCACTTTTTGGTGGAAGGGAATATTGCACCACAATATTTGGACCAACTCCCACATTTCTCAAAAGTGCACAAGTGGTCTAATCATTTTGAAACAGAGAAGGGATTAAAAGAAAGGGAAAACAGAAAGCAAAACAGAAAAGAAATAGGAAAGAGGAGGCAGTAGCCCACTTACCTGTTCAGGCCCAGTTGGCCAGGCCCAGCCCACCTCCCCTTTCTCCCTCCTTCGTCGCCTTGTCGCTGCCCGCGTGGTCGGATGCGTCGTCGCCGGCGGATCGTCGACACGCTGCTGCTACAGGAGCACCAGGAGGAGGATAAGGACGCCCCAGCCACTCCCCCTGCTAACCCTAGCCACATTCCTCCTCGTTCCCCTCCCTCTCTCTCTCTCGATCCGACTCAACCGAGCGCAGTCTCCGCCGTCCTCTGTTGAATCCACGGCCACCGGCGTCGTCCTGACCCACTGAGCTGTCCGGGAGGTGCACCGGCCACTCCCTCTTCTTCCTCGGCCACCAGCTAGAGACGAGGGGCTCTGCATCGCCGGTGCGTCGTCATCATCTACCTCGGGTCGCCGCCGCCCCGAGCTGTCGATCTGTTCGCCCCTGCGCTCCGAGACCTCGACGGGCCTTTCTTGCGCCTCTCGGTGAGCAGCCTCGTCGATCACTTCACCCCTTGCTCTCTCTCCGTAGCGTAGTTGCCGTCCCCGACGAGCTCTGTATCCACCGCCGCCTGTGCTCGTCGCCGGCGCCGTTCCGGCGACCAAACGGCCTTGCACGCGTGTCCGTTCACTTCAACGCACCGAGTAGGCCTCGCCTAGCCCTTTTTCCCCCTCGCACGCACGCTGTAACGCCAAACCCGAGCTCAACCGAACTCCGGCGCCGCCTCTCGCCGACGTTGGGCTCGCCCCCGACCACCTCCACCCCTGCTGTGGCTCCCAACCGACGCGGTGCTCGACGCCCGTTCGAATGCGACCGGAACCACACAAAACGGAGCACCATAGCGAATTTCCGGCGAAGTTCCGGCCATCGTCGCCGTTTTCAGCCTCATCGGCGCCGGCGTCCGACGTGGCCACCTGGGGCCCAACCTCAGCGTCACCGACCCGTGGGCCCAGGGGCCCCCGTTGACCAGTTGACCTGGTCAACATCGCTGACGTGGCCCCTACAGCCACTGGCAAGTGGGGCCCCCACTGTTAACTAGCTAAATTAAACCGGGTTTAATTAAAACTAATTTAATTAAGCTAAAGACTCACAGACATATGGGACCCACCCCACTAATCCCTCTGTTAGTTTAAATAAATCCATTGTTAGTCTAACAGAGGCTGACATGTGGGTCCCACCGGACCCACATGTCAGGTTTGACCCTGGCCAGCCGCTGTTGACTTGCTGACGCCAGCATGTCATCATGCTGACGTCATAATTCCCTTTTCTGTTAAATAAAATAATTCCATAAATTCAAATAAACTTTGAATATTCATATCTTTTAAACCGTAGCTCAGATTGAAAAACTTAAAACATGAAAGTTGCTCAGAACGACGAGCCGAGTTTGATCGTGTCGTCTGTTTCTTTGTCGGAACCCCCTACGTAGAAGAACTCGTAACTCCGGGCCCGATTCCGGCAGTTGAATAGTGCACAGACGCCGGGTATTAAATCCCGCGATAACCCTAAAACAACCGTAATGACTCAGATGCATCTTAAGACAACCCTGCACTGCATCGTAGCATAGCATGCACCGTGTTGCATCTGTTTGCATTGTGTTTTACTGTTTCTTCCCCCTCTTTCTTCTCGGTAGACCCCGACGCAGACGTAGCTCCCGAGGCAGACGCAGCTCCGGAGTACGACTACGTCCCCGACGACACTGTTGACGACCAGCCTCTTGCCCTAGAGCAGACAGGCAAGCACCCCCATTTTGAGCATTCCGATATCGCCCATTCTCTTCTCTCTCATGCTTGCATTAGAATTGTTGCTGCTACTGCTTTACCTATTCTGATGCATAGCCTGTTTATTGTAGCCTGTTTTGTTACCTACTGCTTACCCTAAACTGCTTAGTACAGGATGGGTAGAGTGTAGGAGATATGCCCTAGAGGCAATAATAAATGTTATTGATTACCTCCCTGTTCATAATTAGATTTATGTTCCATGCTATAACTGCTATGGTTCTCGAGTCTGCAAATAAAACGAGGCTTGGAGGAAGACTCATATGCACGTGTGGGATAATAAACGGTAAAATGTATTCCTAGTCTGGCCTCTAAGACTAGCTCAAGTGTTGCATGATGGTTCTGTTTTCCTGATCATGGGCATGTCTATGCCAGCAACTTTGAGGGCACAGTGTTAGAAGAACATTTGTGTTGAATCGACCCGATTGATGTTATGCTATGAGATTCTTTCGTCACAAGTTAATGGTTAATAACACAGAGATGGTTAACGTTTGCATGATTCCTCAGACCATGAGAGTATCGAGTTTCTTCATGCTTGATTCATGAACTTTGGGGTTTGTTAAACGTCATCCGTAACTGGAAGGCTATTACGGCGGCTTACGGGTTCATGGGAAAGTATGTTAAGTAACTTGATAGCTCAAGATTGGGATTTGCTCCTCCGACGATGGAGAGATATCTCTGGGCCCTGTCGGTGTTACGGTATCCATCATCGTCTGGCCAGACACTTTGTGATTTGATCACGGGGATGCCGGAACACGGTAACGAGAAAAGAGAACAATACCGGTAACGAGGTAACTAGCATAGTGGACAAGTTGTTGATCCACGGGAATGCCAACATGTCTCACCTCGGGTATTTGTAACATATCGCGAAGCAACAGGAATAGCACACGACAACTGGAGGTTCACTCGAATATTCATTCGTGTGGGTATAGGGGTCAATATGGGTGTCCACGGCTCCGATGTTGATCATTGATCGGAAGGGGTTCCGTGTCATGTCTATACTTCACCGAACCTATAGGGTCACACGCTTAAGGGTCATCTATCTGCTGAATACTAGACAGGGAGTCTGAGAGAAAATCACCGAAAAAGTTTCGGACACCGAAAAAGTTTCGGACAGCGGAAAAGTTCCGCAGAGAGAGGTCACCGGATGAGTTCCGGTGAAACTGAAAAGTTGTTTCAGAGGATACCATAAAGTCAAATTGGTTTTGGCACATGCCCGATAATTCTTGGAGGGTGCCAGAATCATTCTGGAAACTTTTGGGAATTTTCTGGAAGAAAAACCGGAAATGTTCCGGAGCTGCCGGAACCACTTCAGATGCTTTTCGCAGATGAAAATCACTAATCTGGAATTGTTCCAGAACGCATTGACAATTATTTTGGTGGGTACTGGAAATGTTCTGAGCCCACATAAATATTTTCAGTTCGAACGGACGCTGAAAAATGTCGTCATGAATAGTGAAAGTGCTTTTTGGGTGGCTTCTTGGAGAAGCCACCTTGAGGGTCCTTTGGTATTTTTCCCCTTGGCTTCTTGGAGAAGCCACCCTTGGGCTTGGCCTATAAATAGGGGTGGAGGGGGCTGCCTAAAGACTCACTCTTTCTCACATATACATGCCATTGCAATGATCTGGCTTCTTCTCTCCCTCTCCGCGAAATAGTTTCGTAGAGCCGAAAGGCTGTCTGGGTTCCGGTGGGAACTAGTTCTGGACGGCGAAGCCCTGCCGGATAGATGACACTGTATGTGTGCAACTCTGTAGAGAGGTCGTAGTTTTGATCTTAGTGCCCGAGGGGCTGTTCGAGAGTGCCTCCCGAAGGGCTGTCCAAGTGACGGTCCGAGTTCTGTGAGTCCTCCCGAAGGGCTGTCCGAGTGACCGTCTGAGTTTCGAAGGTCCTCCCGAAGGGCTGTCCGCGACACCGTCCGGGGGACTGTTCGACCGCCTCCCGAAGGGCTGTCCTGGGCGCGGATGAGGGTATACATCCTCGCGGTTGGGAGGTTGTAAATCCTAGCTGCGGGGATCTGCACCGCCGATCGTCATCGACTCTACTTCCGCTGCGCTACGAGTCGGTAACGAAAATGATCAAACCTTGTATGCAGTCTCCATAGTGGTCCTGGGCTGGTGCGTAGGTCGGAAATTTTTTGTTTTCTGCTGCGTTACCCTACAGTGGCATCAAGAGCCGTGCTATGCGTAGATGCAGGTTGCGATCTAGAATACATAGTGATGTATGGGTGTTGCACAATATAATAATTTGATTATGTATGAGATGACTATATGATGTAAATTAATTAACATGACCTGCGTGTCATGATTCGGCATGATGGCTGGAGCCATATGATTGTCACTTTATTGTCCTGCGTGTCAACCTTAAGTAATGCATTATTTTATTAGCTATAGAGATAGCAATATTATCTGGTGCATCGACAAGGTGGTGGCAATCTTTGCAAAGGTGAACACCGACGCGAATGCCGAAGACGAAGAAATACAAGACTTCTCCGTCAGAAAGGGCTATACCATATCATGCTATTATGAATTGCCTGAGATGTTTATCCCTTATGATGCACCCTTCTTGATTGCGTGGTAGTCGCTTTTTATTAGGGTGATCTCTCACAAAAATATCAAGTAGTTAGTGTTCTCCCAAGTGTAGCACCGTCACGGCACCTAACTTTTCGGGGTATCACAGGATCTCCCTGGGTACGAACGATTAGGGATGTGTGAGGCGGGTGAGTTGAGACCTCGCAGCAAGATCACTTGGTTGTCTTGACGTTCTGGAAGGATCTCCCTGAGCTCGGAACACGCCCATCGAAAGATGAACAAGAGTCACATAGAGATGTGATCGGCAAGTTTGCCTACCGATTGAAGTTCACGCCATCAGTGTTCATCTCGTTCAATGGCGTTGAATGGAAATGCGGGTCTTGTATCACTCACAATCAATTATGAGAGATATTGATTTGAGTGGGAGCGCATTGTTGAATTAACATCTTTAATTCTCAGTGCAATTAATTATGAACTTTGTCTAAGTGTGATTTGCGTAATAGTTGTCGAATAATGGCTCGCGTTTCCACCTTACCTATTAAAATTGAATAGCTATTAAATATCTGGTTAAAACTTTACGGTTGGTAATGTAATGTGAGGATTGTCCTCAAGAGTGCCGAGAAGGACTTTGTCCTATCGCATACTTTGGTATTCTCTCGCTTATGCTATGGATCATATGACTCTCGTCCTTCGACCCAAAAGCTAGAATTCCATTTCAGTCAAGTGCAATATGTTTACTTCCATGAGACCCGAACTTCAAAAGTTTGGATAGTTATGTGATATTCATGGAATCTGAAAATCATTTTCAGAGACAAACAAAGGCTAAAAGATATGAGATATCCAAAGCAATGTTTGTTAGCAAACTATTAGTAAAGGAGTTTACTATGCATTAGACTGATAAGAGAGGGATCCAGAAGAACGCCTGTCATATGATGAAAGGTGAAGAAAACAACAACTTAAAGAGAAAGGAAGTGTCCAAAGGGTGTTAGTGAAACTTTCACGCCTAGGAAGTCCGGGGCTAACGCCACTCTTAAGTTGGGTGCTTCTTCTGGAAGTAGGAGAAATACTAAAAGTTAAACTGTTAGAAGTATAAAGGCAAAAAGAAAGAAGACTGGAATATCCAGCTCATGTATGAATGTCATACAAGTTTTTGATGTATAGAAGGCTGGTCAAAGATATAGTTCTTGGGAATTATGATTAAATTGTTAATCACTAATTCTTGGGTATTGTGAGTTAATCACAAAGATACCCACTCGATTGCTTTCTGTTGCAACTCGATGTAAGAACTACTATGGCCTGAAAAACTAGCCAGGAATGAGGTTTAGGTATACACAGGGAACATAGTAAATGTTACTATACCTTCCATTGGTGTATTACTGTCTATATTTATTTTCATAATTCATTTAGAGTTTTAAACTCTAGCCCATTGCATAAGGTATCTTGCAAGAAGGTTGTTCATAAGAGAACTTTTTATGTTCGAAGTTATGAATAACATAAGGGCCATACTTTCATTGAGAATGAGATGTATGTTATGAATAATGATATTAATATATTACCTCTGGATTTACTTTCATAATTCATTTTAGAGTTTTACACTCTAGCCCCTTGCACAATGTTGTTGCAAAAGGGTTGTTCATAAAAGAACAATTGTTGTTTAGTGTTATGAATAACATTTAGAGCCATGCTTCCATCCAGATGGGATGTATGTTATGAATATTGATAGTAATATGATACATCCATAACACTGACGCTAAATGTCGCAAGACTAAGAGAATACCACACAAGTGTGGCACTACATTTGGTCACATTGGAGAAACCCGCATGGATAAATTCCATTATGATGGATTTTTGAAGTCCTTTGATTTTGAATCATCTGACACTTGCAACTTTCCGCCGAAAAGTGAAGTGACTGAAATACCGTTCACAGGCCATAAGGAACGGACAACAAACTTATTGGTGATGATACATTTGATGGGTGTAGTCCGATAAATGTTGTTAGTAGTGGATTTATCTATCTTCAGAAATGACTCAAGTAGATATGTGGATATTTACTTGATGAGACGTAAGTCTGGATCTTTTGAATTCATTCGAAAGGTTTTCAAAAATGAAGTAGATGGTTATTGTAACAAGAAAATTATGTTTCTACAATTCGATTGCAGAAAGGAATATTTGAGTTACAAGTTTAGCGAATGTCTGATGAGTTGTGAAAGTAGTTTCATAACTTGCACCTCCCGGAACACCATTGCATGTGGAAAGTCCGCGAAGATGTAATCAAACCATTTATGACATGGTAAGATCAAAGATGACATATATAAATTTGCCATTATCCCTTTTAAAGAGTGATGCTTTAGAGACTACGGCTTTTACACTGAAAAGAGCTCCATCAGGTCTGTTGAAATGACGCCATGGTATGGTACGCCCAACCATGTTATATCTTTTCTTAAACATTTAGAATATGGGGCTTGTGTAAAAGGTTACAAACCTATTCCAAATCAGACAAGTGCTACTTTGTAGGTTATCCCAAAATGTTGGGTATTCCTCCCTCACAATGCCGAGGCAAATAGGTTTGCCACAAAGAACGGTATACTTTTTGAAGAAAATGGTTCTTTCAAAAAGGTGAGTGGGAGAATAGTGCAACTCGACGAGGTAAACAGTATCTTCATCATCAGGTCAAAGGAAAGAGACCTTGGAAGTAATTCCGGAGTTTCCTACTGCGACTGATACGGAAGTCTCTACAATAAAATGTATGGACTTCAGTCGAACTTGCAGCTGAACCACGTAGGCAAGGCTCGTGCAAACCTCTCAGGTGCGCAAACGAGATATTATTGTTAGACAACAGTATACCTACGATACACAAGGAAGCGTTGATGGGCCCTGACTCCGGAATTGGCTAAATGCCAATACAATCCGAGATAGTCTCCATATAAATGTTTCAAGATTAAAACCTTGATACACCTTTCGGAAGACTTAGAGTCTAACGAATTTTATGGAACTAAAAACTGATACGGGTAAAAATGTTTTATCCATAAAGCTCGACTTGTTGCAATATACAAGTTCAAGGAGTTGACTACGATGAGGTTGTTTCACCATAGCGATGCTTAAAGTCGGTTCGGGTTGAACTAACAATTAATACATATTTCAAATCATGAGATATGAAATAAAGGATGACAAAAGGATTTCCATCTGATGGAAATAAAACCAAGGACTTGCATGTGTTACAGTCCAAGGTATTTTGTCATTCCAGAGGATGCTAGTAAGTATGCAAACTTCAGAGTTCCAGCAATGTACAGAAGAGAGCAAAATGGAGTTGGAATCTTCGTGTTTTGATGAAATGGTCAAAGGGGTTTGACTTCATCAATGGGTAAAGAAGATGCTTATGATTCAAGAAAATAAGTGGGAGCATAATAAAATTTCTAAAAAACATTGTGTGCTTGACACATTGTTAATTGGAAATAAATTTCTTGACACGAATTAGGACTTCATTTGAAAATAGTTTTTTCGATAAAGTGCTTGGGCTAAATAGCCTTGATATTAGGCATGATAATCTATGGAGATAGATTTACCTAATGGGGCTAAGCAATGAATACATATTGACAAGATGCTAAAATCTTTTAGCATTAAAAGGCCAAGGAGTGATTCTTGCCGAAGTCACATGGAAAGAGTTTTTGCAAGACTCGGTGTCCCAAAACACTGATGAGCAAAATACATGATGGAGATTCCACACACTCTTGTGTTTGGATTAATCATGTATTCCATGGTATGTAAAACAACCAGATATGTCCGATACTCCCAAGGTGTTGCGAGTATAGATACCAAAGTGATCAAAAGTACTGATCATAGGACAACAGTGAAAAAGGGTCATTGAGTGCAACAGTGGTACTAATGACAAGTTTTCTCGCAAACGGAGATCATGAAGAGTTCGTTGTAAAAGGTTACATCGATACAGTCTTCATCTTTTCTCCATGCGATCTTCGATTTAAATTGAGGGTTTTTGTGTTATACACGATATGGTGGCACAGTTAGTTGGAATTGTTCAAACTAGTTACTGTGGCAAATTCTATAACAAAGGGTAAGTATGTTGCCGCTTTTAAAAGCGACAAACAAGATGTTGAATCATATAGTTCATTCATGAACTTAGTATGGTTCCAAGAAGGCTTTGGTCAATGGGACACTACTGCAGGTCGTTGCTCCATAACTCAGTCTGAGGAATCCAGGTTCGACCTGTGATTCACTTACATACGAAGCCAAGTCCACACAAAATATGAATTTTGTGAAAGCGTGAAAACGCGAGGATACGCAAAGATACACACGGAGCTGAAGTCATCAGATCCGTTGAACATCAGGCTATACCACATGCGAAGCATATTTACACCGGTGTGCCACAGGTGTAAAGTGCATTAGCATTAACTAGATTATTGACTCTAGTGCAAGTGGGAGTCTGTAGGAGATATGCCCTAGAGGCAATAATAAATGTTATTGATTATCTCCCTATTCATAATTAGGTTTATGTTCCATGCTATAACTGCTATGGTTCTCGAGTCTGCAAATAAAACGAGGCTTGGAGGAAGACTCATATGCACGTGTGGGATAATAAACGGTAAAATGTATTCCTAGTCTGGCCTCTAAGACTAGCTCAAGTGTTGCATGATGGTTCTGTTTTCCTGATCATGGGCATGTCTATGCCAGCAACTTTGAGGGCACAGTGTTAGAAGAACATTTGTGTTGAATCGACCCGATTGATGTTATGCTATGAGATTCTTTCGTCACAAGTTAATGGTTAATAACACAGAGATGGTTAACGTTTGCATGATTCCTCAGACCATGAGAGTATCGAGTTTCTTCATGCTTGATTCATGAACTTTGGGGTTTGTTAAACGTCATCCGTAACTGGATGGCTATTACGGCGGCTTATGGGTTCATGGGAAAGTATGTTAAGTAACTTGATAGCTCAAGATTGGGATTTGCTCCTCCGACGATGGAGAGATATCTCTGGGCCCTCTCGGTGTTACGGTATCCATCATCGTCTGGCCAGACACTTTGTGATTTGATCACGGGGATGCCGGAACACGGTAACGAGAAAAGAGAACAATACCGGTAACGAGGTAACTAGCATAGTGGACAAGTTGTTGATCCACGGGAATGCCATCATGTCTCACCTCGGGTATTTGTAACATATCGCGAAGCAACAGGAATAGCACACGGCAACTGGAGGTTCACTCGAATATTCATTCGTGTGGGTATAGGGGTCAATATGGGTGTCCACGGCTGCGATGTTGATCATTGATCGGAAGGGGTTCCGGGTCATGTCTATACTTCACCGAACCTATAGGGTCACACGCTTAAGGGTCATCTATCTGCTGAATACTAGACAGGGAGTCTGAGAGAAAATCACCGAAAAAGTTTCGGACACCGAAAAAGTTTCGGACAGCGGAAAAGTTCCGCAGAGAGAGGTCACCGGATGAGTTCCGGTGAAACTGAAAAGTTGTTTCAGAGGATACCATAAAGTCAAATTGGTTTCGGCACATGCCCGATAATTCTTGGAGGGTGCCAGAATCATTATGGAAACTTTTGGGAATTTTCTGGAAGAAAAAACGGAAATGTTCCGGAGCTGCCGGAACCACTTCAGATGCTTTTCGCAGATGAAAATCACTAATCTGGAATTGTTCCAGAACGCGTTGAAAATTATTTTAGTGGGTACTGGAAATGTTCTAAGCCCACATAAATATTTTCAGTTCGAACGGACGCTGAAAAATGTCGTCGTGAATAGTGAAAGTGCTTTTTGGGTGGCTTCTTGGAGAAGCCACCTTGAGGGTCCTTTGGTATTTTTCCCCTTGGCTTCTTGGAGAAGCCACCCTTGGGCTTGGCCTATAAATAGGGGTGGAGGGGGCTGCCTAAAGACTCACTCCTTCTCACATACAAGTGCCATTGCAATGATCTGGCTTCTCTCTCCCTCCCCGCGAAATAGTTTCGTAGAGCCGAAAGGCTGTCTGGGTTCCGGTGGGAACTAGTTCTGGACGGCGAAGCCCTGCCGGATAGATGACACCGTATGTGTGCAACTCTGTAGAGAGGTCGTAGTTTCGATCTTAGTGCCCGAGGGGCTGTCCA
Source organism: Thinopyrum elongatum (assembly GCA_011799875.1). Classification (NCBI taxonomy): domain Eukaryota; kingdom Viridiplantae; phylum Streptophyta; class Magnoliopsida; order Poales; family Poaceae; genus Thinopyrum; species Thinopyrum elongatum. The sequence goes on along the minus strand of CM022297.1, from coordinate 17,994,241 downwards.
AGTGACGGTCCGAGTTCTGTGAGTCCTCTCGAAGGGTTGTCCGAGTGACCGTTCGAGTTTCGAAGGTCCTCCCGAAGGGCTGTCCGCGACATCGTCCGGGGGACTGTTCGACCACCTCCCGGAGGGCTGTCCGAAGGGAAGACGAGGGTATACATCCTCGCGGTTGGGAGGTTGTAAATCCTAGCTGCGGGGATCTGCATCGCCGATCGTCATCGACTCTGCTTCCGCTGCGCTACGAGTCGGTAACAAAAATGATCAAACCTTGTATGCAGTCTCCATAGTGGTCCTGGGCTGGTGCGTAGGTCAGAAAATTTTTGTTTTCTGCTGCGTTACCCTACATAGAGACCATATGAGACCCCATTTATCCCGACTGCCCCGCTGGAGTTTCAGAAGACCCGATCACCGGGATCGAAGACCAGGACTTGTCACCGCACATCACTTCCCCCTAGATGCTCGACACCACTGGGTTACTATCGAGTGCCGAGGGTGATACCTCGTCAGCACTTCGATGATAACCTTGTGGGTTAGTTACTCGGACGTGGTAAGCGAGGGTGAATCCTCCTACACCACCTCCGATAACGACATCGTCGTGCAATATTTCATCAGGTGGAATTCCGTCGAGGGTGATACCTCAGGGTTTCCTTGATATGGACACACTGTTACTTGGATGCTACAACATTGAAATGAGACTTGTTACTAAAGACGGGTCGGCCCCGAGGGGTACCCGCGCGAGCATAATGCGAAGTGATGTGGACTCGGGTGTACCTGGAGGGTACCCGAGAGTTGAACACGAGGCGTGGCCGGGCCTTCCTAGCCCTTGCCGCAAGTCCTCGAGACGGGGCGACGGGGTCACATCTTTCGTGAGTCTCTGCTCGTTACTGCACTGCCAACACACTAAACGGTTTGGATATTTGATCCGAGGGGCCTTTGGCCCGATAGCACTAACCATCACGCGGGCATAGTATGGGCGTTCTGCGTCGTATACTTCAGCCGGAGCTTAATGGACGTCAGCGACTGAGCGGCGCGCACTGGATTGGACTGGGAACGCAACCGCGCTTGTATTAAGGGGTTGCTAGGTCTGCTTTCAGCCGCCCACGCAACGTGCAGGAGTTCCCGGGGCGATGGCCCAAGACCCCTGGGGGCATAGGTTTAGTCCGGCGTGCTGACCTCTCTGTTAGGTATTCGGTCGGGTTGCGGCGTGTTGCTTAGCCGAGGCCGGGCATGACCCAGTAAAGTGTGTTCAGCCAGAGTTAAGCAAGCGTGGTGGGTAAGTTGGTGCACCCCTGCAGGGAAGAAACTTCTATCGATAGCCTGTCCTACGGTAACGGACACTCGGAGTTGTATCCCGATCGGTACAACTAGAACTTAAGATGATAACTGGATGGTACGGCTCTGGGATTGCTTTCTCGCAGGGAGTCGAGAAAGGATCTCAGATCGAGGTTGATGACACCACTACTACTACTTTACATTATGTATTCTGCTCTCTTCTTCTGCTGCAAGACCGAAGAAGAGGCTGAAGATGCTAGTCTTCGATAGGACTAGGCTTTCCCCCTCTATTCTGGCATTTCTGCAGCCCAGTCCACATATACAGCCCCCTTTGAAAATGTTGCATATGTAGTGTAGATCCTTACTTGCTGAGTACTTCGGATGAGTACTCACGTTTGCTTTATTTTCTTTTTCCCCCATTTTCATTTCGATGCCACCAGACGACGGAGCCCCTGAGCCAGCTGCCCCAGTCGACGACCACGACTACTACTACTACCCGTCCGGCGACTACTACTACTACGAGGAGCCGACTGACGACCAGGAGTAGGATTGGAGGGCCCTAGGCAGGAGGCCTACGCCTTTCGATCGTAGCTTTATTTTACCCCGCCTCTGTGAAGGCCTAGCTCTCTCTCTGTTTTATATCTGTGCTCAGATATCTAATGCTTCCGCTGACGCTTGTATGCCATCGAGCTATGTATTCGAGCCCTCGAGGCCCTGGCTTGTAATATAAAGCTAGTATGACTTTATTTATGTTTTAGAGTTGTGTTGTGATATCTTCAAGTGAGTCCTTAGGCTTGATCGTGTGCATTTGCGTGTATGGTTAGCGCACGATTAAGCCGGGGTCGTCACAGTATGACTACCTATAAGCGCGGATTCCTTCTAAGTTGGTTACGCTGACTACCAGATTGACAAGTTTCATCTCTAAGTTGTCTACCATAAGGCCAACTCCCACTACTAGGGAAATGCGGATCATCAACTTGTCCCCAAATGTCTGGATTGACCTGTCCGGACACCTTTAGTCATCCAACGATGGTCACTTAATTTTTCTAGACAGGTCTGTGCGTCCGAAATACCCAAAGTGAATAAAGCGGAGGTGTTCTACCGCCCCCTTGACATCCGTAGTAAAATGCATGTATGGGCGATGGATCGTGCTATTTTCAAAAGAGTAAAACCACATGAGACAACTTTACTTCTGATTTCAAGCAACCCGTCTTATAATTTGAAGCAACTACTATCAGACATGTAAAAAGGTCTGCTGCTCCATATGAGTTCCTTGCAGTAAAAAATGGCATGCATCCCCTGTGCAAAAGTAAAAAGGAAAATGATGTGGGCACTTAAGACGCCCTAACAACACTTTCAACACGTAGTAGTTGGTCTATTCTATCATAGGAAGAAATTCGCCAAACTTTTTTTAGAGCAATTCCGGGCGCTATGAAGGCAGCTTTAGTGCTATAGAAAAGCAACTCCTCTTTTGCCTTGTATGGCTACCTATAAGCGTGGATTCCTTTGAAGTTGGTTACGATGACTACCAGATTGACAAGTTTCATCTCTAAGTTGTCTACCATAAGGCCATTTCCAAAGCGATCATCAACTTGTCCCCAAAATATCTAGACCGACCCGTCCGGACACCTTTAGTCATCCAACTATGGTCACTTAATTTTTCTAGATAGGTATGTGCGTCCAAAATGCCCCAAACTGAATAACAAGGAGGTGTTCTACAGGCCCCTCGACGTCTGTAGTAAAATGCATGTATGGGCGGTGGATCGTGCTGTTTTCAAAAGAGTAAAACCACATGAGACAACTTTACTTGTGATTTCAAGCAACTCGTATTATAATTTGAAGCGACTACTATCACATATATAAAAAAGGTCTGCTGCCCTATATGAGTTCCTTGCAGTAAAAAATAGCATGCATCCCCTGTGCAAAAGTAAAAAGGAAAATGATCTGGGCACTTAAGATGCCATAGCAACACTTTCAACACATAGTAGTTGGTCTATTCTATCATAAGAAGAAATTCGCCAAACTTTTTTTAGAGCAATTCTGGGCGCTATGAAGGCAACTTTAGTGCTATAGAAAAGCAACTCCTGTTTTTTCTAGTATGACTACCTATCAGCGTGGATTCCTTCTAAGTTGGTTACCATGACTACCAAATTGACAAATTTCATCTATAAGTTGTCTACCATAAGGCTAGCTCCGACGTGGATCATCAATTTGTACCTAAATGTCTGGACCGACCTGTCGGACACCTTTAGGCATCCAACGATGGTCACTTAATTTTGCTGGACAGGTTTGTGCGTCCGAAATGCCCCAAATTGAATAATTAGGAGGGTTTCTATGGGCCCTTGACGTCCCTAATAAAATGCATGCATGGGCGGTGGATCGTGCTGTTTTCAAAAGAGTAAAACCACATGAGACAACTTTACTTGTGATTTGAAGCAACCGTCATTAAAATTTGAAGCGACTACTATCAGACGTGTAAAAAAGTCTACTGCCCCATATGAGTTCCTTGCAGTAAAAAATAGCATGTATCTCCTGTGAAAAAGTAAAAAGGAAAATGATGTGGGCACTTAAGACGCCCGAACAACACTTTCAACACGTAGTGGTTGGTCTATTCTAACGTAGGATGAAAACCATTTTTTAGAGCAATTCTGGGCGCTATGAAGGCAACTAATTTTTTTTAGGGAAACTTTAGTGCTATAGAAAACCAACTCCTATTTTGCCTAGTATGACTACCCATGAGCGTGGATTCCTTCTAAGTTGGTTACCATGACCACCAAATTGACAAGTTTCATCTCTAAGTTGTCTACCATAAGGCCAACTCCAGCGCGGATCATTAAGTTGATCACCAAAACATACATCAAGTAGATTACGTGAATATCCCATTGTCACCACAGATAAGCACATGCAAGACATACATCAAGTGTTCTCAAATCCTTAAAGACTCAATCCGATAAGATAACTTCAAAGGAAAAACTCAATCCATTACAAGAAGGTAGAGGGGGAGAAACATCATAAGATCCAACTATAATAGCAAAGCTCGCGGTACATCAAGATCGTGCCAAATCAAGAACACGAGAGAGAGGGATCAAACACATAGCTACTCGTACATACCCTCGGCCCCGAGGGTGAACTACTCCCTCCTCGTCATGGAGACCGCCGGGATGATGAAGATGGTCACCGGTGATGATTTCCCCCTCCGGCAGGGTGCCGGAACGGGGTCTAGATTGGTTTTTGGTGGCTACAAAGGCTTGTGGCGGCGGAACTCCCGATCTAGGTTCTGTTCTGGAGGTTTTGGGATTTATAGGAGGTGTTGGAGTCGGGGACAAGTCAGGGGGACCCACGAGGCAGCCACAAGGTCAGGGGGCGCGCCCTAGTGGGGGGCGCCCTCCACCCTTGTGGTGGCCTCGGGAATCTTCTCCGGTATCTTTTTGTTCCAGTATTTTTTATATTTTCCAAAAATAATCTCCGTAAATTTTCAGGTCGATTGGACTCCATTTGATATCCCTTTTCTGCGAAGCTCAAAAACAAGGAAAAAACAGAAACTGGCACTGTGCTCTAGATTAATAGGTTAGTCCCAAAAATCATATAAAATAGCATATAAATGCATATAAAACATCCAAGATAGATAATATAATAGCATGGAACAATCAAAAATTATAGATACGTTGGAGACGTATCAACTGGTGTGCCAGTATCAACTCTCATCATTGCCTCACACTGGTGTGCAACCCATTTTGCAGTGACCTTGGTGTTCTCTCCTACTGCTAGGCATGTGTGCACAAAATTTGCCTTCCTTATGTAAAAAGTAGTCTCATTTGCAACAACAGAAGCTGCAATAAAGAAAGGGCATTTTGCATTTGTGCACACAACTATGATGCTATCATTGCAGTTTCTGTGGAACTCATAATTCATATTCTGAGTTATGTGCAATGTCTGAATTGCTCTCCTAAACTGATACACATTGAGGAAACAAAGTTTTCTGCAAAACTGCTCCTCTGGGTTCTCTCTCTCTCCTCACTGTACCAGTTCCTTGGCAAAGATCTCACTGATCTGCTCTTCCTTCCATCTGTGGGACGTCGGCACAGACCAATCAGGGCTCAACGATCCGCGTGATTTGTTGAGTTGAGTTGAGTTGAAACCAACGACGAAAAACGATGGGACGGATGGAAACCCTGCAAATATTTTAGGTTATGATAATGCTTATGCTGTTGATCCCACTAGTAGGATTGATGGGCTTGCTATGCTTTGGAATAATGAAATAAATAGGGAGTTTTGGGGCTACTATAAGTACCATATAGATATGAAAGTTTCTGACCTTGGTGGAAGCCCTTGGAGACTATCTTGTTTCTATGGTGAAGCTCAAACCCACCTTAGGCATTTTACATGGGATACTATGAAGGGCTTAGCATCTGTGAGATCATTGCTGCTTTGGAGATGTCAACGAAGTCTTGCGATCCGAGGAGCATGATGGAGTAGGGCAGCGGAGTCAAACCTTTCTACAAGGCTTGTGAGACGTAGTGGATGTGTGTGGCTTGATCGACTTGGGGTACCAAGGGAGGCCTTGGATATATGAAAAGAAGGTGGCGGGTGTCACTTTCACACGAGTACGTCTAGACAGGGCCCTCGGATCCGCTGCACGACCCCCTCTCCCTCTCTATGTCCTGCTCCTGCGTCTGCGTGGTCACCTCACCTCACTGCCCGGCGTGCCCTTGGCCAGCGTGAGGAGGGAGGCACGACTGCTCCTTGCTCCTCCGACGCCCTGCCCGTCATGGACTGGACCTCGCCCTGCCTGCGTTTTCACATACATATGCAGGGTCAAGCGTGCATGATTAGACGACACGACGCCAAACACTTAGCTAGGCAATTTGCTCGAGTTGTTAGCTAACGGCAAAGAGAAAGAGTGAACATATATAAATGAGAAGGAGCGGATAGTCGTGCGAAGCGAGGCATAACCGAGCAAACAACAGAACCGGCGAAGCAACGGTGGTGGGCAACAGACAACACTCGACACATAACCGAGGAAACGAGATGTTTGGGACAAGTAGGTGAATCGGACGGCGGCAAGCACTAAGCCAAGCAAGTGCCTTTTTTAATTTTTTTTTTAGTGACAAAAATATAGATACGTAATAGTGGACAGCGGCATGAAGAGACACGAGACTCCGATGTGAGGCCCCGCGCAACTGGCTGCTATGTTTTGAAGCTTGTAGTTGGTATGTCGGATCCAGGTGGACGGCTTGGATCGATCGAAGTGACGGATCGATCCGTGGGATGCTGCGATAGATCAATTAGGAATCTCATCAACAATCCATGTGACCGTGGTAGCAGGTCATCATGATCGGTCAACCGACAGCACCTGCTATAGCATATGTGTCGTCGGATGTTGGTGAATGGGTAGGATCAGCCAAAGGGGAGAATCGATTCGCGAGAGCTCGAGATGGACCAATCAACGACCAACGAAACGAGGCTCACTCGAGATCCGTCCCACACCACACCCTTTCCCCTTCTCTTGGTCAATGAGCAGCAGTTACTACTGTGCTTTGAAACGTGCGTGCCGTTGGATTTGAATGAAGGGTTGAGATGGTGCAGGGAGGAGGATGGATCCGTGGGACGTCGCCATGGACCAATCAGCGTTCAACTAGACCTGGCCATGGGCAGCCCGGCCCGGACGGCCCGAAAATCCCGGGCCGGGCTGAGCCCGAGTGTGCCATCGGGCCGGGCTCGGGCCTGGAAACTGAGCCCGACGGGCAGGTCGGGCCGGGCTCGGGCATGCACAAAATGCATTTTTAGCCATGCTCGGGCCGGGCCGACCGGGCCATGTCGGGCTTTCTCGAGCTCGGGCCCGATTTTGTAGGCCCGATGGCCGGACCGGGCCGGGCTCGGGCCTGGGTTTTTAGCACTAGGCTTTTTTTGGCCCGACCCGAAGCCCGGCCCGGCCCGAGATATGCACAGGTATACGTTCAACCGATCCGTGAGGTGGCGAACCAACCTGTGGTTGGATGGTTAGAGGGACTGTGGTATCCCCAGCCCACCAGGGTTCAAATCCTGGTGCTCGCATTTATTCCTGGATTTATTTCAGGATTTCCGCGCGATGCGCGTTCAGTGGGAGGAGACGTTCCCGTCGACGACGAGGTGCCTACGGTGACCTCGTAAATTTCAAGATGATATGCCGGCTCAGTCTTTCGGAGGTGCTCATAGGGGTAGGGTGTGCGTGTGTGTGTTCATAGGGGTGAGTGTATGCATGTGTATATGAGCGCTTGCGTCTGTACTGTGTTAAAAAAAAAACCGATGGGTGAGTTGAGTTGAAACCAACAAAAACAAAAACAAAAACAAAAACAGAGGGCTTTCGTCTCCCGATTCAGTCAGTGAGATGAGATGAGATCCATTCCCCGCCGCCGCCCCCACCCACCATCACCGTCGTCGATCCCCGCCGCCGCCGCCCCCACCCACCCTCACCATAGTCGATCCCCACCGCCGCCGCACACCACCGTCGTCCCAGGCCCAGATTGAGCAGGAGACGCGGCGTCCATGGCGCTCCCAGGACCGGCGACGGCGGCCGCAGCCATGGCCATGCCGTCCTCCCTCGATCTGTAGCCGGGATTTGACAGCCATGGAGGGTGGGTCGCCTCCCTCCTCCATCTCCTCGTCGGACCTCACCGGCGGGGCTTGGGCTGCCGCGACCAGCAGCCGGTCGGGAACGCCGCGAAGCTACATGACCCCCTCTCCCACTCTCTGTCGGCCATGGCGCTCCCGTACTCGCGGCGGCCGCAGCAGCCATGCCCACTACCTCGATCTGGAGGGGTTTGGCAGCCATGGCTGGTCGCCTCCCTCCTCCCTCCCCTCGTCGGACCTGACCAGCGGGGCCCGGGCTGGCGCGTCTCCGGCGACCACGGCGACCAGCAGCCGGTCCTATCTCTCTCCTGCGTGGTCGGTCACCTTACTCCGACGTGAGGGGAGAAGCTCGGCTGCTCCTTGCTCCTCTGACGATATGCCCTCCATGGACTGGACCTCGCTCCTCATTGCGGCTGACATCCCATCCCATCCCGCTCAAGGTACCCCCACCTTCCCGCTCAAGGATTGGAAAATCAAGGGATTTTATTTTGTTCCCTAGCCTAGCAGCAGCACTCTAGTTTTTCAACTATGTATATAATATATGCAGACTTGTCTTCAGGTTCAAGTTCACATTCTCATTCTGCGACAGACAGACACCCATTGACACTCTGCCCTGATTGATAGATAGATACATCATTCTATCTCCTAGTGCTTGACTAGTTGCTCAGTTCAATTGATTCTTCAAGCAAGTAAATGATGCAGGTTTTTTTTTTTGGGTACAATGCAGTACTGAAAAATCTTGCCAATGTGCTGGACGCTCAATTTTTTGGTGTCCTGAATCCATTCGAGCAAAAACAGTTAAAGCTTGTCTCGACTCCAGGAGTGGAGGAGTGAGGGGTCGTCCTGCTTGGCCGTTGACGCGGCCGTGTGGTTCCGCTTGACCAGAGATTGGTTGCGCACCGGAGACCTCTAATCCAAGGCCGACAGGATCCCTTGGTGTTGGCGTGGCGGCTGCTCGTCGGCCATCCATCCATGTTGCCAGAGACAGCCACGGCGTAAGCAACAGCAGCGACTTGGGCTTCCCTCTCTTCCTGGACCGCCTCCATGGTCATCTATGGTGAGCTCATGCCCCCCTGCACTGCTAACCCTTCCTTCTTACCTTCCTTGCTTGCTGCTATGCTTTCATTTCCCCCCTACTAATAGCTAGCAGTTTGGTTTGGTTTGGTTTGCACGTGGTTTCAGTTTACCGAGACACACACACAAAGGATGCATCTTTTTTAGTTTCTGCTGTAACAAATACACACATCTCTTGTCAAGTAGAAATGCTTTGTAGGGGATGAACTCGACCATTCCTATCTTGCTCTGTTTGAGAGGTGAACACACACACACACACAGAGGGGAGGGAGGGAGGGAGGGAGGGAGGGAGTTAACTGAATCTGCTATCAACCCTTCCCTGCTGTTTTGTTTGTATACACGCACCTTCGACTAGCTTAGCTTACCTTAGCTTCTGAGGCCGGAGATGAGCGCCTTTTTTTTTGGTTATAATTTTCTGGGATCTTGTTTTCTCCAGTTCACACAGCATGCTTATAATTGACTTGGGATCTCCTAGTGCTTGATACTATCTCATTTTTTTTCTTGACTAGTTGCTCAGTCCAATTGATTCTTCAAGTAAATGATGCAATCTTTTTGTACAATGCAGTACTGAATGATGTGGGAGGGAGGGAGGGAGGGATCAAGTTGTGATTCTTTTCAAGTTGAATCTGCCATGAATGTCTTTTAACTGAATCTGCTATCAACCCTTCCCTGCTGTTTTGTTTGTATACACGCACCTTCGACTAGCTTAGCTTACCTTAGCTTCTGAGGCCGGAGATGAGCGCCTTTTTTTTTGTTATAATTTTCTGGGATCTTGTTTTCTCCAGTTCACACAGCATGCTTATAATTGACTTGGGATCTCCTAGTGCTTGATACTATCTCATTTTTTTTCTTGACTAGTTGCTCAGTCCAATTGATTCTTCAAGTAAATGATGCAATCTTTTTGTACAATGCAGTACTGAATGATGTTGCCGATGTACTGGATGCTCAACTTGGATGTACTGAATCCATCCAAGCACAAACGATTGAAGCTTGTTAGAAGCCGATGACGCCGTGAGAGGAGGAGTGAGGGGGTCGTCCTGCTCGGGCGCCCGTGCGGTTCTGCTTGAGGAGAGATCGGCTGCGCCCCGCAGATCTCTAACCTTAGCGCTGGCATGGCGGCTGCTCGTCAGCCGTCCATGTTGCCAAAGACAGCCGGCGTCAGCAGGGCCACCAACAGCAGCGATATGGGTTTCCCTCTCTTCCTGAACCGCCTCCATGGCCATCTATGGCGAGCTCATGCATCTGCACAGGTAACCCTTCCTTCCTCCCTTCCTAGCTTCCTACAGTACATTCATTTTCCCCCTAATAGCTAGCAGTTTGGTTTGGTTTGGAGGTGTTTCAGTTCACTGAGATACACACACAAAGGATGCATCTATTTTGTTTCTGCTGTAACAAATACGTACATCTCTTGCCAAGTACTACTCACCCTCCTCCCTCTCTTTTTTATTTTCTCAGAGCAGAAATGCTTTGTAGGCAGTGAACTCTGACCATTCCTATCTTGTTTGAGAGATGAACAGAGAGAGACTCAGAGTTCAAGTTGTGAGTTTGTTTTTAGTTGAACCTGCCATGAATGTGTTTTAACTGAATCTGCTATCAACTCTTCCCTGTTGTTTTGTTTGTATACACACACCTTCGACTAGCTTAACTTACCTTAGCTTCTGAGACCGGAGATGAACGCCTTTTGTTTGGTTATAATTTTCTGGGATCTAGTCTTCTCTAGTTCACACAACATGCTTATAATTGACTTGGAAGCTTTATTAAATTGCTCAACTGAAGAATATTACATTGTGCTTGTTTGCAAGTCTGGAAGACATATGGCAACAGGAGAGGCTTCATTGGTTAAGTAGTTAGCTGGGTTGGAACCTTGGTTTATAAGGTCTCTATTAATTTTAAAAATCTAGTAGGACGTAGGAGGCAACAGACTATATCCCTAATCACTATAAGTTGCCTGGTTGCCTGACATGTGCTACATGAAGCTTATGGTATAAGTAGTAATCTTAATTGATTGATGCTGATAAACCTTTCGCTTTTGGTGTTATACCTATACATATTAAGCTCGCTTGACTGGCATTTCAATCTTCTCTTCTCCCCTTTCGCTGATGTTGTTTCCTTCCTCACACAGGTCCGTGGGAGCAGAAAGGGACACGGCCAGCCCGCCCGCCGATTGAACCTCACACCACTAGCGAGTCTGTCTGATTGAACGGTGAGCCTCACTCGGGCTACTACCTCTCTTTCTTTTCCGAGAGAAAAAAATGCATTGCAAGGGATGAAATCGAGCATTCCTCTCTTGTTTGAGGGTTTCTTTAGTACACCCCCTTGTGAACTTTGAAAATGATACTTTGGTCTATTGAAGATCAGCAAGTCATTGAGACATGACAGCAGTAGAGGCTTCGTTGGTTAAGTAGTTAGCACAGCGGGAATGTTAGTGTATAGGGCCATAATCGGTATCCTTCCTTTTGTTTGGCTACTATAATTTTCTGGGATCTAGCTTTCTCTGATTCACACAGCATGATTATAATTGACTTGGAAGTTTTAAAAAATTGCTCAACTAAAGAATATTACACATAATGTGTTTATTTACAAATTCTAGAAGACATTGATATATGGCAACATGATAGAGGCTTCATTGGTCAAGTAGAGTTCGCTGGGATGGAACATTGGTTTATAAGGTGTCTCTGTTAATAATTAAAAAACAGTAGCGCTGAGGCAACAGACTATAGATAGGTCTAAACGCTAGTATACAGGTAAGCTTTAATAAATTGCTCAGCTGAAGAATATGACATTGTGCTTGTTTGCAAATTCTGGAAGACATTGATGATATATGGCAACAGGGGAGGCTTCATTGGTTAAGTTATTAGTTAGCTGGGTTGGAACCTTGCTTTATAAGGTCTCTGTTATAATTGGAAAACACTAGTAGGAGGCGACAGACTATATGCCTAATCACTATAAGTTGCCTGGTTGCCTGACATGTGCTAGATGAAGCTTATGGTGTTAAGTAGTAATCTTATTAATTGACTGATGCTGATAAACCTTTCGCTTTTGGTGTTATGCCTATCCATATTAAGCTCGGTTGATTGGAATTTTGATCTGCTCTTCTCCCCTTTCACTGATGTTGTTTCCTTCCTCATGCAGGTCCGTAGGAGAAAGATGTAACGCCTCACGCAGGTCCATTGGAGGAGGATAAACTGGGACTGTACAGCACCGCAGGGTCAACGATTTCATTTGTGCACGCATTGCACAGGTTCGTTGTATATTTTCTCTTATACAACAAGAATTCATTGAGCGATGGAACGCCTCTTACTCTCGTTTGTTTTGGAATAATAGGGACTGGTTAGCATGTCCGAGACTGCATTGGCTGAGTTGAATTTCAACGATTTGCAATAGGAGGTTATTCCTGTATTGTTTAGTTTTTTTTATGTTCCATCCTCTCTTCTTACTTTTGTGATGCAGGGACAGTATTTGCTAGGATGCACGCTGCTCGAGGAGGAGCTCGCACTCGCCATGAAGGAATTTGAGAAGGTTTGCCATTTGTGAATCCTCTCTGTACATTCTAAACCAGGCTACGTATTATACTAAGATCGTCACCTTTATGCCATTATTTCAGCATAAGACTTGGTAGGTGTAGCATGTAGCACCAGTCTGACTGTCGGTTAACTTGAGGTTGGTTCCCTTGTAGCTAACCGGTGATCTTACATGCGTCTAAAGCATACTTCCTCCTTCTCCTCGCGGCTGACCTCGAGGAGAAGGAGGAGGGGGCGTGTGCTACTACTCGGGCCACCACGTGATTCTCTCGCCCATCTTCTCCTCGCGTCCGACCTGGAGCAGCAGCGCCTCCAAATACTCAGCCCCAGCTAGCTTGACAAGGAAGAGGAGGTCAAGTTTTTGGGGTCCCTGCCATGGCCATCTACGGCGAGCTCAGGCCCCTGCTGCAGTGGTAAGACGAACCTTCCTTCCTCCCTTCTCTGCTTGCTGCAGTGCCTTAATTTCCCCCGTGATAGCTAGCTAGCTCGTTTAGTTTGCTTTGCCTTGTGTGTGCTCCAATCCATGATATAGTTTGGAGGTGGTTTCAGTTTACTGGTACACACAAGGATGCATTTTTTTTGTTTACTGATACACACGAGGATAGATACGTACAGTGTGTGCATGGTGCCATTCTCTGGTTCCATCATCTCATCAGTGTCTGCACGGTGCCATCTCCTCCATACAGCAGTGCTAGTAGTACAAATAATTTCCCCCAAATATAGTTTATTATTTCATTTCAGCACCAATGTTCCCATTATATTACCTTAAAAACCCGCTTGTTTCATTAATTTTTGAGGCATAAGTATCATCTTGGAAAAGACGTCATCACTTGGAACTTCATCTCCTTTTGTTGTGCTGCATTTGCAAGATCTGTACTGTACTGAAGTTGTTTCGTGTCTTCAGTTGGAATAACTGGTGCCTAGACATCAGTGACTTTATTTTCTCTCCATCTATTATTATCATTGGACTGGATTCAACTCAATCTCTCTAATGCTTATCTATCAAAATTAAAAATTGGGTTATAGTAGTATAATGTCTGCTCACTCTCTGACGGTGACCGACAGAGAAACAAATGTCCGATTCTCTTCGTATTTTTACTGTAATAAACTAATAATGCACACTGTTATCTTATCCTCACGCCAGACCTGGAGCAGCAGCGCCTCCAAATCCCCAGCCCCAACTAGCTCGACAACGAGGATGGAGAGCAAGTTCCCTGCCGCAGCCATTGCCATCTACGGCGAGCTCACGGCCCTGCGGCGGTAAGACGGCGACCCTTCCTTCTTCCCTTCTTTGCTTGTTGCAGTGCTTTTGACTCCCCTAATAATAGGTTGCTAGCTCATTTGGTTTGGTTTGCTTCTGGGGTGCTCCAAGCCATGTAGTTTGGAGGTGGTTTTACTTCAATGAGACAAATACGACTGGAACAAAGGAAGCATATGCCATCTTTTTTTTTTCTGCTGTAACAAAAATATATCTCTTGTCAAGTACCAACTCTTTGGTCTCCTGTTATTATGCACCTATTATATTATATTTGCACGGGATGTTATCTTTACAAGAGGATCATGATGATTGAATGCCTGATTTTGGAAAACAATTCATGCTTGTTATACATCTCTATGTGTTGCTTCCTCTCTAGCTCTAGCAGTTGTGCTCGGCTTATTGTTTCATTGTGTATGGTCCAGATTATAATCCAGATTATATATATGGCCGGGAAGCTCGACAACATCGTCAGCATGGAGCTCTGCGGTTCTGCTCGGGCCACGACGCGCTTGAGCCAAGACGAGATGGTTGGCTGCTCACCCATCTTCTCACGCCTAGTCTGGAGCAGCAGCGCCTCCAAATTTCTCGGCCCCAACTAGCTCGACGAGGAGAGTAAGTTCCTGGACCGCCTCCATGGCCAGTTCTTTAATCTCCCCCCTGATAGCTAGTTTGGTTTGGGGAGGGGGTTCTCTGATCCATGATGTAGTTTGGAGGTGGTTTCAGTTCACTGGGACACACAAGGATGAATCTTTATTGTTTCCGCTGTAACAAATAAGTGCATCTCTTGTCAAGTACCAACGATTTTGTCTCCATACATACATACATACAGTGTGTTCACGGTGCCATCTTTGGTTTCCATCATCAGTGTGTGCACGGTGCCATCTCCTCCATACAGCAGTCCTAGTACACGTAATTTTCCCTAGCTCTACTTTATTCCAGCACCAATGTTTCCAACTGTGGCTCTTGGTTCCCATTATATTATCTGGAAAAAAATCGCTTGTTTCATTTCTATTTGGAACTGTCTCATGTCTACTGTTGGAATAACTGGTCCCTAGATATCACTCACATTATTTTCTTCCTATTATTATCATTGGACTAGATGCAGCTCACTCTCTGTAATTCCTATTTAACAAAATTCAAAACTGGGTTATAGTATAATGTCTGCTCACTCTCTGACCCTAACCGACAGAGAAACAAATGTCTGCTTCTCTTCGTATTGTTACTATAATAATGCATAACTGTTATCAAAGTGTAAAATATATTCTCATACCAGACCTGGAGCAGCAGCGCCTCCAAACCCCCAGCCCCAACTAGCTCGACGAGGAGGAGAGCAAGTTCTTGGGCTGCCGCCCTAGCCATCTATGGCGATCTCATGCCCCTGCAGTGGTAAGACGACAACCCTGCCTTGCTTGTTGCGGTGCTTTCGATTTCCCCTAATAGCTTGCTAACTCGTTTGGTGCTTTGGGGGTGCTCTGATCCATCTAGTTTGGCAGTGCTCAGGTTAATGGTAACTAGTGGGTTGGGGTGTGGGTTCAAGTGGGTGAAGCAAAACTGTAAAACCTGAAGAGATGAGATGTTACCAGCTCTTATCTTTCTTTGTCTGTTTGAACAACTTTGTTTCAAATCAAAAAGGAATTAAAGTGCTGAACCTATGGTATAAATGTGTTTGCGAATTGGCTTCTTGTTTTCTCAAGAATGTACTGCATGTTTCCTTCTTGTCAGGTGCATCCTTTAACTTCTCTGAAGAACATACCAATGGCTTCGAAAATTTCCAAACAGAACTGGACACAGCTATTGTGTCCAGAGACTTTAAAAAAAGAGTACCGCGCTTCATCGCGAATTTCGATCATGAACGGGAAACAAAATGGTGATTCTTTTGAAACTAAAGTAACGGAAGGAAGTAAAAATTGTAGAGGTTATAAGAAATAGGAACCTACAAATGGTGCTGCCTGCATATGCAAACTTACAGTTCTGGATTGGATTATCTTGTTCTCATCATTTTCTTCTTCTTTGCCCACCACCACCACCACCACCGTCAGAGGCAGTGAACACCAGTAGCTGCAGATGCCACACGACCATGGCCCAGTGCAACCAGCCATCTCCAGCGGCACCATGCACATGCGACATCAATTTATACGGAAGTGGTAAGGAACGACCTTTCCTTGCTTGGTGAAGTGCTTTAATTTCCATTTGTTTGAGATCTCTGTGTGTGTGGGGGTTGCTCCGATCCATGTAGTTTGGAGGTGGTTTCAGTTCAATGGGACACACATGAATGTATATCTTTTTTTGTTTCTGCTGTAACAAATACATCTCTTGTCAAGTACCAACACTTTTGTCTCCTGTGATTATGCGTCCATTATATTTGCACTGGGTGTTATCTTTACAAGAGGATTGTGATGATTGAGTGCCTGATATTGGAAAACAATTCATGTTTGTCATCCATCTCTATGTGATGCTTTCCCTCTAGTTGATGTGCTTGTCTTATTGTTTGTTTGTGTATGGTCCAGTTTATATATATGGCCTAGAAGCTCGACAACATTGTCAGCATGGAGCTCTGCATCCTCCTCCTCTATGGGCGGCGCATGCATTCGCCGTCGCCCGTAGAGCAGGGGGTCACGCCCGTGGATGTTCAGCCTAGAGCATCGGTATATTGCTTGCGTCATTGATGCAAGGACGGTATGACACTATTTGCAATGGTCTGTGCTGCTCGAGAAGGAGTTCAGCCTAGCCGTGAATGTCAGCCATTTGTGTCACTAGCTGCAGTCTGAACTAGGCTTTGCGTTTCATTAAGATCGACAAGTTTGTGTTATGATGACTGGCTTGGTAGATGTAGCAGAAAGGTCACCCTCTTCTGATGATTAATTTTAAGATTGTATACTTATTTGCAAGTAGAACCATGGTCGTACATGCATCTAAGGATTAAAGCTACATCCTTATTATTCTTGAAGCTTAATTGTTTTCTTAGCATGAATGCCTTGTCCTGTTTTACTTTCTTTTGAACCTTTTGAGAACTGGCTTGTGAGTCATAGTCAACACATTGGGCGATGCTGTCCACATCTTCTCGAGCATCTGTCTTGCTGGAATTTGAACTGAATGCCCATTGTCTTTGATATAGTAATTATGATTAGAGGAAATTGTTTTGTTTATTTTAACCTTGTGGCTGCGCATAACTTGTTATCGACTTGCTGTCTTCTTCAGAAAGATGGTGACAATATCTTGTAATGAGTTGTAACAACTTGGTGTCTTTCACCAAGCTCTTATGCTTATCTAGGACTTGAAATGATGATTGTAGATACATTTAGTTAGCGAACTCAGCTAACTGGGTGATGTTGATGGTTATTTTGACTTCAATATTGATGTGGAACAGGTTTTGGATGCCTTGAAATCTTCAAATTAAGGTGGAAGATGCTGCTTTCGCTGGGCGTCGCCGTCGTCGGCTACGCGGTGTACCGGTTCTACGACATGCTCTAGAAGCAGCTTGTCTGGATGGAACACTGCGCCACCGCCGAGCTCATCAAGAATCAGTGAGCACTCAAACCACCACCAGATTTTTCTTACGGGTGCTTTAATTGGGTTTGTTAGTCTGGGATCTCATCCATCTAACTAGATCTTGGTTGCTGTAGTGCTTTAATTTTCCCCTAGATAGATAGCTGGTTTGGTTTGGGGGTGCTCTGGTCCATGCAGTTTGGAGGTGGTTTCACTTCACTGAGACATGCATGGATGGAACAGAGGAAACAGACGCCCTCTTTTTTCTCGTTGTTTCTGCTGTAATAAATACACGTCTTGCTCTTGTCAAGTACCAGCACTTTTATCTCTTGCAGTGGTTGTCTTTAGAAGAGGATTGTGATGATTGAATTCCTGATATTGGAAAACAATTGATCCATCTCTATGTGCTGCTTTCTCTCTAGTTGATTTGCTCTGTATTATACTAAGCTCATCACGTATGTCCGAGTACAGTATAAGACTTGGTAGATGTAGCACCATCCAACGATTAACTTGAAGATGGTCTAGAATATCTCT
>CM022297.1:17943993-17971493 GCA_011799875.1 Thinopyrum elongatum | reverse complement strand
TCTCATATTCAGATTTGCTCATGCTAGCTTCACCATCACCACCAACTCTCAACTTTTTATTTATCCGAGACACCAATTTCCTTCCTTCCCTTTTTTGAGTTGGTTCAGATTGTGGAGCTCGCACATGCTTGCTTGCATCACTTGGTGCATACTTAGCTTTGTACTCTTCAAACAAAGCATGCATAAATGTTTTCACCGCCTCCAAGCTTTGCCTCCATTTAACTCACCATACATTTCTTCAATTGCTAGTTTTGTGAAGTTTGAAAGCTTGAATCTTGGATCAAGAACAGTTGCAGCAAATACAAACATGTTCACATTCTCCTTTTCCTTTTTCTTTCCTTTCCCCTTCCCCCTTTCATTCTCCACCTCCTCATTCCAACGTCCCCAATACTTATCATACTTATCTTGCATTTTCTTGGCCATTGTTTTGCGCAAAATATCATCACTATCAGCCCACTCTTCCAACACAACATTAATTTCAGCAATATCCATAACAAATTGATTCACTGTCACATGGAGTGTGGCAGAAACACTAAGAGTAAGGTGATAAAACTGTCCAAGAAATTCAGCCATTTTCGTAGCATTCTCCCAATCACTATCAACAGGAATACCAGGAGCTTTCTCACTAGTTAAATCTAATGTATAGAGTGGATCTTCTTCCTCATACCTCGCAAACACTTTCTCAACTAGTACCTCAGAAAAGTGATCCCACATCCGTGATCTTTTCTGCATCTGCCTTCTTGTAGGTCGTTCCTCCATCTCCTTCTTTTCCTTTTCATACTCATCAATCTTTCTTTGTTCTTCCTCATAAACTCGCATCTCCTCTTCAGTCATGTCATCATCACCAATGATACGCAGTCCACCAGGTTCAACCATCTAAAAAATAGTAACATAATTAGAATTCATGTACCTGAACGTATTCTCTTCTTCCCTCCCCCTTTTCTCTCTACTGTAGCTTTTGGTGAGGAGCTCGGCCCGGTGCCGTAAAAGTCGGCCGGCCCCCTTCCTCTCTCCTTCGCCGGCTCCGCCGGCCGGAGTGGGAGAGGGAGGTGGGTTGTGTCCGTGTAGTTTGTGTAGGATTTGGTTTGTTTTGTGTGTGTGTGCTGGGGAGCCGATGCTTGCGAGCAGCATCCGGCGTTGCCGGTTCGATTTCCTCTTCGTCCTGTTGCTTCAATGGCCGGAGCCGATGACGACGAGAGGATTTGTCGGCGGAGCCCCTAATAAATTGCTCGTCAAGTCCCTCAACTGGAGAAGGGCCAGCTACTTCTCTGTTCTGGAAGCCATCGAGGTGATGGATATGGAGCGTTGGGGAAGTGGAGGACTGGAGCTTGAAGTACGGGTTCGAGCTCATCCACGGCGGACATCTCGGCGTATAGGCGCTGGCGCCTGCAACCGCAGTAGAAGGCCGGCCGTCGCCGACTTGCTGTTGTTTCTTCTGACCGAAAGGCGGTCACCTCCTTTCCTCCCGGCTATGCTGCCATTTCCAGTGGCTTGTCGAAGGCCATGGCTTCCGGCTGTGGCAGCCTCGTCGCCCCAAGTGGCATGTTCCCCGGCGACGGCGAGGTGGGATTCGATAGGCGGCTGTGGACCCGATTGCTTTTCTGTTTTCAGTCTGGGGTCCTTTTTGCTAAGTCTAGGGACTTGCTTGTAGTATCTAGCTTTCTAGGGGTCCTGTTTGTAAAGTGCCTTGTATCCTCTCGACCTGAATAAAATTTCGGGATCCTTCGGGATCCCTCCCTGTAAAAAAATAAATAAATAAATAGAATTCATGTGATCATTCTTCTATACCAATTACTTCGGAGAAGAATTAAAAAACATATTAAAAATACAAGTTACCAATGATGCATCTACTAAAATCAGTACATACAGTGTGAGTGCACTAAGTAGATGGCTGAGATGAGCTTCTTACAATATATATAACCATAAGACAAAACAATGTAACCAATGTAAATTTCCAGCAGTAGTAAGAGACTACTAATAAATAATATGTATACAATGTAACCAGCTAGGACAGATCGAGACATTCAAATCCTACTAGCTTCCTTCTGTCCCGGCTGAGTTGGTGTCATGTCCAGATGTTACTAAACCAGAGAGATAGAGAACATTCATACAGTACATACAAACTACAAAGACATAGGCCTGGGCGTACATTCATACAGATTACAGAATATTGCAGTATTGGCCAAACTGCACTTTTTTCTCTGCATAAAAAAAGAACCAGAGACCTCTTCTTTTTTCTCTGCATCCACATCCACGTTTACCATCTACTCACAAAGAACAAAATAAAATAGGAGACAAAGGATGGGAGATTGGGCTTATTACGTTGACTAAATGCTCAGTTTCTGCTGTGGAAGACGTGATGACGAACTGGAGAATACGCTGCCGAGAATCCGAGATGCTGTCGAGTGCCGACGGCGACGGATGCGCGGCGCGACGGCGGGTCCTTGTCTGAGTTGTCTATCTTTGTGCTCCTCTGACCTCTCCTTCCTTCCTGCAGATGCGGCGGCGGCTGGGTAGGGCAGGCCGGCAGGGGGGGCCGAGTGGGGGAGAAGATGCGGTGGCCGCTGGCGCCGGCGGTTGCGTCCCAGCCGCTCAGATGAGAAGCGGCGGCGGCGGCTGGGTAGGGCAGGGGGCGGGGCGGCGTGGGGGAGGGGAGGGGTCGAGGGCGAGGGGGACTGGTGCGTGCCTCGACTAGAAGTGGGAGGGTGGGTGGGTCGTGGTCGTGGGTGCCTGGGTGGTTGGTCGGTTGCGGCCTGCGGGGGGTGGGCTGTACTGGGCCGGGGGCGGGGCGGCGGGGGGTGGGCTGTATTTCGGTTAACCGAGAAATACACCGAACCGACCGAATTTGGTTCGGTTAGTAGCCCAGCTAACAGAATTTTTCTGTTTATACTAAAAAAAACGAAATTTCGGTTTATTCGGCTTCGGTTTCGGTTCAGTTTTCGGTTGGTTGGTTTTTATGCCCAGCCCTAAGTAGGAACTTCATTTCCTTTTACTATCGCTCTTGGATCTGTACTGTACTGAAACAATTTTGTGTCTACTGCTGGAATAACTGATCCCTAGACATCACTGACTTTGTTTTCTCTCTATTATTATCATTGGACTGGATGCAGCTCACCCTCTGCAATGCCTATTTATCAAAATTCAAAACTAGGTTATAGTAGTATAATGTCTGCTCACACTTTGACGGTGACGGTGACTAACAGAGAAACAAATGTCTGCTTCTCTTCATATTTTTACTGACCTCACTTTTTTGTTTCCCTCTCGCAGTCGCTCGCAGATGGTCTCGACAAGAATCTCTCCGTGGAGTGCAAGCTCTACATCTAGTTTGGCCTGCACGTCAACACCAGGTACTACTCTTATTCAGCTGTGTCCCTTTTACGATTTCTATAGCACCGGTAGTTCATTATTAAAACCTTTTTGGATTTTAGACAAGTCCCAACACAAAGTAGACCATACATTGTTTGATATAGGTGATTGTTGAGTAAGGTTTGACATTCTAGTGCTTACTAGAGAGAGTCCTTTTTTGTATGTTGTAAGGATGATGCCTCTGTAGTTTCTATTATGCCTCTTGTAGTCAGTGTCAAATTGTAACATTGTAACAGGAATGCACAAGGCCTTTGAATTTCAACTGGAAGGCATCGTGTGTTGTGGGCCCCCCCCCCCCCCCCCCCCCTCTTCACCCAACACACACAATGCCCAGTTCAAAACCGTACATGGTTTGCATCTTACATCTCATCTTCTCAACATTCATTTTTTCCCTTATCTTTTTTGCTGGTTGCATCTGGATTGGATTTGTTCTTATCTCCCTTCTTCACCCAGCACTACCACCACCATCGGAGGCAGTGAACACCAGCAGCCACATGATCATGACCCGGTGCAACCATCCATCTCCGGTGGCACCGCACAACATCAATTTCTACGGCAGTGGTAAGGCCACCACCCTTCCTTGCTTGCTGCAGTGCTTTATTTTCCTTTTGGTTTGGTCTGGGGGTGCTCCGGTCCATGTAGTTTGGAGGTGATTTCAGTCCACTAGGACACACATGGATGGATCTCTTTTTTTTTTCTGGTGTAACAAATACATCTCTTGTCAAGTACCAACACATTTGTCTCTTGCACTGGGTGCTGTCTTGGAAGAGGATTGTGTACACTGTACACTGGGTAATCCCGCTGCACAAATACATCTCTATGTGCTGCTTTTCTCTCTAGTTAGATCTAAAATTAGATGGTGATCCCGCTGTGGCAAGCTATGCCACCGGTTTGAAAAGATGATCCTGTACTTGGTTTCTGTGACGGCGGGCGAGATCATGCCTTGTTATTTTTGCAAACTCATGTACAGTGTGTGCACGGTTCCATCTCTGGTTCCATCATCCGTGTGTGCACGGTGGGTGCCATCTCCTCCATACAACAGTCCTAGTACAAGTAGTTTTCCCTAGCTCTAGTTTATTTCAGGACCAATATTTCCAACTGTCCCTCTTGGTTCCCATTATATTACCTGAAAAACATCATCAGTAGCAACTTCATTTCCTTATATTGTGCTGCATTAGCAAGATCTGTACTGTACTGTACTGAAACAGTTTCGTGTCTACTGTTGGAATAACTGGTCCCTAGACATCACTGATCACTGACTTTATTTTCTCTCTAGTATTATCATTGGACTCGTTGCAGCTCACTCTCTGCAATGCCTATTTATCAAAATTCAAAATTGGGTTTCTGCCCATTCTCTGACGGTGACAGATAGAGAAACAAATGTATGATTCTCTTCATATTTTTACTGTAATGCATGATTGGTATCTTCTTCTCACGCCAGACCTAGAGCAGCAGCGCCTCCAAATCCCCAGCCCCAACTTGCTCGACGGCGAGGAGGAGAGCAAGGTACTGGGCCGCTGCCATGGCCATCTACGGCGAGCTCATGCGCCTGCAGTGGTAAGATGATGACCCTTCCTTGCTTGTTGCAGTGCTTTCGGTTTCCCCTTATAGCTTGCTAGCTTGTTTGGTTTGGTTTGGTTTGCTTTGTGGGTGCTCCGATCCATGTAGTCTGGAAGTGGTTTCAGTTCAATGGGAAAAGCATGGATGAAATAGACGAAACATATGCCCTTTTTTCTGCTGTAACAAATACATGGTGACCGCGACATGGTGCGCCCATGCCTCTCCGGCGACGGGGTCTTGTCTCCGTCGTCGCCTTTGTTCTCCGATCGCGACATGTTTGTTCTTGCACTGCGATTCTGTGAGTGGACCAGACGTAGTAGTACTATACAGTGTGAGAAATTCACTACTAGGATGTGTAGAGCTGGGACGCGCTTGGATTATTAGCAGTAGTAGTATTATTAAGTTTGTAGTGATTGTAGATAAAAATCAAATTTGTAGTGATGTTGGCAGTACTATTTGCATGCCTGGATGGGTCAATGATGCCATGACCTAAGCTCAAACAGTAGGAAGGTAACTTATGTTAGCTTGTTGGCAAAAGTGATGGACGTACAGTTTGATTAATTTGATCGGTCGGTTTGAAGGAATTTGATGTTCATCTTCTGTCACCTGTCACTGCTGCATTTTTGATTGATTTCTTTGATCTTGTGGGCGTTAATTACACTCCGATCCCATTGCTGTTTGCAGTAGTGTTGGTTTGCACTTCATTTCCTTTTACTGTCGCTCTTGGATGTGTACTGTACTGAAATAGTTGTGTCTACTGTTGGAATAACTGGTCCCTAGACATCACTGACTTTGTTTTCTCTCTATTATTATCATTGGGCTGGATGCAGCTCACTCTCTGCAATGCCTATTTATCAAAATTCAAAATCGGGTTATAGTAGTATAATGTCTGCTCACTCTGACGGTGACGGTGACTGACAGAGAAACAAACGTCTGCTTATCTTCATATATTTACTGACCTCATTTTTTTGCTTCCCTCTTGCAGTCGCTCGCAGATGGTCTCGACAAGAAGCTCTCCGTGGAGTGCAATCTCTACATCTAGTTTGGCCTGCCCGTCAACATCAGGTACTGCTCTTATTCAGCTCTGTTCCTTTTACGATTTCTATAGCACCATCAGTTCATTACTAAAACCCTTGCTGCCCACAAATCATTGTACAATTGTGGGGTGCCCTTGTTGTTAATGTAGAATTCTATGGCTACTTATTCATTCATTCACTCTGTTGTGTAACATTGTAACAGGAATGCACAAGGCCTTTGAATTTCTAACTGGAAGGCATCGTGTTGTTTTTGGGATTTTAGACAAGTCCCAACACAAAGTAGACCATACATTGTTTGGTATAGGTGATTGTTGAGTGAGGTTCGACATTCTAGTGCTTACTAGAGTGAGTCCTTTTTTGTATGTTGTAAGGATGATGCCTCTGTAGTTCCTGTTATGCCTCTCTCGTAGTTAGTGTCAAATTGTATAACCACCTAGAGGAACCCTATGCCCCCCCGCACAATTCCTAGTTCAGAACCGTACATGGTTTGCATCTTATATGGATATCTAACATATTTGTAACATGTTTCTAGCAGCAGCAGCAGCAGCTACGGGTCGATGGTGTGGTAGTGCGGCCAAGATGAAGAAACTGTTGGTGGTCGGCACACCCTCCCCTGACTTGAGCTTCAATATTGGATGAACGCTTTGACAGACGTGGCTGATTCTTCGAGGTTGGCTACCTTCTACAACCTCGGCTTCCGCAATCGTGGGAGTGGTGAGTTCTCTTTGAGCTGTCCAGAACGTCATGGTGACGATTTTTAGCTTGTTTACTCAAAGAGAATGGGGTTTGCTTGTATATCTTTAGGTCATATTAAGCATTGGTGGTTTCCTTCGAGTATGCTCGTGCTTGTCACAGTTTCAGTCTTGAGAGTGCATTGTATAGCTGAATGAAAGGTGTCTCAGTTTAGGTCCTGTTAGGATGACGCACAAACAATATATTTGAATTGTAGACAAGTCCCTGCACAAAGTAGTCTCACACGGCTTGTTTGATATAGGTGATTGTCGAGTGAGGTTTGACATTCTAGTGCTTAATTTAGTGAGTGCTTTTTCGCATGGCTGAAGGGTGACTGTCTCAATAAATTTGGTTCACTTTCTTACTGTAACACACGGCTATTACAAAACTAGAGAGTGCCAGATTGTATAACCACCAAGAGAAACTCTATATATGGTCAAATATCTACTGTTGGTTTCTAGTTGCATTCCCCTGTCCATCATGCCCAGTTCAAAATAGTGCATCTTGAATTGATATCTACCAACATACATGTGTAACATATCCCATATATGTGTCCTGCAGAAGCAGCATCACTGGGTTGTCGATGGCGGGGGTTCGGCGCCAAGATGATGGAGAACCTGGTGGTGGCCAATCCGGCGCACTTGTTTTTATCTCGGAGAAATCAACTGCTTGTCGGTGAAAATAATTTGTAGCTGGTGCTTTAGTTTCCATATTCAACGCTGTGATTGCAAATAGGTGTAGTTTTGCTTAATTTAGGCCTGCCAATGAGCCTCTTGTATGCAGGGGATACACTGCGTATGTCGAACCAGGTTTAAAGAAAGATATTAATGTTGGGAATAAGCATCTTTAGCATAGTTATCATTTTATTTCCTGGCTATCTTTAGCAAATGTGTATCCCTATCCGTTGAGAGTTTTTCTCCAGATTACTACACCATGACTCACTGAGTTGTACTCCCTCCGCGTTTTTGATACTACTCTAGTGTCAAAAATGCCTTTATATTGTGGGACAGAGGGAGCATTAGATTGCAATTTATGACTTGTGGTTCTAATTACCAACCACTGGAATTTTGCCAAGATTTTGCCAGTGTCCATATTGCCGCTGGTGGGACAATGAGGCGGAGTCGAGGCGATTCTAAGCGAAGCCGAGCACAGAGCTATGCGAGTTATGACCATGTTTCTACAAAGGGTGTTCCATTCAAATTAATTCAATTCGCCATGGTTATACAAAGGGTGTTTCCATTCAAATTAGTTCAATTCATCACCATCTGCTCGGAGTTTGCTCAACATTTATTTGGCCTGCATGTTTAAAATGGCAAAATTGTTCCAGAAAACTCTCATGAAAAGCACTTTTGTTATGATTGTATATACAACATTTAACGGGTTCCCTCCCTCCTTGGAAAGGAACCTCATTGAATGACGTGCCCGTGAGAAACCCACGCCACTTAACTCCCTTTCCCCTTTCTCGCCGTCAAGGAGTTCGAGAAGGTCCGCCGCTTGCGAATCCTCTCTGTACATTCTGAATCAGGCTCTGTATTATGCTAAGATCATCACGTTTGTGCCATTATTACAGTATAATAAGACTTGGTATATTTTAGCACCAGTCTGACTGACGATTAACTTCAAGATGTTGTAGAATATCTTTCAGGAGTTGGCGTGAGTTGTAGTGTAACACATTTCTTGGATGTTATTGTTTACGTTTTCCCGAGCATTGCGGAATTTTAACTGAACCCCTTGCCCTCTTTGACATTTGTAAATATCATCAGATGAAATGGTTTCACTATTACCACTTGGTGGCTGTACATAACTTGTCATCAGCTTGTTGTCTTCTTGAGAAAGATGGTAACATCAATGTATGACGAGTAATACTGATTTTCTTGGTGCCTTTCACCAAGCTCTTCTGATTACCTACGGGTTGAAATGACAATTGTAGCTAAAGTTAATTAGTGAACTCAGCTGATTGCCTGACTTTGATGGTTATTTTGGCTTGACATATTGATCGGGAACAGGCTTTGGATCTCTTGAAGTCTTCAAATTCAAGGGACGAAATGGCGGAGGACATTTGGCAGGTTCTTGCCAAGGCCAAGTACCAAGACTGGGAAAAGCACTCCACTCAGCGAGTTTGGAAGATGCAAAGTTTAAGGTACATTGTACATTGAAATTACCTTGAGATAATTGGCATCATTGTGCTGCAGATCAAATCCAAGTCTGTATATTTAACGTTGAGGGCCAATTCAGCAAAACTTTAACATTTACCCTGATGCCTTACATTCAAGATACTGTTTTTTTTTTAACTCTGCTGTAACATGAACATCGTAGGGAAGCTTGCGAAAGTGCTCTGCAGGAGCATCACTTTCTTAGCGGTACTCTTTCAGAAGACTCTGAGGGGACAACCAATGAGTATCCAGAGCAATGCAAATTGTTATCTGAAGTCTTCACAAACGCTATACTTGCTGATACGCCAGGAGATGTAAAACCACTGATTACTTTTATGATTGTAAACAAATTTCTTTTGTTCGGTGTTGTTTTCTCTCCTCTGTGTTCTTAAGTTGTTCCCACTCTGAATACCTAGGTGCCCGACTACCTTTGCTGTCAAATAACTTTTGAGATTTTTAGAGATCCAGTTATCACACCCAGTGGTGTAACATATGAGAGGGCCATACTGCTTGAGCATCTCCGCAAGGTGCGCCCTCTTCCTAATCTGACATATGTATATAGAAAACCCTTGATTTTTATTTATCTTCCTAATCTGGCATCTGTTCTTATAAAACTCTTCAATTTTATTCATCTTGTATGTACTGTTGTTTGATAGCATCTTCCACTGAAATTCCTTTTAGGGAATATTCCACTGAACTATTGATTCCCTAATTCTACGATGCAATAGGTTTAGGTGATTCCATATAATTATTGCATAGCTGAAAGGACCCCTTCTTTAGAACATAGTTGAAAGAACTGATATTACATGAAACAACACAGGAACTTGAACAGTAGCTGGTGTTGCTAAACTGAACTAGTGCATTATTTGACTGGGATAGATACGATCTGCGATTTAAACATGGCCTGCATATTTGACTGGGATAAATATTTGACTGATATGATTCGTCATGTGCTAATAGTGAAATTCAAATGTGGCCTAAATATGTGTGGTACGTATGATTCAGTTTGATGGGCAGCAATTTTACTTTGAAGCACAATGTTGTAAAAGCTCATACTAGCATTTTCTTTAGGTGGGCAATTTCGACCCAGTGACGCGGGAACCCTTGAAGGAGCATCAGCTGGTTCCGAATCTTGCCATCAAGGAAGCAGTTCAAGCCTACCTCAAGGAGCATAGCTGGGCCTACAAGTCGAACTGAAGTTATTCTGTTACCGGCTAAATGCTAACAAGATGTGTTGAT
Source organism: Thinopyrum elongatum (assembly GCA_011799875.1). Taxonomy (NCBI): domain Eukaryota; kingdom Viridiplantae; phylum Streptophyta; class Magnoliopsida; order Poales; family Poaceae; genus Thinopyrum; species Thinopyrum elongatum. The sequence goes on along the minus strand of CM022297.1, from coordinate 17,961,406 downwards.
AGTGTCTGAGTTGCGAAGGGCTGATACTGAGTAAAATCCTAACAAACACTTGGCAATTGTACATAATAAGCCAGCACACACTGGAAGCTAGAGCAGCTTGACCTGTGATTCTCTGTAGCAGTTTACCTATAGGTTAGTCATTTTCAGTGATAAGTTTCTAGGATCAGGCGGAACTTGGCTTTACGGTAGTGGTTTGTATGATCCTGTACATTGATCATTTGTTTACTCTAGTCCAGTAATAATACGATTTGATGCCATTTCTTTTGTTAGCATTTCCGCATTGTGAATATAGAGAAGATTTCCCAGCATGTTCGAAACAAGGTCATGTCATATGTAGAAAGTTCGAAGTTGTGAGCAACCTTGTTATATTTTTAGATGGATCAAGTGTTCTTCAAATTTTAATCAGGAGCAACCTTGCCTCCTTGCAAAAATTACATGTATGCAAAATCCTTGTGAGATTTCTAGATGACATGTCTTTCGGATGTTTGTAAATTCCGATGGGGACTGACGAGTATTGTGCCCATGTTAAAAATTGTTCTTCCTTTTCGGAGTTTCTTCTTATATGAAAAAAAAAATGAACATAAACAACACGAGCGTTACTGTGGTAGTTTTTCTTATTAACTTTTATACAAAATTTTGGAAAGTCAGTAACATATGAGAGGGCCATACTGCTTGAGCATCTCCGCAAGGTGCGCCCTCTTCCTAGTCTGACATCTCTTTTATAGAAAACCCTTGATTTTTATTTATCTTCCTAATCTGGCATCTGTTTTTATAAAACTCTTCAGTTTTATTCATCTTGTATGTACTGTTGTTTGATAGCATCTTCCACTGAGATTCCTTTTAGGGAATATTCCACTGAACTATTGATTCCCTAATTCTACGATGCAATAGGTTTAGGTGATTCCATATAATTATTGCATATCTGAAAGAACCCCTTCTTTAATTCATAGTTGAAAGAACTGATATTAAATGAAACAAGGAACTTGAACAGTAGCTGGTGTTGCTAAACTGAACTAGTGCATTATTTGACTGGGATAGATACGATCTGCGATTTAAACATGGCCTACATATTTGACTGGTATGATTTGTCATGTGCTAATAGTGAAATTTAAACATGGCCTAAATATGTGTGGTACATATGATTCAGTTTGATGGGCATCATTTTACTTTGAAGCACAATGTTGTAAAAGCTCATACTAGCCTTTTCTTTAGGTGGGCAATTTCGACCCGGTGACGTGGGAACCCTTGAAGGAGCATCAGCTGGTTCCGAATCTTGCCATCAAGGAAGCAGTTCAAGCCTACCTCAAGGAGCATAGCTGGGCCTACAAGTCAAACTGAAGTTGTTCTGTTACCGGCCAAGTGCTAACAAGATGTGTTGATATAGTGTCTGAGTTGCAAAGGGCTGATACTGAGTAAATCCTAACAAACACTTGGCAATTGTACATAATCAGCCAGCACACACTGGAAGCTAGAGCAGCTTGACCTGTGATTCTCTGTAGCAGTTTACCTATAGGCTAGTCATTTTCAGTGATAAGTTTCTAGGATCAGGCGGAACATGGCTTTACGATAGTGGTTTGTATGATCCTGTACATTGATCATTTGTTTACTCTAGTCCAGTAATAATATGATTTTGTGCCATTTCTTTTGTTAGCATTCTGCATTGTGAATATAGAGAAGATTTCCCAGCATGTTCGAAACAAGGTCATGTCATATGTAGAAAGTTCGAAGTTGTGAGCAACCTTGTTATATTTTTAGATGGATCAAGTGTTCTTCAAATTTTAATCAGGAGCAACCTTGCCTCCTTGCAAAAATTACATGTATGCAAAATCCTTGTGAGATTTCTAGATGACATGTCTTTCGGATGTTTGTAAATTCCGATGGGGACTGACGAGTATTGTGCCCATGTTAAAAATTGTTCTTCCTTTTCGGAGTTTCTTCTTATATGAAAAAAACAATGAACATAAACAACATGAGCGTTACTGTGGTAGTTTTTCTTATGAACTTTTATACAAAATTTTGGAAAGTCAGTAATGGTTGCATTGCCATAATTCTGTTCTTTTGCCAGGAGAACTGAACAGATGGTTGAGTCTGGTCTGTCTCTTTTTTCTTGTCCAACAGACAGTCCCAACCTTGCTATACATTTCTTGTTAATGGTGAAGATTTATTTTTTTCCCCAAGGGAGGAGCGCTTTCGCCCCCGACTTCATTTCATTGAAACGAAACCGATAAAACAACTGCCACCCCACAAGAATGCATGCATCAATCCAGAACAACAAAGAAATAGGTCACCCAGGCAAGTGCCCATAGCACGACGCTCACCAGCTCAAAAACGAGATAACAAGACTCCAAGAAAAATCACACTCGTGCAGCAGCGTCGCACTCCAATCCTATTGTCGGCCGATTTCATTCAATTGAAACAAAACTGATAAAAACTGTCAGCCAGCAAGAATGCACATATCAATCCAGAAGAACAAAGAAATAAGACACCCATGGAAGCGCCCATAATGCGACACTGATCACCAGCTCAACACGAGATAACCAGAGTCCAACACAAACCACAGTTAAAGGGTAATCGATCCATGACCCCCTCATCCATATAAAGGGTAATCGACCAGATAAAGGCAACGACAATGTATCAAGCGTATCTCGTATAGCATCATCCCACTCCAATCATGTTGCGAACCATAGGATTATAGGAGCCCATCCCCTGCCCGCATGGAAGAAGTCCACAACCACCAAAGTGAGCTTGACGCCACGGCTTGAAGTACCCGACGCCCTTCACTTCTCTGCAAATTAGACCAATATGACAGCCAATGAGCAGTTTGATAGACAATCACACTATGATCACGCAGGTAAACATGATTAAAGCTAGTTGTGTTTCTGGCTTTCCATAAAGTACAGAAAATTGGTGCTACACGCACAGCCACCACCTTCTTTACTTTTCTAGGAAATCAAGCTTCTAAAATCTAATCTTCTACTCCACTAGGCATACCATTTAAACGTATTACAGTTTTAATGATCACCTTCAATTATTAGAGGAATTCTAGCTTCCCACATCTTGCTGTGACGCCACAATACATGCTCAGTTTTCAAATTACAGTACAGAGACCTTACAGTAAACTTGCCAGATTTACTTAAAGACCAAAAACATTTATCCTCAATTTCTGTCAATTGGATACCTGGACATAAAGCTTTAAACTCAGCCCACATGACAGCAGTCTATCCCCACAGAGTCCTTCCAAATCTAATGAGACTCACATTCTCACGCAATGCTTTTGCAACAGAGAAATTGACATAACATCCTTTTTCTAAAAAAAAACCATCTTCTTACTAGGACCTTCAGGCAGTTCAAAAAATGAGAACATGTTAAATTGTCACGGTTAAATTATGCTATTTTTTACTCTGTCCGTGTTAACTGGAGATCAGTTTTCCCAATACAGGTCAGCTTCAACCTGTCAAACCCCCTGTACAAAATTCTTATGAATATTTCTGCTGAAAGTTTAAAGTGATATGATAAAATTCGGCTCGCAAAAAGGACTATCCCAGCATCTTTTATACCACTATACTTGAAGAACAGCCCTACACGGTAACCGTTAGTTTATCACCTTATGAATTAGTGAAACAAACCAAATGCACATATGCACCAAAGCAAGAAAACTTCTCAGCAAAGTTTGCATTATGCACTTAATTCATGACCTCGTCAACTGCATAAGACCGAATTATTCAACTAAACAAGACTGAACTTATGAGCATCAGCAAACATATAATAACTAAAAAGGAACAAAATGAAGTTCACAAGTAACAATCACTAATACTAGGATTCAGTACAACCATAATCATGACATATCATGGCCAAGAAAGCTGGATAACAGTAGTATAATTTAGCCCCAGAGAACAAACTGGCTAACACAATTCAAGAAGATTAAGAAGTGCAGGTGTACACATACATGATTATTCCATCGCATCGGAGCAAGCCCAAGCATGAGTCGAACTGAACTAGTGCCCATCTGCATCTGCTAGTGGCTCTGATGAGAAGAGAGGAACATAAGGCAGATATGGCCCCCGACTGCCTTCCTCGAGGTCAAGGAAATCACCAATTTGGCGGCGACGCATGTCCCACGACACCAATGAAGCAAAATCGCCGCCATAAAGACCACTGCTGACAAAAAAGAAGATGTCGCGATCGGGATGGAACCCAAGCAGCCGGTACCCCAGCTTAGCTAGGTCCAGCACCTTATCAGCTCTGAAACTTTGCTTCAGCGCCCATTGCTGGGTATCATAATCCTCAAGGCGCCAGATCGCTACCTCTTCAGCCATGTTGAGTGAACCCTCATCGTCGTCATCCCCGACGGTGAGAGGAGCTGGAGATATAGCAGCATAGTGCAGGCACCCCTGTGACCACCCAACTGTCCCATAATACTGGGTGCGTGGCACGGAGATGGTCTTCCACACCTTGCCCTCCATGTCCACAGCCACCAGCACAGTCTTGTGATACCAATCGTTGCTGTCGGCAACCACCGACAGGTTGCCGACAACGTGCAGCATGCCGCCAACCATGACACTGCGATGGGTCAGCCAAACATCCTCAACCAATCCAGCAGCATCCCTGTGGCTCCAGGCTCCGGTTCTCGACGAGTAGATGCTCACTCCTGTGATTGCAGCCCCGTTGTCAATATTGCGCTCGAAATCAAAAACGTGAAAATGGGACGGGACTGCTGGATCGAAAGCCAGATGGAACTCGGTGTGGCGTGTGTTTGGTGGCCGCGGCTGCAGGCGAGGGGGCAGCTCTGTCCACCTCCGGGTGGCGGGATTGCAGACGACTAAACGGACTGTTTCCTTGTCCGGTCTGTAGGAGCAGAGGAGAAGGCCATTGCAGGCGTGCTGCAGCCCGAAGTACCTGTACTCCGTATGTGGCAGGAACGTGAGTGAAGTGTCGAGATCAAGACCCTCGGCCTCGGCCGAGAGGCCGGCCAGGTGGTAGCGTTTGCCGTCGGCACGGGTGATGGTGGTGTAGAGGACGCCGGCGAGGGTCTGGGGCAGCTTCTTGCGGTGGGCGGGGTGGGCGATGAGGTCGCGCCAGGGCTTAGAGACGCACTTGAAACGGCAGACGGACCTGAAGGGGAGCCGGGACAGGATCTCCACGATGAGGTCGTCGGTGAGTCGACTGGCCACCGCGGCCGCCGCCGCCTCCGCCTCCGCAAGAGAGTTGTTGGGCCTCAACAACTCCTTCCCAGATATCTCCTCCTCCTCCTCCTCCATGGGGCGGCGGAAGCGGCAGGAGTTACAACTGCAAATCGAGCGAGAAAATCATCAAGCTGGGTGAGCTCCGGCGAAGAAGAAGAGCTCGGGCGAGGAGGCGATTGGGTGAGCTCAGGCGAGGAGGACTACCCGGGCGTTAATGGCGTCGGGGTGGGCGAATGGCTGGCGGCGTCGAGTCTCCTCCTGGCGACGGGATGCAGGGCTTCGTTGGATAGGTGCGGCGGGGATGCTGGACGGCCGGCGACGGGGTGGCGGCGCTAGGGTTACGGCGCGTGGGGGAAATGGGGAGAGAGGTGGGGAGCGGATGGATCAGAGATCCAACGGTGTCTCTTGAAGACCTCCCGTAAATTTGCAAATATACCCCCTTATACCAACCAGTCAAAATTTTAAAAATACATTAAAAGTCATACTAGCCATTTTCCTAGAGTGTACTTCGCCCTCCAAAAACTAAAAACTACACTGGTAGCAAAGGAAAGGGACGCCTGCAAATCGCTGAAGGAACATCAGTTAAGGAATCACCTCATGCAACTCAGGCTTATAGTTCTTCACCATCGGTTCACTAGGTTGGCGAAACTAGACCATGCTACCAAGACAAATCAAATGAAGATGTCGAAGTTGCCCCACCCGGACCCAACCAACTACTTCCCACGATTGACACACCAGATGTCAATATTCAAAGAGAGCCAATAGATCTAGCAACACCTACTCTCACATCCCTTTCATCTGTGTCGGAGCGAATGTCGTCGAGGTAGAGGGAGACCGGGGAGGGTTATAGGCGTTTTTTCTTATAAATGATTACTTTTTAAGAACATCTACATGTTTTTCAACATCTTGAAAATGGAGAGAGAGCAAGAGAAAGATAGAGAGAAGGGGAGAGATGGACAGAATTGAACACTATGTCTTACGGGTTGGGCTTCTCAAAGAACTTTATGGAAAAAAATAGTGAAACTTATCATTTTTTTTAAGAAAATGCACCAAAATCATCTTAGATCTGGTAATTATCACGGGAAGAAGTAGTCAATACAAAGTAAAGACAAAAGAACACAAACAACAAGTAAAATATAAAATTACGTTGAAAATTGAGGTAATATCATCATTGATGCTTAAACTTGTCACCGATGGTCGCTTTAGCGCATGAACTTGAAAGATACACCGAATTGGTTCTAAAACTTGGCATGAACATGCAAATACGGTGATAATCTCATCCGTTGACGTATAATGCACTGATGTGGCAGTGTATTTTTATTAGAATAGACACGTGGCGTGGGACCCACTTACAACAGATGGCCTGCTTTATACTCCCTCTGTTCATAAATATAAGAACTTCTAGAGATTTCACTGTGGACTACATACGAAGCAAAATGAGTGAATCTACACTCTAAACTCCCTCCTTTCCTAAATATAGGAACTTTTAGAGATTGCATTGTGGACTACATATAAAGCAAAATGAGTGAATCTACACTCTAAAATATCTCTATATACATCTGTACGTAGTTCGAACTTGCAACGTCGTGCGTGCAAACAACCCGCGCTACTCACTACATCACACATGTTCTCATGTGCTCTAAGGCTAATAAAACCCTATATTGTAAGCGAGCATGCCCGTGTGGATGGGTACGCAATCTGTGCGGCCTATGTTGCACATGTTAGCTTTTTTTTGCGAAAAACTTCCAATTTATTCATCTTCAATCATTGCAGTACAGCGAACACTAGAAATAATTAAAATTACATCCAGATTCGTAGAGCACCTAGCGATGACTACAAGCACTGAAGTGAGCCGAAGACGCGCCGCCGTCATCGCCCCTCCATCGCTCGATCCAGACACAACTTGTTGTAGTAGACAGTCGGAAAGTCGTTGTGCTAAGGCCCAATGGGACCAACGCACCAGAACAACAACCGTCGTCGATGAAGATAAATTTAGATCGGAAGGATCCAACCTGAAGACACACGAACAAAAACTGGATCCGAACAGATCCACCAAAGACAACCACCGACCGAATCCCGCGAGATCCGCCGGAGACACACCTCCACACGCCCTCCGACGATGCTAGACGCACCACCTGGACAGGGGCTAGACGGGGAGGACCTTATTTCATCCTTAAAAACCCGCCGCCGTGTCATCTTCTTGAGCCGGACACAAACCTTATCAAAACTTAAAAGAAGCACCAAAAAACGGAGCCCTCCCGTCGGCAAGGGCCGGGATCCACCACGCACCCATGGCCCTAAGGCCACAGGAGACGTGGCAGATCGGCGCCGCCGCCGACGGGAGGCAGAAACCCTAGCCGCCTTTTCTTGGAGGAGAGACGAAGGGATGTTTTACAATTATGATAGCTTTCTTTTATAATTTTTATAATTTGTCAATAGTACGTAAATTATAATGATAGGAATAAAAATAAAGTTCAAAAATTGGTCTGTTATAAATGTTATACATACAAAAGTAACTTATTTAGAAAAATGTTCAAATAACTTTAAAAAGTATCAATGTATTATTTTTCAAAAATCATATAAATAAAATAGTATTTTGGATTATGAAAATCTTTGTATAAGTTAGAATAATAAAAAAATTCTAAATTATATTTCATAAATATTATTTTAATTCGAAAAATGGAATAACTATATGCACATTTTTTTAATTCATAAGTTTGTTGTTTATGATTTTTTGTATAATTTAAAATATCATATTTCTGAAAAATATAAAATTTAAATTGTTTTTATAAACATATACATCTGACTATATTTAAATTATGTAGAAATTAAGAATATATGCCACAAGTAAATATTAATAAAAAATTATGTACTCATAATTTTGTATAATTTTAATATATGCCATGAGTAATACTACCTCCGTCTCGGTGAATAAGTCATTCGCGTAGTTCTAGGTCGACGATTTAACTATCTAAATATGTATTATATGTGACAAAAATATATATTTAGAAACTACATCCGTGTAGAAATCTAGTGATATACTTTTCATGACATGTAACACATATTTAATTGCTCAAATCGATGACCTAGAACTACGCGAATGACTTATTCATCTAGACGGAGGTAGTACTTTTTTTACATTTACTAAACAATTAATATATTGTATTTACTAATTTTTTAACTATAATCCAAATGTAAGTAAGTGAATATTTTTAAACATTGCATGAACGGTTGTTAAATAAGTTATTTATTTGTACATATAATATTTATAACACACGAATATTTTAATTTATTTTTATTACTATGATTATAATTTACAAACTTTTTACAAACTTCTAAAAAGAAGCTAACATGTACAAATGGGTTGTACGGACTGCGTTATTGGAAATTAAAATACTAATTACGCATTGGCTAGGGCAGGTGGTTCATGTAGCCACTTCCCAAGTTCAACTCACCGTATTTGCATGCCCGTGCCAAGTTCTAGAACTAGTCCGGCGTATTTTCTAAGTTTAGGCACTAAACTGAACATTAATGACGAGTTTAAGCACCTGATGATATTACCTCTAAAACTAAAATAAGAGTTTGCAAAGTAGGGTATCCACAAGTCCAACCGTACCCTCAACTTAGTTAAGACTAGTATAACTAGTACCCAATATGTACCCCCCCCCCCTTTGACTCTGGTCAACTGGGTTTGGGGTAGAAGGTCAATGCATTCAGATGATGCACGGTGGCTTCAGTTGCTTCTCTACTACTCTTCCACCCTCTTCACCATTACTTAACAGTATAACTCAGCGAGCTAGGACCTCTCACAGCGATTTCAACTCCTAAGCCGTTGGATCTTCCTTTCGTACGTCCTAGATTAACTCGATCGCTTCTGTCAGTTATTTTCCCGTCAAAGGCGTCCCTCGCTCAGGCCACAGCAACCGGGTCGCTGCTACGCATGCCGAGTTGGAAGTTACGCCATTCATCGGGTCGTATAAGTGTATAAGGTGCAAAAGGCTCATGAAAAGAGAGTTCGGTATGTCGCGTGTGTTGCCGCCGTCTTTCTCCCTTTGCTTCTCCATCCCTTCCCCGCTTTCGACTGTAGATGGCGATGGAGCTTAGGTTTAGCAGCGAGAAAGGGGGGAGGGGGTTCAATCTTCAGCAACGGTATGCGTAGGGACATGAGGCCACTCCGGCGCCATGGAGATTCTCTGATCTCCCGCTACCCTCAATTGCGTGCTCTCTGACCTCGATTCTCTCCACCTCTCCACTCACCACCGCCTCTCCGCCCTTTGCTTCACACCGGGGCCGGACACGATCAACTAGGCCTTGTACCACCGCCCGTCTATAATCCTCTTCCATGGCGCAGAAGTCCCCTAGGTGGCGAGGTCTTAGATGACGATTGCAACGCATTTCAATTCTTTCTTTCTTCTTTCCCATGTGCAGTACCTCTGCACCCTAGCAGAGCCCCCTATCTTCTCATCTATTCATGCATAAACTGTGGAACAAGGAAAGAGTTGTTGCACTACTAGGCTTCTATGATTTAGGGGGTAAGTTGCATCTGATCCCCATCCCATGTGTGGTCAATTCGGTGACTAGATTTCTTCTAATATGTTTGCTGGGTTTAGTGGTTGTTTCAATCAATTGGGAAAAGGCTAATCTGATTATGATGAGATGAAGGTTCAGGTTTTGACTGGATGTTGGTGAGGAGACATGAGACTGTAGTTATCCTGTCATTGTGGCCAGCTCGAGCTTGTGTGTTAATCAGAAAATTATTTAATCCGCTGCGAGTGAGAATTTTCTCCGTTGTGATGCAAGTTAAAAAAAGTTAACATATTCTTTTCACATAAAAGGTTAACATATTTTCTACCTGCCTCTTGGGTGATTTTGTGAGTTGTGACAAATTGCTCTAGATTTTTTTTTGTGGGGGAGACATTGCTCTAGATGATCCCTCCTGTGCATCTTGACTCATAATGTCTCAGTTGGCAGTCTCGCCTCACCCACCCCATCCCACCACTTCCATCTTTCGTCCACCTTTCATATCACATCACAACTGTGTACTTGGGCGGTCCATTAACGCCTACGTCCTCGCGCCGCCGTCCTCTTGGATCCAGAGCGAACCGCTCCCCTTCTTCTCCACACGCGAGCGGCTCCTCTCCCCGATACCCTCACATGCGCTATGGCTCCTGTGCCGCCGCTACACGGGAGCTCGTCGACCAGCCCACCTCCTGCTGCTTCGCGCCTCGCTTCCCTCATCGCTCGTTTTCGAATTCCTCGCTTCCCTCAGGCGGTTCGTCGCTTGTCCGCAAGCCAAGACGCCGCCTCTCCGCCGAAAAAGAGGGATCCCGATCTCCATCGGGGTCGATGAACCGCGTGAGGGGCGGAGCGCCCAGCCCGTATGCTCATCCTCCTCTCTGGCAGCGGCCATCGTTGGTACGTCGCACTCATGTCACCTCTCATGATTTTTTTCTGGTTTTATTCCCCATGTCATTTCACGGGTGTGTGGTATGCGGTCAAGGCATCGGTTCATGTGGTTTCTTGCTGCTGGCGCACGTAGGTTTACCTCGTGTCGAATCTACCCGCCACCCAACTCCCCTGATGCTTTGCACCCCATTTGTTGGAGGTGTTGATATGTTGTGATGCTTCCTAGCTTAGCTTAGTTAGCGTCGGGTTGCTTAGAGATGCCAATCTGGGTCGTTAGTGTTCATTAACATAGAGTAAACTGTCAAATTGATGGCATATTATTGATAGAAATAAACTGTTACATCTTATGTAGGGGCATTTTTTCTTTTGGAGTTTGGACTGCTGATACGTCTCCAACGTATCTATTATTTTTGCTTGTTTCATGCTATGATATTATTATTCTTTGATGTTTTTATTATCATTTTATACACTTTTATATCATTTTTGGGGACTAACCTATTAACTTAGTGCCACGTGCCAGTTCTTGTTTTCTGCCCTGTTTTTGTTTTGCAGGAAATCAATATCAGATAAGATCGAATCGTCCCGAAACTTTTTGAGGATTTTTTATTGAAGATAAGGATCACCAGGAACTTGGAGGCCAAGGAAGATCACGCTGGAGGGCCCCCACACAACACCACGGTGCGCCCCAGTCTTGTGTGGGCCCCTCCCTGCGCCATTTGTCCTACTTCCACTTCTATAAATTCCCAAATATTTCAGAAACCCTAAAGGAGGAGAGGAAACACTTTTTCCGCCGCAACAAGCCTCTGTTCTCACGAGATCCCATCTGGAGGCCTTTTTCGGTACTCCGCCGGAGGGGGAACTCATCATGGAGGGGCTCTACATCATCCTTGCCGCCTCTCCGATGATGCGTGAGTAGTTCACCACAAACGTACGGGTCCGTGGGTAGTAGCTAGACGTCTCTCTCTCTCTCTCTCTCTCTCTCTCTCTCTTGTGATTCTCAATACAATGGTCTCCATGATCTTCATGGAGATCCATCTGATGTAATGACTTTGTGCGATGTGTTTGTTGAGATCCGATGAATTGTGAGTTTATGATCAGATCTATCATTGTTTTATTTGAATTCTTTGCTGATCTCTTTTATGCATAATTTAGTATAGCCTTGTATTTCTTCTCCGAAGTTTTGGTTTGGTTTGGTCAACTAGATTGGATCTTCTTGCAATGGGAAGAGGTGCTCGGTAATGGGTTCGATCTTGCGGTGTTCAGTCCTAGTGACAGAAGGGGAGTTGATACGCATGTATTGTTTCCATTAATGATAACAAGTTGGGATGAATTCTTATATGCTTTTGTCTTGACTACATCATGTCATCGTTCTTAATGCATTACTTCGTTCTTATGAACTTAATACACTAGATGCATACTGGATAACGGTCGATGTGTGAAGTAATAATAGTAGATTCAGGCAGGAGTTGGTCTACTTGATTTGGATGTGATGCCTATATCATGATCATTGCCTTGGATAGCGTCATAATTATTTGCTTTTCTATCAATTGTTCAATAGTAATTTGTTTACCCACCGTATGCTATTTTCTTGAGAGAGATGCCACTAGTGAATCCTACGGCCCCCGGGTCTACTTTTATTATAAGATCTATCTTATTTACTTATACAAAAATACCAAAAATACTTGCCACACTTTTTTATCTTTTATTTATTTATCAATCTATCATATATCATTTAATCTCGTTTCTTGACCGCCGAGAGATTGACAATCTCTCGTTTGCGTTGGGCGTGAGGGTGTGCGTTGTGTGTGCAGGTACTGTTTACGTGGTGTTGCTTGGTTCTCCTATTGGATTGATAACCTTGGTTTCTTAACTGAGGAAAATACTTACTCTATTGTGTTGCATCATCCTCTCCTCTTCGGGGATAAAAATCCAACGCAGTCTACAAGTAGCAACTACCAAATGACTATTTTCTCCAAACAAATTTGATAATCATCACAACACCAAATCCTCTGTTATGTGATTTCCATTATATTTTACATCACAAATTTGTTGAGCCAGTACACTGCCTTATTTTTGTCGTGGAACGCTCGACGTACTACTGCATTGGTGCAACACATCTAATGATGTTTTCATCTGCTGGACATTGTAGGTCTTGAAGTATGGTGCACTCTTGCAAGGATCTGCACTCACCAATGGACTAGCTAGAAGTATTCACCAATGGACTCACCAATGTTGATGGCCGGCCTGCGGGAATGGCCAATGTGCAACCAACGGCGGGCCAGGGGGAGGAGTAGGCGTGCGCCGCGCGCTTCCGCTTCGTGTCCGCGCCGACGCAAGTGAGGCCCAAATTTGGGCCAAGAATGGGTTGCCAGGCGGATGAAAAGCAGACGCGCATCCATTTGGGTCGGCGCATTGGGCCGACTTTTCTGTTTGCGGGGACCCAAACGGACGCGCGAACGAAATGGGTCGGCGCATTGGAGTTGCTTGGAGCTATCAAAAAGATAAAGTGCACAAACATTTTCAATTTGTTTTCGAGAAAATCAAATTTTATATACACAACCTTTTAAAAATGATTGTGAGCTATCAAAAAGATATTAAAAAATATTTCTTTTATTTTTTTATGTGGAGAAATAAAAAAGATAAAGTTGTGTTAGATAGCGGTGTTGGTGCACCCATCTTCAACCACGCAATTTCCATGTCTCTATGGTTATAAGAGGGTGCAGTTTAATTGTTGATTGCGGTTTACGGGAAGCTCGTTGGGGGGAAGTCTAGGATAGTGGAGGCCGAGCGCCAGCTACTCGTAAACGCTCTACTCGACGCCACAAAACCAACACTTCGTCCTACTCTCTGAGACATGCATTCCTCTCTACAACTTCACCACGGTCTACTCCTACTTCATGCATTCCACTGGTGCCACCTCCTTCATCGACCTCTTCGACACGTTAAGTTCTTAGAGCCGCTATAGACCAACCATGGCACTAGTTGTCACCAGTTGTCATGCCTGCTCAGTGGCGCGAGGTCTCCCAGTGGTTCGCTGCCGACCGGGGCCTCGCACTCGGGGTCATTGGCGACGTGGCCTACTTCCTGGTTTTCCAACGCTATTGCAATGTGCCTTGCATTATTGACGAGCACTACCTGCTGACATATGTCGCCACCTCTAGGTGTCATATATATATATATATATATATATTATATATATATATACCCGATGGACAAGGGGACCGCATTCTGATAGCTACAAAGACGTAAGTGTTGGTCTTCTTAAGGGCATGGGGAACTGCACTGACAGTGGAGGAAACACATCTGTTTTCTACCTCTTTGCGAGGAAGTTCCCACAACTGAAAGAAGATGGAAATTTGAAGATATAATCAGTTGGGTAAGAAGGAATAACACTTACAATAGGCAACTTATTGTGAAACTTCTATAACGCCCACATTAAAGGCGCGAAGGCATGCCTATACGACATAATTGCCATGTGAGGCCCATCAAGAGGTTTATCGCAAAAACAAACAAATGACGTACCGAATTACACCCAAACCCTTCCGTACCACGACAAGAAACTAGCTAGATGGAAATTAAAGAAGATGGGGATGGCATCTTCCAAAACCCCGCAAAGGGAACGACTTTCATCGCCGAGTTCATGTCGATTTTGAAGATTTATCGTGAAGAGTAAACGGTGCCTAGTCGTTTGCCGCAATCCAAGCATAATAAAAAAAGCTTAATTAAATCCTCCATTTCATTTGTGATGGATTTCATCTGCAATAGGAATCCATTTCTGCACTTATTTTCACTGCATGCTACTTCTACCAAAACTATGCAACTCTTGAACGCATACATTGGTCATCCACTTGACTTGAGCTGCTTTATATGTTTTAAGCAAACTCATGTACTCCCTTCGTAAAGAAATATAAGAGCGTTTAGATCACTACTACGGAGGGAGTACAATTTAGTTGTGCTTTCTTGATTTATTTTTCTTTGCAAAACCCTCCTCGAATGTTCCTACATGTACTTTAAATCCTGCCATATACTTGACCTACAAGCAGAGCGAAAAAATATATACCTTGTCGGTGAAAACAAAAGGATTTTTAGAAACGCATGAACATATTTTTAGAAAAGGATGTTTTGCAACCGTCTCTGCGCGCGGCGCGCAAGAGGAATGAAGGATTTTTTGCAACCGTCTCTGCACGTACCTGGCTATTTAAGCGAGCGATCCCCCCAAGTCGCAACCACAGCGATCAACCTCCACACCACAGAGCACAGCGTCAACCTCCGCGCGCCGGCCATGGGTCCAGAGCGCCACATGCTGCTCCTGCTCCTCCTCGAATGTTCCTACATGTACTTTAAATCCTGCCATATACTTGACCTACAACCAGAGCGAAAAAAAAATACCTTGTCGATCAAAACAAAATGATTTTTAGAAACGCATGAATATATTTCATTCTCACAAACATTTTTTTAATCTATCAATATTCTTTACTTACCCTAATAAGTTTTTTATACATTGTTAACATTTTTCAAATTCATCATTTTATTTTTCTAGAATAAATTATACACATTCTTTTTATATTAAAGAAAATAAATGGTACAACTTTTTTTATATTACGCAAACATTCCTTTTACCTTGTATACACATTTTACAAAAAAATTACATACAGTTTTCTGAAACGCATGAATATTTCAAATACACGATTTACATTTCCTTCTAATACATGTTTTCAACAAGATTTTAAATATGTGAACAACATTTTTCCAAATAAACATTGAACATCTTTTTATGGCAATGAACAGTGTTTATAAAACTACACAAACATTGTTTTACATTGCATAAACATTTTTAAAAAATCAGTACATAATATAAATTTTTAAACAATATGAACATTTTTTTAATGTCACAATTTTTTAAAATGCAAGAATATTTCTTTAAAATGTTATGTCCATTTTTTAATTATACGAAACATAATTTTTGACATTGTATACACATTTTTCAAAGATTCACGATGATTTTCATGTCCATTGTGTATACGAAATAATTTTCAAAAATTAGCCATCTTGTATCTAAGAGAGACATCCACTTCTTTCCTCCACGGGAGTAATAGTCCACCTTTCCGGCCATCACTGGCAACCACCTCTCTGAAATCCATCCTAATTTTACTATGCACGCATTCTGCCCCCACACTCATCTAGTTGAGTTCTCGAAGGACATCCGGGCAGCTCCACTTCACAAGATTTTGCATAGCCCGGATCGCCGCCGCCCCCTATGAGACCGTGACAATTCCATCTTAATATTTTCATGGAAGAGCAAACTCCACCAATCCAACTTGTTGGAAGGCCTACCGATTTCACCACAACTACCGGCTAGATCACAAATTCACTGAAAAATCAAACTCCCATCCACAACAAACTGATCTGATCAAGACGATCAGGCAAGAAAGCTGAAACTACTATGGGTGACCTGAAGCGACCAAACCCCATAGTGGAGAGAGACCTAGCGACTATACCTCAATGCATCAACCTGGGACAACAGAACGTCGGCCCATGCGCCGCCGCCAAGGAGGCGTCCGTTGATGGACCAGCGGAAGACCTAGTGGCTTGATAGACCCACTCTTCACGTAAAAAAGCTAGAGAAGAAGACAATAATTAATAGCGCGTCGCTCCGCATCATGAATGCTCTTTCATTCTATTGTGGGTATTATTTTGCCCTTTTTTATGTTTATATATTTATATTGTGCTTACAAAGATGAGGATTTTTATATTGTGGGTTGTACTAGGTCTTTCAGTTGTAGTCAGTTTGGACAACAAACAATAGTCGTGTCTCTAATCTTCCCCGGTTTAATTTTTATGTATGTTAAACTTGAACAAGCCACAACAGTTAGTGGAAGGCATATCGAAACTTGAATTTGACTCCCGGGTGCATGTGCTCCTGCACGCGAAAATTATTTTCAAAATGTTAAAAAAGTCCCAACAAAAATTCTATGTGTTTCTAGTTACATCAAAATGCTATCTACAAATTTTTAGGCAAAATTGTTAAGCATTTTACCTAGTGAAAAAAAAAGACAAATTGAACACCAAACGTCTCCCTCAAATGTCACTTGAATTTGCTTTTTTTTTCACTGATGAAACACTGCTGCTCCGTTTTACATGAAAATTGTCAAGCATGCTTGCAACACTAACAAGAACATCCACAGAAAAATCAGAATTTTTTTAAAACACTTATTTTTTTTATTACTGTTCAACACGAGCATGTGCTCTCGGGAGCCAAAATGCCTCCCCCCATATCGGAAATCTACTATTAAAGGGGAGTCTACTGTTGTTGTCATCATCATTCTAATGGTTTGAGCAACTCTAGCCAATCGCCTAAAATTTAGAGAAGTAAACGGCCTAGTATCGTTTAGTGGGGAAAGTGATATTAAAGTGCTATTTTGTGCGCGAGCACAGATGCACACGTTATCGGTACCCTTCGTTTCTCTCGGGATAGCCAAAGCTCGTATTTATATTAATGAACAGTTTCGGTGGCCCACATCTGACCATAAGGCACCGCAACGCCGTTGGCCTCGGCAAAAAATCACTGTTCTGACATGTGGACGAAACTATTTCACAGAATAAACTGTGTGTGAAAAAATTTCACCCGGCTGACCCTTTCGTGTAGCGCCGACATTTAGGCGCTGCACTCTACGGAGCAGCGCCTAACTGGCACGCGCTGCACGCCTGGCCAGCGTGGCAAGCCTGGCCCCACCCCTGGTCGAGCAGCGCCCAGGAGACAGGCGCTACACTACCATGTGCAGCGCCTAGACGATAGGCACTGCACATTGACTTAAGCCAACGCT
>CM022297.1:17712341-17762514 GCA_011799875.1 Thinopyrum elongatum | reverse complement strand
TTTTGTTACAACAATAATATCGATTTATTCGGTAGGCGGCATAGGTCAACGGGGTAGAATAGATAGTTCGATCTCTTGCATAGCGATTGTCGTAACTCTCTCGAGAATTCAACATATCCCCATAGCGGTGCGTAGGTCGGAAAATTTTTGTTTTCTGCTGCGTTACCCTACACTTTATTCTTGTAGACTCGTGTTGGGCCTCCAAGCGCAGAGTTTTGTAAGACAGTAGCAATTTTCCCTCAAGTGGATGACCTAAGGTTTATCTATCCGTGGGAGGTGTAGGATAAAGATGGTCTCTCTCAAACAATCCTGCAACCAAATAACAAAGAGTCTGTTGTGTCCCCAACACACCAAATACAATGGTAATTTGTATAGGTGCACTAGTTCGGTGAAGAGATGGTGATACAAGTGTAATATGGATAGTAGATATTGATTTTTGTAATAGTAGCAATAAAAAACAGCAAGGTAGCAAGTAACAAAAGTCAGCACAAACGGTATTGCAATGCTTGAAAACAAGGCCTAGGGTCCGTACTTTCGCTAGTGCAATCTATCAATAGTGCTAATCTAATTGAATCATATAACCATCCCTCAACGTGTGATGAAGAATCACTCCAAATTTCTTATCTAGCGGAGAACATAAGAAGAAATTGTTTGTAGGGTACGAAACCACCTCAAAGTTATTCTTTCCGTTCGATCTATTCAAGAGTTCGTACTAAAATAACGCAAAGTTATTCTTTCCGTTCGATCTATCCAAGAGTTCATACTAAAATAACACCATATGATACGCATCAACCAACTCTAATGTCACCTAGATACTCCAATGTCACCACAAGTATCCATGAGTTAATTATACGATACACATCAAACAATTTCAGATTCATAATACTCAATCCAACACAAAGAACCTCAAAGAATGCCCCAAGA
The DNA here is from genome assembly GCA_011799875.1 of Thinopyrum elongatum. Taxonomy (NCBI): domain Eukaryota; kingdom Viridiplantae; phylum Streptophyta; class Magnoliopsida; order Poales; family Poaceae; genus Thinopyrum; species Thinopyrum elongatum. The sequence goes on along the minus strand of CM022297.1, from coordinate 17,761,590 downwards.
TTTTTACCAGAGAAACAAAGACGAGAACGCACATCAAACCCTATGCATAGATTAGCCCAATGTCACCTCGGAAATCCGCGAGTTGAGTCCTATTTAAAACTACGGAGGATACCCAGCTACACTAGCAGCTACGGCGGCCACAACGGAAGCTTGGCAATGGCCACATCAATCAGGAGACTCCGTCTGACCGTGCATTGTCATACGAGGATTTTGTTATCCCGTTGCAACACATGGGCATTTGTGCTAGTAGTAACAATAAAAACATCAAGGTAGCAAGTAACAAAAGTGAGCACAAACGGTATTGCAATGCTTGAAAACAAGGCCTAGAGTCCGTACTTTCGCTAGTGCAATATCTCAACAATGCTAATCTAATTGGATCATATAACCATCCCTCAACGTGTGATGAAGAATCACTCCAAAGTTCTTATCGAGCGGAGAACATAAGAAGAAATTGTTTGTAGGGTACGAAATCACCTTAAAGTTATTCTTTCCGTTCGATCTATTCAAGAGTAAAATAACGCAAAGTTACTCTTTCCAATCGATCTAACCAAGAGTTTGTACTAAAATAACACCATATGATACGCATCAACCAACTCTAATGTCACCTAGATACTCCAATGTCACCACAAGTATCCATGAGTTAATTATACGATACGCATCAAACAATTTCAGATTCATAATACTCAATCCAACACAAAGAACCTCAAAGAGTACCCCCAAGATTTCTACCAGAGAAACAAGGACAAGAATGTGCATCAACCCCTATGCATAGATTACCCCAATGTCACCTCGGGAATCCGCGAGTTGAGTGCCAAAACACATATCAAGTGAATCAATATGATTCCCCATTGTCACCACGGGTATTCATAGCAAGACATACATCAAGTGTTCTCAAATCCATAAAAGTATTCAATCCGATAAGAACGAAATCTCAAAGGGAAAACTCAATTCACAACAAGATAAAGAGTGGAAAACACCATATGATCCGACTATATTAACAAAGCCCGCGATACATCAAGATCGTGACATCTCAAGAACACGAGAGAGAGAGAGAGAGAGAGAGAGAGAGAGAGATTAAACACACAGCTACTAGTACAAACCCTCAGCCTTGAGGGTGGACTACTCCCTCCTCATCATGGTGGCCTCCGGGATGATAAAGATGGCCACCGGTGATGATTTCCCCCTCCGGCGGGGTGCCGAAATGGGGTCTAGATTGGTTTTTCATGGCTACAGAGGCTTGTGGCTGCAGAACTTCTGATCTAGGATTATTTTTTATGGTTTCTCTATTTATAGGATTTTTGGCGTCAGTTTCACGCAAAGATGGGCCTCGAGGTGAGCACAACCCACCGGGGGAATCCAGGCCCCTCTGGTGCGTCGTGGTGGATTGTGCCCTCCTCGCGGCTCTTCTGGCCCTCCCACAAAGCTTCGGGGGTCTCTTTTGTTCCAAAAAAAATCGTCAAAAAATTTCAGCTTATTTGGAGAACTTTCATTTCTGCACAAAAAACAACACCACGGTAGTTCTGCTGAAAACAGCGTCTGTCCGGGTTAGTTCCATGCAAATCATACCAAAACCATATAAAGTTGTTGTAAACATGGCATGAATACTTCATAAATTATAGATATGTTGGAGACGTATCACCAGCGCATGAGCTTTGCTTCCTTAGGATCTACGAAATAACACTGCAGATGGGGAGTGATCTATAAGTACCATACAACTTTCTGGCGAGAATTCTTTCCGGCCTTCTTGTATCGATAACAATTGCACACCGGACAACTAGTTTTTTTCGCGTGCTCCTTCTGATAAATGATGCAATCATTGATGCATGCATGGTATCTAATGTGCGGCACATGAAGAGGGCACACGATATTCTTGGCCTCATCGACAATAGTAGAACACAGATTCCCCGTGGGAAGAACCTTCTTTAGACACTTGAGAAGCTCATCGAGGCTTCTGTCGGTCCATTTGTTTTTAGAAGTTCGAGCGTGGAACTTAAGCGGGTCACCTCGGGATCACAACCAACATACAATGGAGTCTTCGAGTCTACCTCTAGTTGCTCCAGCTTGGCCTCCTCTCTAGAAGCAGCTCTGTCGCAACTCGTCTTCTTGCAAAGCAGGTCTCGAACATGAGGGTCCCACATGATTGAACTTAGTAGCGACGAAGGCTGCGACGTGTCAGCATCTTCTCCGTCGCCACTTCCGACCTCTTCTCCGCCGCCATTTCCGGCCTCTTCTCCGTCGCCATGTGCGACCTCTTCTCCGCTGCCATGTCCGGCCCCTTCTCCGCCGCCATTATCGGTCATCTCTTTGTCTGGCCCCATGTCATCATTGGCTGCCCCGTCGGTGTCCTAATCATCATCATCTTCACTTATCCACCGAATATAGCCATCCATGAAACCAGTCATGAGCAGGTGCGCCTTCAAACGACCATCCTTAGAGGGGTCGAGGCAGACTCCTCCTTTGCATCTTCGACACGGACATAAAATCTTTGTCTGGTTATTTTCATGCATGTCCTGCACTGCCGATGGCAACCATGTTTTCATCATCGTTTCACTGACCATCATGATCGCCTGCGCGTTAATAATAAGCAAAATGATTATTAAAACGCATGCATGCATCAAAGTCATACAAACATTCGGCATGACCTTCCCTAAAAATAGGACATATAGAGTTTGCCCAAAATTCGCCGACGGAAATAAATCTACATTTCGGCAAATCACACACAATTCGGCGGCAACTCATGCCACACGCACAATTAGGTCATATCGCACACACGCATATTTCCATTCTTGCAAAGCATAAATTTTTACTCACCTATCTTGAGATAAATCGAGCATGGTGATGTGGTCGGTGTCACTACACACCTAGTTGGGGAGGTAGATAGGTCACTTCATTAAATGGGTAGATCTACCTAGCTCTAGTTGGGGAGGTGATTACTCTAACTAGTAGAGGGGGAGGAAAAGTGAGGAAAAGATAAAGGGGTTGCATTAATGAGGTGGTGTAGTTAGGGGCATTAAAGAGGGAGAAAGAGAGGTAGGAGAAGAAAGAGACAACAAAGCTACCTAGTAGTAATGGGGGAGAAGCAAGTGAGGAAGAAGCAAAGTGAGGGAGAGAGGAGGGGGGAGGGCAAAGTGAAGGGAGAGAGGAGGGGGGGAGAGGGGTGGAAAAGGTGGCTGCTACGTGTTAGCAGCAGCGCAGGCCAGAAAACGGCGCTACTGCTAAATTGTTAGCAGTAGCGCAGTCCTGCAGGCCGCGCTGCTACTAAGTGGGCCCACCATGTGCCACAGTACAACTTTAGTTGCAGCAGTGGGTCTACAACACATGCTACTGCTAAAGTTTTAGCAGTAGTGCGCTTCCTGAGAGCCGCGCTGCTACTATACGTAGCATGGTGGCTAAGGTGGGCATCACATAGCAGTAGTGTCTTTCGGCCGAACCGCGCGACTGCTAAAGAGATAGCGCTAGCGCTTATGTAGAAGCTGCGCTACTGTAAAGTAGCAGTAGCGCTTACCACAGAGCCGCGCTACTGATAAGCCTCCACCTATATGGTTTTTCCTAGTAGTGGTTTTCTGTTCAGTGATGCAACTTACTGTACCACGCATCATTAATAAAATGTATCGTGCAAGTGTTGTGTTTTATCCAAGAACAAACCATGTATGGTTTCTCCTGCTAGCTTCAAATAAATAGTGCAACTGCCATTATGCACCTGAGGACTGGTTCAAATCATTCGGTCACACTCAGCTCGACTGATTCGGTCGGTGGTTAGCGTGGGATGCAGGTTAATTAATTTATTCATCACAACCACACGGCAGGGGTAGTGACCAATCCTTGAATTATTAAGAAAAAGGATCTCTAGCTTATTTATTATCTAAGCACAAAATTGAGGGAGCAGTAACTTTGTGTGCATAATCCCTTATTCCCCTCCAAATACGACTCTAACATGCATCAACTTAGTTTCTTTCCAGTAAAATGATTCTATAATTAGCACTAAGAAGTAGACACACATACAATGGTATGGTGTTTTTTTCTTCCCGTTTACGCGTATGGAGTCACGTCGTAAGTAGATCATTGGATCAATTTGAATTCTAATGATCGACCTTTGTGTTTGTTGGTAGCTCTAGTGCTGCTCCTTACTGTGATTGCGCATGCATGAATGATGGTCTGGTGCAGCAAAATTTCTGGTCTATCTGATCAATCCATCTGTTTATGCTAGCCAGCGCGGTACCTGGCCTTCATACATGCGAGAAGGTGAAGATCTAGTTCCTGACTGGCTGAGTACCTGGCCTTCATGGCCGACCTGGCCTTCATACATGCGAGAAGGTGAAGATCTAGTTCCTGACTGGCTGAGTACCTGGCCTTCATGGCCGACCTGGCCTTCATACATGCGAGAAGGTGAAGATCTAGTTCCTGACTGGCTGAGTACCTGGCCTTCATGGCCGACCTGACCTTCATACATGCGAGAAGGTGAAGATCTAGTTCCTGACTGGCTGAGTACCTGGCCTTCATGGCCGACCTGGACTATGTTGCGGGCCAGATGGCTAGCTGTGCAATCAGCGGCCACCCGCTTCTTCGACCATAGCAGCTCAGCTTGCCGCTGGCAAACTTGATCCTGGTCGATCTCACGGGGCCCACGTGTCGGGTGCTCACCACCCTCGCACGCTGCAATAATAATCTCTACCTCTCTGCCTCCAAGAACCGGCACGCCAATCAGTCTTCTTTCCAGGGCCAATAATCCAAGTTGTCGGGCTCCAAGGGCTGTCATTCACCGGTGACTATCAAGAGATTTTTTTGGACCGAGGGGCCACCCATGTTTGGACCATGTTGGCATCAATACGATTCAGGCCCTAGCCAGACACCTTCTGCATCTGAGGAGCCCACTTCAACACAAGTGGGTAGGGGGGCCGGCCCCTCCCTCCCATATTATGACTAAAAAATAAGTGCATCGGAGGAGCCCACTTCAACACAAGGGGTAGGAGGTGGTGCCCCCCTCCCCTATTATGACCAAAAATATTGCATTTATCACAGCAGTTAAAAATGGGTTGATCTGCTTTGTTGGTACTTCTGTAGTACTCCATGTGTGTGTGTGTGTGAGCGCGCGCACACACACTTAGGGGATGGGATTGCTTCTTGCATGAGAGAATCATTGGATGCAAGCCGACGGTTCCAGTCCCTATCTCCATGTGCATTTTGATTTTGTTTAGAAATTACAGCCACATGTGATGACTTTTTTTTTAGTGAAGGGAGCATGTGATGAGTGGGAGAGGTGGACTCAGGGCAGGCCCAGCCCGTCAGGCCCTCTCGTGAAGGGGCGCCGGCTTGACGTACCGGAGTTGCAGTGGACACAGTCACGGCTCCACCTCCAGGTCGACTCGGCAACGAACCAGGTGCCGTTTTCCCCATCCATTTCAGTTGCCGCTATCCTCCACCAGTCTACACCGTCCCCACCCCCGTCAACGTATTCCTCTGGAAGCCGTACAACTCCTGCACCACCCCGAGGTAAAATAGTTCTGTTCCTTAATGTTGTAGCTCTGGTGCACCATGATGTTGCTCTAAGAACGCGCAGGCTGTGGTAGTATGGAAGGTAGTGGGTTGAAGAAAGCCTTGATGTTCTGCCGGCCTGGGCCGGTCCCATAGCAGGCATAAGTTGAATTCCAGTACTGAACATGTGAGTCTGATATTGGCACTAGCACCACCTTTTGTCTTTTTTCTTTTCATTTTTCTTTCCTTTTCTAGCTCTCTCATATGTCTCAGGTTTGCCGACTTTAGCTCACAACATTTGTTGTATTTCTGTCTGTGGTCGCACTATTTTAGAGTTGGTCTTTTGTATTGATATGCCCTCATTTTGCATTTGTAGTATTCAACCATCGAAGCAAATATTTTTGGGTTGGTTAGTAAAAGGATTTAGAAAAAACATGTATTCGAAGATAACCCTTGAATATGTGAGGTACTTTTTCTGGTTAGGTCAATACTATGATCATTCAGGCCGTTGCCTTGTTGGCTTACCTTTCGACTATTAGCATGCCGTGAGGGGTATGGTTAGCACTTTCCAGAGCTCACTAACATAGTGGAAGACTCCAAAAATACAGCTTTCACGGTAAGTTTGGTGGAAGCCCCATGATTGACTTGAGCTTGGCCCACGGCAGCTTTTGTGGAAAGCTCATGGTTGACTTGACCAAAGTCCATGGCCACTTAGTGGAAGCCCCATGATTGACTTGAGCATGGCCCACGGCAGCTTTTGTGGAAAGCTCATGGTTGACTTGACCAAAGTCCATGGCCACTTAGTGGAAGCCCCATGATTGACTTGAGCATGGCCCACGACAGCTTTTGTGGAAAGCTCATGGTTGACTTGACCAAAGTCCATGGCCACTTAGTGGAAGCCCCATGATTGACTTGAGCATGGCCCACGGCAGCTTTTGTGGAAAGCTCATGGTTGACTTGACCAAAGTCCATGGCCACTTAGTGGAAGCCCCATGATTGACTTGAGCATGGCCCACGGCAGCTTTTGTGGAAAGCTCATGGTTGACTTGACCAAAGTCCATGGCCACTTAGTGGAAGCCTCATGACTGACTTGGACACTTGGCGGAAAGCATCATTGAAAGTCCTCCTTGGTGTGCTGGAGAGCTTGTAATCCCTGCCGACTAGCACGTAATTTTCATGAAAATAGTGCCGGCCTTGTATTATACGGAGAGATAGTGGTACCAATCAGAATCCTGCTCGGAATGGGGCCACTGCTGTCCTAATCTGAATTTGATTGGTCCCAAATGGGTCGTAGTGACAGTTCAGCTCAACAACATGTTCCAGCCTATATATACATCCTCTTCTTCCTATTTCGAATAGCAGAGCATATCCGCACGCTTCTCCATGAACCCCTTCTACATATTGTTACTTGGGCTTCTCCTTTTGCCCACATCTTTCTGCTCCTCATCTGCACCCACAAATGATACTCTCATGGCGGGTCGAGTGCTCACCGTCGGCGATAAGCTCGTCTCAAGGAACTGCAAGTTCGCGCTCGGGTTCTTCCAGCCAGCAGCAAGCACCATCAGTAAGTCGTCCCACAACAGCTGGTACCTTGGCATATGGTTCAATAAGATTCCAGTTTTCACTACTGTGTGGGTTGCTAATAGGGAGGAGCCCATCGGCAACCCCAACATTAACTCAACACAACTCAAGATCTCAAGAGACGGCAATCTTGTCATTGTCATAAAACATGCTGATGTTGGCATTGAATCGCTTGTTTGGTCCACTCACATGGTCAATAGGACAAAAACTAGCAACATAAACACCACCACCACTAGTGTTGCCGTTCTCTTGAACACCGGAAACCTTGCTGTCAAAGTCACAGATAGCCCATCATCTGACATACTGTTGTGGCAGAGCTTCGACTACCCAACAGATGTTGTGCTTCCTGGCGCCAAGCTTGGCTGGAACAAGGTTACCGGATTGAATCGCCATATCATCTCAAAGAAGAGCCTTGTTGATCTGGGTCTTGGATCATACAGCCTTGGACTAGACACAACCGGCCTCGCCATCCTCGAGCGTCGCAAAAATCCTGTTGTAGTGTTTTGGCATTGGGCATCCTCCAAAACGTTGTCAATGAGTATTATACCAGTGCTCAAGACGATTCTAGATATGGATCCACGGACCAGAGGCTTGATTAACCCAATTTATGTTGACAATGACCAAGAGGAGTACTACATGTACACTTCGCCGGATGAATCACCGTCTTCCGCGTTTGTCTCACTAGATATCTCTGGTCTGATAAAGGTGAATGTGTGGTCACAGTCCAACCAGTCTTGGCAAACCGTATATACCGAGCCTACTCATCCCTGCCTTCCGCCTGCTACTTGTGGACCTTTCACAGTCTGCAGTGGCAATCCACATCCATCCTGTGACTGCATGCAGAACTTCTCTCGGAAGTCACCGCAGGATTGGGAGTTTGAGGATCGAACAGGAGGATGCATCCGAAATACACCGTTACACTGTACTAGTGACAAAAACATCACAAGTTCAACGGACATGTTCCAGCCCATTTCTCAAGTTACATTGCCCTACAACCCACAAAGCATAGTTGCTGCAACTCAGAGCCAATGCGAAGAAGCTTGTCTCAGAACCTGCTCCTGCACTGCTTATTCCTATAATGCTAGCAGATGCTCTGTATGGAATGGGGACTTGCTTAGTGTGAGTCTGGATGATGGCGTTGTTTACACTTCTAAAGATATTCTTTATCTCCGTCTTGCTGCCAAAGATTTCTTGCCAAGTTTGAGAAAAACCAAAAGAAAACCAAATGTTGGAATTGTTACTGCCGCAAGCATTACTGGTATTGGGTTACTCATTTTCATGTTGTTGTTACTGATTTGGAGGATCAAATTCAAGTCATGTGGTTTCCTGCTGATATACTGCAGCAATCAAGATAGTGCTGGTGGAATTATAGCCTTTAGATGCACTGATTTAGTTCGTGCTACTAAAAACTTCTCGGAAAAGCTGGGAGGAGGGGTTTTTGGTTCAGTATATAAGGGAGTGTTAAGTGACCCAAAGACTACTATAGCAGTCAAAAGGCTTGATGGTGCCCATCAAGGAGAGAAGCAGTTCAGGGCTGAGGTGAGCTCAGTTGGACTGATCCAACATATCAACCTAGTCAAATTGATTGGCTTCTGCTGCGAAGGTGATCACAGGTTACTTGTGTATGAACACATGTTAAATGGGTCTCTTGATGGTCATCTATTTAACAAGATAAATGATGTCGCTGATGTCCTAAGTTGGAACACTAGGTATCAAATAGCCCTAGGAGTTGCCAAAGGATTATCCTACTTGCATCAGAGTTGTCACAAATGCATCATACACTGTGACATTAAACCGGGAAACATACTATTGGACGCATCATTTGCTCCCAAAGTTGCGGACTTTGGGTTGGCGGCGTTTGTGGGAAGGGATTTTAGCCGAATTTTGACCACGATCAGGGGAACTGCAGGTTATCTTGCCCCAGAGTGGCTTAGCGGAGTTGCAATCACACCAAAGATCGACGTTTACAGCTTCGGTATGGTACTGTTGGAAATCATATCGGGAAGGAGGAATTCCTCACTTGAAACATCATACTACACTAGCAGCAGCAGCAGTTACCACAATGCCGAATATTTCCCTGTGCAAGCCATCAGCAAGCTTCACGGTGGAGATGTAAAGAGTTTGGTGGATCCACAATTACATGGCGACTTCAATTTGGAAGAGGCTGAAAGAGCTTGCAAAGTTGCGTGCTGGTGCATCCAAGATAATGAGTTTGATCGGCCGACTATGGGTGAAGTGGTCCGGGTTCTCGAGGGTCTGCAGAAGATTGATATGCCCCCCATGCTAAGGCTACTTGCAGCTCTAACAGAACACTGATGCTGCAACTTCAGTGTAATAATAATAATTCATAGAGTAGTTCGCTTTGTTTCAGCATTTTATGTAAAGTTGTAATGTGGAGAAGAAGGAATAAAGGAAGGAGGAAACCTTGCAGTTGCAAACCATCCGCTATTTGCATTTTTTATGGTAAGCAAGCATTGTAGCAAAATATGGTCGTGCTAGAAATTTTCTGTTGATGTGTCACTTGTAAGCTGCTTATATTCCCAAATCATCCAACTAAATAAGTTTTCACAACCGCCGGGAACAAAAAGATGCATCTTCTCATACAACGTATAAAGGAAATGATGCACTACATTCTGCGGTAAATTCCATTTCCTTTTTGTATCAATAACATAAAATGTTACCTATTACATTTCTTCAGGTCTTGCTTTACATTTCTTCAAGCTTCAGGTCTTGTTACTGCTGCCATTCATCTGAACATTGCCTCCCAGAACCAAGCCGGCCCTGAACCTGCAGTCCATTGCCCGGTCGAATTTGCCACTTGCGATTGGAGAGCTGAATCGACAGTAGTCTGGGATCTTGCTCCATTTGTTGCTGCTTATACATAGTCTAACGATGGTTTCCCTGAATTCTCCTTGGAAGCCGTCCATCTTGAACGATTTGTCAATGTAGACGGTCCGTTTCACCAGCTTTGAGATACCGCCATGACTGCTTGCGACATTCCAATAACAGCTCTCGAGTGTCTGTTTGTTGCTGGGAAAGAAAGAAAAAGCGAGCATGTCAAACATATCTGGGAAATGCCAAAATGCTCAAACTTAAACGTCCTTGAAGCCGTGCAAAAGTATGTCTGCCTAGTTGCAACTATAACGTTTTCTGTGATAGCATGGACTGTGGCTGAAGTGGAAAACAATGATCTGCCAACGATGAGTGAAGTGGTTCAGGTTCTCTGAGTGAAGTGCAAAAGAATGAGTTTGGTCTGCCGATGATGAGTGAAGTGGTTCGGGTTCTCAATGGTTTTCTGATGCCAAGACTACTCGCAGCCCTAAGAGAATCATCTGATGTTGCAACTTCAATGTAATAATAGTTCATAGTCCGTCACTTTACTGATTCTTGTTTCAGTAAATTTTTAGCTGTAATGTGGATGATTATATATCGTAAGCAGGCCGGACCACTGAAAAGTTTCCTTGCACAGCAAAAGTATGGCAGAAATGCATAAATACATCGAACAAGAAAACCTTGCAGCAAATTTTGTAATCTTTTTTTGTTTGACCGGAACTATGGCAGGGAAAGCCAACCTGCACCGAACTTTTATTCAACTGAAAAATTTGGTGCAAGCGAGAGAAATAAGGAAAAGAAAATATGTTGTACAGGAATGAGGTTAAGTTCAACTACTTTTTTCATTATTAGGCAGTTATTATCTCATGAACTGGTCAATTGCATAAGACTGAAGTCAAGATAAAACTGACAGCGGCGCTTATCCATCATCTTAAACACCTGATTCCTCATTAGCATGAGATCTTGGAGCAACTTTAATGCTAATCTCGTTGTTCACACACCAAAGAGAAAGAGAGTCATAGTCCTTAAATTCTTAATAGCTGAGGAATATAATGAAAACTGGCCAATTCGAGACATGAGAGGGGGAGCAGGTTCAACATAAAGGAGAGAATATATTAGAAAACTTACAATTCGATTGAGTTACAGTTTCAGATGTTCTCCTTCTCCCCTATTTTCTAGTCATGGATTATTTTTGAGTGATATCGCTTCCATCCACTGTTTACAACTGATCCTACCGAAGAAGATTAAAAAAAAGTATAGCTAGTGGTGATTAAAACACACATGTGCTGCTAACCTAATAATACAAAAAGATCTAAAGGTTAACTAAGCTTGCGTCCAATTAACATAAATGAACACATTATGCACCTATGGACAAGAGCATTTCAAGTCAAAATTAAATTAGGATAAGTTTATAAAAATGGCAATTTTAAATACCTTGAAGGAAAATAAATACTTGGCAAAGGCGGTCAATACAATAAAACAAAAGGATTATCGTTATGAGTCAGCAAAGTCAATCAACGCTCTCACCTCCTATGCACATGAGGTGTTCGATAAAATGCCCGAGCCACACATAAGCTTTCTCCTCTCCAAGCTCGACCTCCAAGCTCCATTTTCCTCAAGATTTGTCTAGGTTTGGCGGTCCATCCTATCCCGTCCCCGTCCTCACCGCCGTCGATCGCCCGCGCCGATCTCGTCGCCGGCACCGCCGTGGTGAGCCTCTTGTTCTTATCTTCTTTCTAAAAGAAAAAAAATTCTTACTTGTATGATTTAAATAGATAGTTGTATAATTTTCTTACTTTTATTATTGTTTGGTATTATATAGTGCCATGGTTTTGGTATCCGCCCCCGTCGGCCCTCGTCCTGTCTATGATTCGGATGTGGTATATTATCTTTTATAACTATTTTTTTATTTAGTGTTTATGACAATTATTCCGACCAACGTGACATAGAAGTTTTTATCTAGGAGGTATGTGAACCGGAAATTCCAACCGACCCTCTTGTCGAGAGGTTAAATTTAGTTGAAAAGGAAAACAATTACTTGAAGAAAAAATTGAAAAGAATTGAGGAGGAGAAGATGGAATTGGAGTTGCATGTTGCCGATGTCGTCGATGATCACAAGATCAAGATGGATGCAATGCGCTTGAAGATTAGAAAATATGCCATTCATACTGAGGCTTGGTATCATTATGCCGTTGGATCAATTGTTACCTTAGTTGCGATTATGATCGCATTTGTTGTTGCATTGAAATGTTTTACATAGTTATAATGTATGGTTTAATTAGATGCTCTAGAGAGTTATATGTTCTTCAATGAGAACTATGTACGAACTTTATGTATTTATTTTTTCAGTAATAACATTTGATAACTACTATACTTTGGTTTTAATGTGATGATGAACTTCTATTAATATGGTCACTTCTCTATTCATGATGTTCTGTAATGGTTTTTGACACACTTAATTATATATAATGCACGCAGATGAATCGGCAATGGATGTACGGTGACAGACGCACCTCCGAGTACATTAAGGGCCTGCATAATTTTCTCGAAGTGGCTGAGGCAAACAAGCAGAATGGTTTTATGTATTGTCCATGCCTTATCTGTGAGAATACGAAGGATTACTCTGACTCGAAAACCCTTCACATCCACCTGCTTGAGAAGGGTTTCATGCCACACTATAATATTTGGACCAAGCACGGAGAAAGAGGGGTTATGATGGAAGACAACGAAGAAGAAGAGGATGATGACAACTATCCGCCCCCTGAATACGATGATGCTGCAACGGGGGAACCAGACGAAGTGCTCGATGATGATCTTCGCCGGGTCATTGTTGATGCAAAGAGACAATGCCAAAGTGAAAGGGAGAAGTTGAAGTTCGATCGCATGTTAGAGGATCACAAAAAAGGGTTGTACCCAAATTGCGAAGATGACAACACAAAGATCGGTACCACACTGGAATTGCTGCAATGGAAGGCAGACAATGGTGTATCTGACAACGGATTTGGGAAGCTACTGAAAATAATGAAGAAGAAGCTTCCAAAGGATAACGAATTGCCCGACAGTACGTACGAAGGAAAGAAGGTTCTATGCCCTCTAGGATTGGAGGTGCAGAAGATACATGCATGCCCTAATGACTGCATCCTCTACTGCGGTGCGTACGAGGATTTGAATGTATGTCCGGTATGCGGTGCATTGCGGTATAAGATCAGACGAGATGACCTTGGTGATGTTGAGGGCGAGCGCCCCAGGAAGAGGGTTCCTGCCAAGGTGATGTGGTATGCTCCTATAATACCACGGTTGAAACGTCTGTTCAAAAACAAAGAGCATGCCAAGTTGATGCGATGGCACAAAGAATACCGTAAGAAAGACGGAAAGTTGAGAGCACCCGCTGACGGGTCGCAGTGGAGAAAAATCGAGAGAAAGTGGGAGGACTTTGCAGATGACGCAAGGAACATATGGTTTGGTCTAAGTGCAGATGGCATTAATCCTTTTGGGGAGCAGAGCAGCCCCTTCCTCCTTGGTTGTGCATGAAGCGGAAGTTCATTATGATGCCAGTGCTCATCCAAGGCCCTAAGCAACCCGGCAACGACATTGATGTGTACCTAAGGCCATTAGTTGAAGAACTTTTACAGCTGTGGAATGGAAAAGGTGTACGTGTGTGGGATGAGCACAAACAGGCTGAATTTGACCTACATGTATTGCTGGTTGTAACCATCAATGATTGGCCTGCTCTTAGTAACCTTTCAGGACAGATAAACAAGGGATACCACGCATGCACGCACTGTTTAGATAATACCGACAGTATATATTTGGATAAATGTAAGAAGAATGTGTACCTGGGACTTCGTCGATTTCTTCCGACCAAGCATGCCTTAAGAAAGAAAGGCAAGCATTTCAAATATGAGGCAGATAACCGGAAGAAGCCTCGCCACCGTACTGGTGATGATATACTTGATATGGTCAAGGATTTAAAAGTAATCTTTAGAAAGGGTCCTGGCAGACATTCTGTTCCGAATGACACTGACGGATGCGCACCCATGTGGAAGAAGAAATCTATATTTTGGGACCTACCCTATTGGAAAGACCTAGAGGTCCGCTCTGCAGTCGACGTGATGCACGTGATGAATAATACTTGCGTGAACCTGCTAGGCTTCTTGGGCGTGTATGGGAAGACAAAAGATACACCGGAGGCACGGGAGGACCAGCAACGTGTGCACGAAAAAGACGGCATGCATCCAAAGCAATATGAAGGTCCTGCCAGCTACGCTCTTACCAAAGAAGAGAAGGAAATCTTCTTTGAATGCCTGCTCAGTATGAAGGTCCTATCTGGCTTCTCGTCCAATATAAAGGGAATAATAAATATCCCAAAGAAAAAGTTCCAGAACCTAAAGTCTCATAACTGCCACGTGATTATGACGCAACTGCTTCCGGTTGCATTGAGGGGGCTTCTACCAGAAAACGTTCGATTAGCCATTGTGAAGCTATGTGCATTCCTCAATGCAATCTCTCAGAAGGTAATCGATCCAGAAATCCTACCAAGGTTAAGGAATGATTTGGTGCAATGTCTTGTCAGTTTCGAGCTGGTGTTCCCACCATCCTTCTTCAATATCATGACGCACGTCCTAGTTCATCTAGTCGACGAGATTGCCATTCTGGGCCCTGTATTTCTACACAATATGTTCCCCTTTGAGAGGTTCATGTGAGTCTTAAAGAAATATGTTCGTAACTGTGCTAGGCCAGAAGGAAGCATCTCCACGGGCCATCAAACAGAGGAGGTCATTGAGTTTTGTGTTGACTTCATTCCTGACCTTAAGCCGATTGGTCTCCCTCAATCGCGGTATGAGGGGAGACTGACTGGAAAAGGTATGCTAGGAGCGGACTCAATAATATGTAGGGACTGATGTCTACTACACAACCTTCTTCTTGTAGACTCGTGTTGGGCCTCCAAGCGCAGAGTTTTGTAGGACAGTAGCAATTTTCCCTCAAGTGGATGACCTAAGGTTTATCAATCCATGGAAGGCGTAGTATGAAGATGGTCTCTCTCAAACAACCCTACAACCAAATAACAAAGAGTCTCCTGTGTCCCCAACACACCCAATATAATGGTAAATTGTATAGGTGCACTAGTTCGGCGAAGAGATGGTGATACAAGTGTAATATGGATGGTAGATATAGGTTTTTGTAATCTGAATAAATAAAAACAGCAAGGTAACTAATGATAAAAGTGAGCACAAACGGTATTGCAATGCTTGGAAATAAGGCCTAGGGTTCATACTTTCACTAGGCAAGTTCTCTCAACAATGATAACATAATTAGATCATATGACAATCCCTCAACGTGCGACAAAAGTCACTCCAAAGTTCCTATTGCGGAGAACATAAGATGAAATTGCTTGTAGGGTACGAAACCACCTCAAAGTTATTCTTTCCGATCAATCCATTGAGCTATTCCTATAAGTGTCACAAACAGCTCTAGAGTTTGTAGTAAAATAACACCATATGACACACATCAATCAACCCTAATGTCACCTAGATACTCCAATGTCACCACAAGTATCCGTGGGTCAATTATACAATATGCATCAAACAACTTCAGATTCATAATATTCAATCCAACACAAAGAACCTCAAAGAGTGCTCCAAGATTCCTACCGGAGAAACAAGGACGAAAACATGCATCAACCCCTATGCATAGATTACCCCAATGTCACCTCGGGAATCCGCGAGTTGAGTGCCAAAACATACATCAAGTGAATCAATAGAACACCCCATTGTCACCACGGGTATCCCACGCAAGACATACATCAAGCGTTCTCCAATCCATAATAGTATTCAATCCGATAATAGTGAAACCTCAAAGGTAAAACTCAATTCATCACAAGAAGATAGAGGGGGAGAAACACCATATGATTTAACTATAGAAACAAAGCTCGTGGTACATCAAGATCGTGCCAAATCAAGAACACGAGAGAGAGAGAGAGAGAGAGAGAGATCAAACACATAGCTACTGGAACATACCCTCAGCCCCGAGGGTGAACTACTCCCTCCTCGTCATGGAGACGGCCGGGATGATGAAGATGGCCACAGGTGATGGTTTCCCCCTCCGGCAGGGTGCCGGAACGGGCTCCCGATTGGTTTTTCGTGGCTACAGAGGCTTGCGGCGGCGGAACTCCCGATCTAGGTTTCTTTCTGGGGTTTTCTCTATTTATAGGAATTTTTGGCGTCGGGGACAAGTCAAGGGGGTCCACGAGGCGATGACTGTAGGGGAACGTGACAGAAAACGAAAATTTTCGGTATAGCGAGCACGCCCAGGACCACTATGGAGACTGCATACAAGGTTTGATCTGATCCGTACCGACTCGAAGCGCAGCAGAAGAAGAGTCGGTGGAGATCGTTGGTGCAGATCCCCGCAGCTAGGATTTACAACCTCCCAACCGCGAGGATGTACTCCCTCGTCGGACAGCCCTTCGGGAGGCGGTCGGACAGTCCCCCGGACGATGTCGCGGATAGCCCTCCGGGAGGACCCTCGAAACTCGAACGGAGACTCGGACAGCCCTTCGGGAGGACACTCGAACAGCCCCTCGGGCAAAAGACCAAAACTACGACCTCTCTACGGGGTTGCACACATACGGTGTCAGCTATCCGGCAGGGCTTCGCCGTCCAGAACTAGTTCCTGCCGGAACCCAGACAGCCTTTCGGCTCTACGAAACTCTTTTCGTGGGAGGGAGAGAAGAAGCCAGATAATGCATGGCATGTGTATGAGAGCAAGGGATGAAGAGATGGCTGCCCCCATCTCCTCTATTTATAGGAAAGCCAAGGGGTAGGGCTCCTCCACTAATTACCAAAAACCCATGCATTAGGTCACACCTCATGGGCATAAGGGTAAACATGGGATGCCATGTGGAGCTCCAAGGAGCTCCCCCTTCCTTGGCCGGCCACCCCTAGGGCCCCCCCCCCCCATGAGGGGCTCTCATGGCCCCCCAAGCCCTTCTAGAAGCCTTTAGCAAAAGCCCTAAAAGGTGGCTTCCAAAAAATTATCCAAAAAGCACTTTCACTATTCACGACGACATTTTTCAGCGTCCGTTCGAACTGAAAATATTTATGTGGGCTTAGAAAAATTCCAGTACCCACTAAAATAATTTTCAACGCGTTCTGGAACAATTCCAGATTAGTGATTTTCATCTGCGAAAAGCATCTGAAGCGGTTCCGGCAGCTCCGAAACATTTCCGGCTTTTCTTCCAGAAAATTCCCAGAAGTTTCCAGAATGATTCTGGCACCCTCCAAGAATTATCAGGCATGTGCCGAAAACATTTTGACTTTATGGTATCCTCTGAAACAACTTTTCAGTTTCACCGGAACTCATCCGGTGACCTCTTTGCGGAACCTTTCCGCTGTCCGAAACTTTTTCGGTGTCCGAAACTTTTTCGGTGATTTTCTCTCAGACTCCCTGTCTAGTATTCAGCAGATAGATGACCCTTAAGCGTGTGACCCTATAGGTTCGGTGAAGCATAGACATGACCTGGAACCCTTTCCAATCAATGATCAACATCGGAGCCGTGGACACCCATATTGACCCCTATACCCACACGAATGAATATTCGAGTGAACCTCCAGTTGCCGTGTGCTATTCCTGTTGCTTCGCGATATGTCACAAACACCCGAGGTGAGATTTATTGCATTCCTGTGGATCAACAATTTATCCATCATGCAAGTTACCTCGTTACCGGTTTTGTTCTCTTTCCTCGTTTCCGTGTTTCGGCATCCCAGTGATCAAATCACAAGGTGTCTGGCCAGACGATGATGGATACCGTAACACCGAGAGGGCCCGAGTATATCTCTCCATCGCCGGAGGAGCAAATCCCAATCTTGAGCTATCTCGTTACTTTCCATACTTTTCCGCGAACCCGTAAGCCGCCGTAATAGCCACCCAGTTACGGATGACGTTTAACAAACCCCAAAGTTCATGAAGCAAGTATGAAGGAACTCGATACTCTCATGGTCTAAGGAATTATGCAAACATTAACTTCTCTGTGTTATAAACCATTAACTTGTGACGAATGCATCTCATAGCATAACATCAATTTGGGTCGATTCAACACAAGTGTTCTACCAACAATTTGTGCCCTCAAAATTTGCTGGCATAGCCATGCCCATGATCAGGAAAACAGGATCATCATGCAATACTTGAGCCAGTCTTAGAGGCAAGACTAGGAATACAATTTACCGTTTATTATACCACACGTGCACATGAGTTTCCCTCCAAGCCTCGTTTTATTTGCAGACTCGAGAATCATTGCAGTTATAGCATGGAACATAAACTTTCATTACAAACCAGGAGATACAAAATAACTGTTATTACTGCCTCTAGGGCATATCTCCTACAATGACAAGGTTGGGGGCGCGCCCTAGGGGGGCGCCCTCCACCCTTGTCGATGCCTCGTGGCTCTTCTGGTCCATCTCTGATACTCTGTGGGCTTCTTCTGGTCCATAAAAAATCATCGTAAAGTTTCAACTCGTTTGGACTCCGTTTGGACTCGTTTGGACTCCGTTTGTGCATTTTCTGTAAAACTCAAAAACAAGAAAAAAAGCAGAAACTGGCACTGGGCTCTAGGTTAATAGGTTAGTCCCAAAAATAATATAAAATAGCATATAAATGCATATAAAACATCCAAAACAGCTAATATAATAGCATGGAACAATCAAAAATTATAGATACGTTGGAGACGTATCAGTGACGGGCATTCTTGGTCTCAAGCACACTACACAGTTCTACAGAATTCAACCTTGGTGACCCCGTATGTCAATGAACACAGAAATATTCTGTGCTCCAAACACCCAGAGCAGTGTGACGACTGGATTACATGTGAACACATCAGGACTTTCGGCAGTTGGTTGCAAACACATCTCATGGGTAACACCACTGTTGCAGATGAGTTGTACTCATTTGCTAGGGGACCATCCTCGATTGTATTGACTTACACAGGGTACGAGATAAATGGGAATACATTTTACACGATCGCCCAAGATCAAAAGAGCACCAATCAAAACAGTGGTGTGCGCTTTGATGCAGCAACCAAGAGGGGAAAGGACACATATTATGGTTACATAGTGGACATATGGGAACTTGACTATGGACATGATTTTAAGGTCCCTTTGTTTCAGTGCAAATGGGTCAATCTGTCAGGAGGCGGGGTACAGGTAGACCCACAGTACGGAATGACAACAGTGGATCTGAACAATCTTGGGTACACAGACGAACCATTCGTCCTAGCTAATGATGTGGCGCGGGTCTTCTATGTGAAGGACATGTCTAATAAACCGAGAAAAAGAAAAGATAAGTAAGCGAATACATCATATGATGAGCCAAAGCGCCACATAGTTCTTTCAGGAAAAAGAGACATCGTGGGAGTGAAGGGCAAGACAGACATGTCCGAAGATTATGAAAAGTTTCATGAAATTCCTCCCTTCAAAGTCAAGGCTGACCCAAGCACCTGGTTAAACGATGAAGATTATCCATGGTTACGACGCAATAAGCAAGGGACACACGCGAAGAAAAAGTGAAGACTTTCTCTCCACAACTATTCTGATGATGGCTTTTATCCAGAATATCACTGCAGTTACATGTCAAGAAATGAAATGCCTTTTGTAACAGATGAGTTTTCGTCCGAAACCCTGATAATTCGAAAGAGATTGTCCATTTTGTACACGAAGTGGATCCAGTTTTTGCCGTAACCCTCTCAACTTTTTAGCACATGCTATGTGGGTGAAATGATGATACCATGCCAACTTTCAACCTTTTCAGAGCTCATTTGTAGTGCTTTTCAATTTCAGGGTCATTTAGCTAAAAAAATCAGTAAATGCATGAAAAATAGCAAATGAAGTCAGAAAGGGTTGAAAATTGATGATGTGGCTTTTAATAGTGCATGTTAAACGCACAAAAAGTCTGGAGTTGAAATAAGTTAAAAAAATAAAATGCATTTATAACAGATGAGTTTTCGTCCGAAACCCTGATACTTCGAAAGAGATTGTCCATTTTGTACACAAAGTGCATCCAGTTTTTGCCGTAACCCTCTCAACTTTTTAGCACATGCTATGTGGGTGAAATGATGATACCATGCCAACTTTCAACCTTTTCAGAGTTCATTTGTAGTGCTTTTCAATTTCAGGGTCATTTAGCTAAAAAAATCAGTAAATGCATGAAAAATAGCAAATGAAGTCAGAAAGAGTTGAAAATTGATGATGTGGCTTTGAATGGTGCATGTTGAATGCACAAAAAGTTTGATGTTAAAATAAGTTTAAAAAAATGAAATGCCTTTGTAACAGATGAGTTTTCGTCCGAAACCCTGATAATTGGAAAGAGATTGTCCATTTTGTACATGAAGTGCATCCAGTTTTTGCCGTAACCCTCTCAACTTTTTAGCACATGCTATGTGGGTGAAATGATGATAACATGCCAACTTTTAACCTTTTCATAGTTCATTTATACTGCTTTTCAATTTCAGGGTCATTTAGCTCAAAGAATGAATTAATAGCAAAAAAGAATGAACTAAAAAGATTTTATAAAACTCTAATATAGCAAAAACAATGAACTAAAAAGTTTTTATAAAACTCTAATATAAAAAATAATGAACTAAAAAGAGTCAATTAAAATATAATATTTTTCAATAGCAAAAAGAATCAACTAAAAAGAATCAAAATAATATTAACTAAAATTATCAAAGTATTTTTTTGTTAAAAATTTTAACATTAAAAATAATTTTAATAATGTATTTTTGTTACAAACTTTAATAGCAAACTAAAAAGCTTTTATAAAACTCTAATAGCAAAAGGAATCAACTAAAAAGAAACTATAAAAAATAAAACTTATGCAACTAAAATTATATAAAATTTATGCAACTAAAATTATATAACTAAAAATAGCATATGCAAAAAATAACATTAAAAATTTAAAAATATAACATATGCAAAAAATTTTAAAAAAAAAGGCCAGCCTACTAGGCACCACGGCCTGCATACGACTAGAAACTCTACAAATGGGCGAGGATGCAGGCCCGCAGTGCAAGCAGCCCCAATAGGGCGTCAGATAGGCATGTAATGCCTGCATTAGAGAGGAGCTCGAGATGGTGGTGGCTGCTGCGCTTATAAACCACTCGCAGTCCCTCTCAACTAGCGAGGTGGGACTAAACTTTTGGCTGCGGCAGCGTAGCCCTTTGGTCCCGGTTCGTGGCTCAAACCGGAACTAAAGGCCCCCATTTCGTCCCGGTTCGAGCCACGAACCGGGACCAAAGGGTTGAGCTTCCCGGTTGGTGGCTCAAACCGGGACGAAAGGGGGGCCTTTAGTCCCGGTTTGAGCCACGAACCGGGACCAATGCTCTGGGTATATAAACAACACTTAGCAGTTTTCCATTCACTTCCTTCGATCTTTCCTCTCCCCCGACGGCACTGCGACCACCTCGACGCCGCCAGGCTACCGGACTGCGCCGTCGCCTCCCCGAGCACTACCCCGACGCCCTCGTTGGCCCCCCTGCCCCGACGCCCTCACCGACGCGCCGGACCTCCTCGCTCGCCCTCCTCCCCGTCACCGCGCGTGCCCCCGAGCCTGCCTCGTCGCCGTCCCCGTGCCCAGCCCCGACGTCGCCGTCACCGTCGCCGCGCCCTGCCTCCTCGTCGCCGCCCCTGCCCCCTATGTTTTTTTATGTAGATCACATGATGATGTAGAATTTTTTTTCTGTTGTATATATAGATGATTTTCATTATGGTGATATATAGAATATTTTCATTTTGGTGATATATAGATTATTTTTTCTTTAGAATTTTTCTGTAGATGATATAGAATTTTTCTGTAGATGATATGATGATGTAGAATTTTTTCATTATGATGATGTAGAATTTTTCTGTAGACGATATGATGATGATTATTTTTTATTTAGAATTTTTCTGTAGATGATATAGAATTTTTCTGTAGATGATATGATGATGTAGAATTTTTTTTCATTATGATGATGTAGAAATTTTTCATTATGATGATGTAGAATTTTTCTAGATGATATGATGATGATTATTTTTTCTTTAGAATTTTTCTGTAGATGATTTTTCTGTAGAATTTATTTAGAGTTCATTTTGATGTTCATTTTGAATTTATTTAGAGTTCATTTTGATGGTCATTTTGATGTTCATTGTGATGTAGCTCCTCGTCGCCGCCCCCGACGCCGTCCCTGTCACGACGCCGAGCCCCCGACGCCGACCGTCGCTCCCTGCCCCGACGTCGAGCCCGCCGATCTTTAGCTCATGTGAACATATTCCCATTGGTTTTTTTTTTGTTCATAGAAATTAGTGCGAAATTTTTGTTCATACAATTTTTTTTTCATGATGATCTTGCTAAAACTCATATTAAGTGTGATATTGTTTTTCTATAGACTTGGTTAAAATTTACTAAGGTTAATTATGGAGAAAGGGAGTAAGAACTCATATATTCAAAATTTACTCACGGTCCGCTCGCCCGACCAACTCTCGAGGCCACCCAAACCCTAGAAGAAAGAGCGTTGTCGATCTCCTTCGCCCTCCCGCCCCTATCCGTTTATCGAAGGTGGCGGGTGGGGTCTTATATATAACGCTACAACAATAATATCGATTTATTCGGTAGGCGGCATAGGTCAACGGGGTAGAATAGATAGTTCGATCTCTTGCATAGCGATTGTCGTAACTCTCTCGAGAATTCAACATATCCCCAATAACTTCGACATGAGGGGGGGGGGTCCGCAAAGTATCCTCGATGACCACTAATCCATCTCTCATGTTTTTATATCCCCATGTTTGCCACTAATCCATCTCTCATGTTTGTATATTGCCATGTTATAATATTTGCAGAAACTATGGAAAGAGACTTAGAACAAGAACAGTTGTTGGGGGATATAATCCTCGCTGGAGGTGATCCCTTGTCGTTTCTCAACGACACCGATGATCAGGAAGGAGAGGATGACGGCTCCGATGATCCAACAATGGAGGAGGAAGGAGTTCATGACGGCTCCGGTGACCGAACGGCGGAGGAAGGAGATCATGATGACGGCTCCGGTGACCGAACGGAGGAGGGAGCCTTAACTGTTGAAAAGTCCGGCGAGGTATATATATATATATATATATATATATATATATATATATATTAATTAAGCTTGTGCTGACTTGATGCATTAATTGTTTTGTATGTACATATATTAACGCTTCTTTCTTCATTTAGCCCTCCGGATCGAGCCAAACTTCCGTAAGGAGACGAGGCCCGAAGAAAAGGTTGCGCCAGGATGAAAGGTTCACGATCACAAAAGTCGCGAAAGATGGCCAACCGGTTGCTCCCAAGCGGACCAAGGACGCATTTGTACATCAGTGCGGAGTTGTTGTTAGGGACAGCGTCCCGATCAGCATCCAGCAATGGAATAAGAATGAGGACCCTGAAGTTTCTTATGTCCAGGATAGACAGAAGAACGATCTTTGGACCCCGCTGATGACAAATTTCAGCCTACCGCCAGAGGAGGATCCTAATAACCCAGTTATACAGCCAAAGGTCAAGGCGTTTGCTCTTAAGAAGATGGCAGAACTATTCAGGAACTGGAAGAAAGAGTTGAACACAAAGTTTGTCGACAAAGAGGAGACTCCAGAATTCATCGGTCGATATGAGAAGATAAGAGATCACTGGCCCGCATTTGTGGCCTACAAGAAATCGGAGAAGGGTAAGAAAAGGTCACTGACAAACAAGCAAAATTCTGCAAAGAAGAAGTATCACCATCACATGGGGTCAGGTGGCTACTACAAAGCCCGGCCGTTGTGGGACAAAGCTGAGCAAGACCTGCTTGCTAAAGGGGTCCAACCAGCGACATTGCACTGGCCAGATCGTTCAAGGACTTGGTTCTTCGGGGTTGGGGGAACTTTGGACCCAGAAACAGGGGAGTGTGTTTGGACGGACGAGCAACTTGCAATACCCATCGGGAAGCTTCAGGCAGCAATCAAGGCAGTGCAGGAAGGGACGTTCATTCCCGACAAAGAGAAGGACGAGCTGACAGAGGCCCTCAGGAATCCTGAACACCCTGGACGAACACGAGGCACACCAGGCTCCGTTCCGTGGGTGCTTGGGTTTCCCGACAGCGGTGGTTATAGATGCCGAGAGAGAAAGAGGAAAGTGGAAGCAACCGAAATGCAGAGGCTCAGTGCAAGATTAGCAAAACTAGAGGAACTTGAGAGCCAGCGAGCTACCGGCCAACCATCTCAGCGGCACGAAGATCCTTGCTTTGACGCTGCCCCAGAAGCTACCCCACCATCTCAGCGGAGAAGCAGCGTGGCTTCCACGGAGCTCGTTCAGCCTGATTTCATGGCTCCTCGCTACCCCATGGATAGTATCACGGAGGCTAAACATTGTGTTCTAATGACGAAATGCCAGAACCTGACCTTGAAGGCGGCGGTCGGCTCTATTGTACCTCCTCAAGCTGATGAAACTTTTCATTGTCATCCGATTCCACATGGCTATGCTATTGTGATGGTGGACAAAATAATGGAGGGATTTGAGGAGTTGGAGCTTGACTACCCTACAGGTGAAGAGGAGATTCATCTGGAAAATGCTTTAAGGAGTACCTGTCTATGGAGAAAGAAGTACATCAAGCTTCCAAACTGGACGCCTCAGCAGACTCAGCCTCCTCCAGTGCGTCAGGGCACTCCGCCTCCTCCTCCTCCTCTGGCGAGTCAGGGCACTCCGCCTCCTCCTCCGCCTCCTCCGGCGCGTCAGGGCACTCCGCCTCCTCCGGCGCGTCAGGGCACTTCGCCTCCTCCTCCGCCTCCTCCGGCGCGTCAACGGACTCCGCCGCCTCAGCAACGGCGGAAGAGAGATGCCGCCGCTCCGGCGGCTAGCAGTACAAGAGGCGGGAAGAAATTCAAATGTGGTCCAAGCCTCAAGCCTCTTCCAAAGTTACCATATGAGAGGACTAACAAGGAAATCGATGAAATCGTGGAAGCCGAATTGCAGGCCCATTTTGAACGGAAACCTCCACCTCTGAAGGAAATGGTAGATCCGGTGAAAGTGAAGCGCACTCTGGATGCCCTTAAGCAACCACCACCGTCTCCGCCGCAATCTAACTATGACCGTTGTATTAAAAAGACATATGGTGAAGCGCAGCGGTCGGGAAGTACTTCCAGTGCTGCAAGAGAAGCAAAACAAAGAAGTGGGAAAACAATTCCCCAGCTCGGCGAATAGGAGAAACAATCGTGCCCCCCGCTCAAGGTGTCTAGCGATATCATCGCTAATCATCCGGGGCTACTGCTCGGTACCAATCTTGGTGATTACGTGGGCGATGATGTACAGTTTGAAACGTTAGAGGTAGTAGAGATCTTCAGAGACGAGCATGGGAAGCCTCTCGTCAAACCTGATCATCCTCCTCTAACAACGATGATGCGAAGATTGCATCAATGGTACATGGATACCTGCAGGAAGTCTGGGACCGACAGTATATTGCTGAGAATTAAAGATGAGCACGACCTCATTGGAACCAACATGATGCATGCATGTTGAATTTGTGGAATTATTTTACTTATTCAATCAAGAGGCCCTCGACAAACAACTCATGACTTGCTACTGTCTGTAAGTATTACTTCTGTAATTAAGTCTCTAGCTAAGCTCGTTCATTGCATGTATATATAATTATCCTCACTATATTATGCAGATTGAAGATCGTCGAATGCAAAAGAGGACAAATCTATGACATTGGGTTCATTAGCCCAAATACCGTAAATGAATGGTCGGTACAAAATAGAGTTGAAGATACTGAGAAAAACTTGCTAAAATCGTTCCTTCAACATCAAAACAAAGGGAAAATACTCTTTCCTTACAACTTCAAGTGAGTGTTACTGTCTTGTGCATATTCGGTTTCGCTTACTCGAGGTTAAGTAATGTAATTGATGAGTTATGCGTGTGCAGGTTCCACTTTATTCTGCTATTCATTAAGCTTGACGGGGGAGTAGTAACTGTCTTAGACTCAAGACGTAAAGATCCCCAGGATTATGCGGACATGACTGCAATGCTCCAGAGGTAAGTTCAATCATTATCGCACCATATCGGCAACTTTTGTTCATTCCCTGATATCAAGTAATCATTTTCTTTGCCGGCCGGGCAGGGTTTGAAAAACGTTCACCGGAATGGTCCCGGGTCTGAGTAAGGAGCTGCGATTTACACACCCCAAAGTAAGTAGTACTAGCTAGTTCCGTGCATCTCTCATTGATTCTAGTTTCATCAATACCATTATCATGCTTGATTATCAGTTTGATTGAACTCTATTCTCGTAAAGTGCTTGTGGCAGGAAGGCGGGAATAATTTATGTGGATACTACGTTTGCGAGTTCATTCGCCACTCGACCTCTGAGCGGGGCTTGTCTGACAAATAATTTGAAGTACGTAAACAATAATATTCACAATTTTATTTTATTACCATCAATTGTGTTGAGTTTCATTCATATATATGTATTGACCCCCTTCTTTAAATTAGATGTGGCAGATGCGGGATGAACTCATACCACATGATCGCATACGAGCAATTCAAGAGGAATTGGCGGGATTCTTTCTTGACCACATCATAAATGAGAAGGGAGAATACTGTACGGAAGTTCAATGGGAGTTTGGCGCTTGATGATGTCAGGGATGTTATATTGTATATATGTAGTAGCATCGGATAGATATACGAAAAATTGTTGTTCGACCAAGCATAGAGAAAGAGAGGTCACTTCTCTCTATTAGCTAGCTAACATAATATGAAACCCCTAAATTAACCTTCCAAAACCCCAACCCCCCCCCCCCCCCCTTCAAAAAAAAACAAAAACCCCAGCGCCTGCGAGCTGCTGACGTGTGGCTACCTTTTAGTCCCAGTTCGGGACTAAAGGTCCTCCTGCCTGGGCGCCCCACAGCGGCCACGTGGAGCCCCTTTAGTCCCGGTTCATAAGCCAACCGGGACTAAAGGTTTTGGGTATTAGTCCCGTTTGTTTTGTCCCGGTTCCAGAACCGGGACTAAAGGCCCTCTGGAACCGGGACTAGTACCCTGTTTTCTACTAGTGTATGACAAAGCGCTTGGACCACACTAGGACAATTAAGAAGGATTTAATAAAGAGCATGTACAACATACAAACTGAAACACATGGTTACCGTTGGCATCTTCAGTGGAATCTAATTCCTCTTCTTTAATTGCCACTTTGTGCAAACAAGGAGTAAAGTTGACAAACTGACCAATTTCTTGGTGTTTTAGTTGGGATGGTCAATTGGAAAGCATGAGTACATTTATGAATCTGAAACGTGCTCATGTGATATTGATGCCCAAGTTTTATAAGTAAGCATAGGTTCACATTATCTAGAGACTCAGAGTTTGGTCATTCAAGTGCATAAGATTGCAGGCTATATCTATGGCACACATTATCTTGTATGCATAGGACTATTATTTTTCCTAGGCATGTTGGTGGCATAATAAAACATCTATTTCTTTTAGCAAAACCATAGCTGTTGACTGAAAGTAAGCTGTACACTCAACCCAAAATCTGCAGGACGCAGCAATAGATTTTGGGTCAAGATAACAATGTCAATACTCAATACTGTTGAAACCTGAGCGCAGCAACAAACTTGAGGCATAGGGAATCCAAACAGAATGAGATGCAAGTACAATTTTTTTGGTAAATATCCACCTGCATACCTAGTAGACATGGTTACGATAGACTCATGAGCTCCCAAGAAAGCATCGTCATTTAGCGGTGGAAGTGTCCTGATTACTGATGATATGCATTCAGTATAGAGAGAAAATTCTGGAACATAATGGATAAAGCGAAATCTGTGTATTAGTATTTAATAGATTCCTTTCATATGCATGCTTCAGGAAAGTAAAGTGTAGGATGACATATTATTTGTTTTCATCAGCCAATATAAAAAAGGGTCGTTTCTGTAAATAAGAATGAAAGAGAATGATGCTTACTTTGACATGTTTCTCTACTGGTCTTACCTGAGCATTCTCCAGTCTGAGGTCAGTATGTGCCGTTCCAAGGTTATGCAGACAAGTTATCTGCATATGGCAAGACACACAAGCTAAAATTACAGAAGGGGTAAAGAGAAATCAGTGTATTAGTATTTAAGAGATTCCTTTGATATGCATGATTCAGAAAAATACAGTGTGGGATGCCATTATATTTTCTCATCAGCCAATAATAAAATAAGGGAAACTACAACCCTGAATTGGAATGAGTAGGATCTCGCTTATCTCAGCAAATCAAGATATAACTAAACGAAAAGATCCTCGAGGCTTGGTCTCAGTAAGTCCATCACCAAAACATTCTAATCACCCCCTCTACACCAAACCACTTGACATTTGGAATCCCATCTGCAGAACAAAAGGGAATGTTGGTTGATTCCTTTGTCAATAAACAATAGACTGGAGTAAGCAAGAGCAAGGAAGTTAAAAGAAAACCCATATATTATCTGTCCCATGACTGCCTTCATGTATGCCTTTTCTGGGAAATAATCCCAAGGTAAATGGGTTGGAAGAAGAAGATGATAAGCCTACCTCAAATTTGTACATACGTGCTTTATTCTTCTCTGGTTCCTCAATGCAGTACTCCTCTGTGCCTACAAAATAATTGCAGACCTGTAAAATGCAAGTGAATTGCACATGAGTCAGAATCATCTTATATGAACAAACATTCTAGGAGCCAATGGTTCAACAAAAGCAAAAGGAAATTTTGGGCTGGTAGATTTTGCACAAACAAAATCGGTAGAACAATAAAACAAATTAAGAACAGTTGAGATCAAGAATGGATGGAATGGAAATTCATATGTGATACATCTTATCATTAAAAAATCATGTATTATGGGCACAAATTATATCAAGGCATCTTTACTTTCACAGGATTAAAAACATCACATTTATAATCCAAGCTCAAGCTCGACCAAAACATCCACAAGCCGGCATAACGATTAGGAAAAAAAATAGTAGATGGAAAACACTCGATGCACTGCATCAGCTATTCAACCTGGCAGGAAAATCTAACCATAAAATTCACACATCCCACTGAGCATTCCATCGAACAGCAGCTGCAAATCCTTCAAGAGCCGTATAGAAGCACGATTATTAGCAATGAATCACAAAACTATAACTAAGCAGGCAATTTTGCTTATTACCCGTTTCAGCAAAAACATTTCAAAAATGCTTTCTAGATTTGTAGGTTGTATCTTTTTCCTGAGCATAAAAGATTATAATTAAAATACCTAGTGTGTAGCTCTTGCAAGAGTATTACTTTATGTATGAACAATTAGAATGCTTGCCCTATACTTAGAATTTTTGTGCCCCGAACGGCTATTACTCTCTGCTGAAATTCTCAATTTCGCTGAACGACTTACTCAAGAAGCAACAATGAGACCATATTTCATGGGAAAATATATTATAATAACAGATTTACTCGAAGCGGAATGGCAGGCAGGTAGACTATTTCTTTTAACAAGAAGATATTGAAGAACTGTATCATAGGTCTATCCTCGCATTTGCACCTCTCACTTTTTTTTTGAAAAGGAGGCTTACCCCCGGCCTCTGCATCGGACAGATGCATGCGGCCATATTATTAAAGCAAGTGTAGCAAACAACAAAGTATGGTATCCAAAGTACAGCTCGCAAAGGGAGCAAAGATAAAAAAGCTAAGAAAACAAATCATAGCCACAACCGGCTGGACTGTAGGATATAGTAACTAAACACCTATCCTATTATGTGACTGCCATCCAAACCGGTTGAAGATAGCCCATGCTACCATCTCCCATCGGTTGCACCCAGTAACCAAATGATCCCTGGAGTCCATAGGAGTGAGTAGCAACCACGTACGGATCCATGCCGTAGCTCTGAAAATATTTTGGCGGTGAGAGGTCGAGAGGGGCGTCGGCGGTGAGAGGGGGAGAGGATTCTGTGGCGAGCTGCTGTGCGTTCACCGGCGAGAGAGGGATGGCTTTTATAGCCGCGGGCGGGCGGCGAGAGCGTGGCTGCCGTGTGTACGCGTGGCGGAAGCGGGCGGGACGCGCGTCGCCGCGCCTTCACTGCGCCGCCCGCGGGGCATCAATGGAAGGCTGACCGGCGCGGCAGCCTTGCATTGATTCCCGCGGGATCGAGGCGACGAGGACGACGAAGGCACCGAGTCGCTGACTCGGCGGGCCCATTTGTTTTCGCGCCAAAATCGTTTGCCCCGGCGCCCCCGAGCGCCCCCCAGCGCGCCCGGTTCGGCATGGTTCCACCGGCGCCAAATTCGGCCCTAACCGCGAAAATTGGGCTTCTGGGGGCGCGACTGGGCCGATTTTTGGGGGCGCGACTGGAGATGCTCTGAGTCCGTAGTAGTAGTAACTATTAAAAAGTATCGGAAATCGTCAACATGAAGATCATAGTGTGCTCATGTGTATACTGATCCGGTGAATTGAATTAGTTATGCTACAGATATTCTTGCATCGGATGTACTAACGACCCATTTGGTTCGCCAATTTTGCACGGTCTCCTGATTACACCGCTTCCCGAAAATGTTACGGGCGTTTGGTTCTGCTGGGCCGGTTTCCATTGCCCTATAATCGGATACATCGCTTCGGAAAGCCCAAAACAGGGCACACCGAGCGAAAACAGAAAACGCTCATCTCCGTAATCAGATCCACTTTACCTTCCTACGCTCATCCCGACCTCGCCTTCACCATGAGCTCTCCCCACTAGTAGAAAACAGGGCTTTAGTCCAGGCCTGCCCAGCCCATTAGTCCCGGTTCAGTCAGGAACCGGGACCCATGGGGGCATACGTCCCGGTTCGTGCGCCCAGGGGGCCGGCCGGGCCTCGTGGGGCATTGGTCCCGGTTTGTCTGGACCCTTTGGTCCCGGTTCCAGACACGAACCGGGACCAATGGGCCTCGCTCCTGGCCCACATCCATTGGTCCCGGTTCGTGGCTGGAACCGGGACCAAAGGGTGGCCTTTACTCCCGGTTCCAACCACGAACCAGGACCAATGTTGTGCCTATATATACCCCTCGCCCGCGAGCAGAGCACTCCACTGCTCTGTTTTTTTTTGGCCGGCGAGGGGAGGGCTTTGTGGTGCTCTAGCTCACCTCCTATGCACATGAGGTGTTCGATGAAATGCCCGAGCCACACTACTTAAGCTTTCTCCTCTCCAAACTCGACCTCCAAGCTCCATTTTCCTCAAGATTTGTCTAGGTTTAGCGGTCCGTCACGTCCCGTCCCCGTCTTCACCACCGTCGATCGCCCGCGCCGATCTCATCGCCGGCACCACCGTGGTGAGCCTCTTGTTCTCATCTTCTTTCTAAAAGAAAAAAAATTCTTACTTGTATGATTTAGATAGATACTTGTATAATTTTCTTACTTTTATTATTGTTTGTTATTATATAGTGCGATGGTTTTGGTATCTGCCCCCGTCGGCCCTCGTCCTGTCTATGATTCGGATGTGGTATATATTATATTTTATAACTATTTGGTTCATTTATTGTTTATGACAATTATGCCGACCAACGTGACATAGATTTTTTTATCTAGGAGGTATGTGAACCGGAAATTCCAACCGACCCTATTGTCGAGAGGTTAAATTTAGTTGAAGAAGAAAACAATTACTTGAAGGAAAAATTGAAAAAAATTGAGGAGGAGAAGATGATATTGGAGTTGCATGTTGCGGATGTCGTCGATGATCACAAGATCAAGATGGATGCAATGCGCTTCAAGATTAGAAAGTATAGAAAATATGCCATTCATACCGAGGCTTAGTATCATTATGCCGTTGGATCAATTGTTACCTTGGTTGCGATTGTGATCGCATTTGTTATTGCATTGAAATGTTTTACATAGTTTCAATAATGTATGGTTTAATTAGATGCTCTGGAGAGCTATATGTTGTTCAATGAGAACTATGTATGTACTTTGGTTTTAATGTGATGATGAACTTCTATTAATTTGGTCACTTATCTATTCATGATGTTTTGTAATGGTTTTTGACACACTTAATTATATATAATGCACGCAGATGAACCGGCAATGGATGTACGGTGACAGACGCACCTCCGAGTACATTAAGGGCGTGCATAATTTTCTCGAAGTGGCTGAGGCAAACAAGCAGAATGGTTTTATGTGTTGTCCATGCCCTATATATGGGAATACGAAGTCTTACTCTGACCGGAAAATCCTTCACACCCACCTGCTTTATAAGGGTTTCATGCCACACTATAATGTTTGGACCAGGCACGAAGAAATAGGGGTTATGATGGAAGACGGCGAAGAAGAAGAGGACGATGACAACTATGTGCCCCCTGAATACGGTGATGCTGCAACGGGGGAAGCTGAAGATCAAGAGGAACCAGACGATGTGCCCGATGATGATCTCCGCCGGGTCATTGTTGATGCAAGGAGACAGTGCGAAAGTGAAAAGGAGAAGCTGAAGTTTGATCGCATGTTACAGGATCACCAAAAAGGGTTGTACCCCAATTGCGAAGATGGCAACACAAAGCTCGGTACCGTACTAGAATTGCTGCAGTGGAAGGCAGAGAATGCTGTGCCTGACAAAGGATTTGAGAAGCTACTGAAAATATTGAAGAAGAAGCTTCCAAAGGATAACGAATTGCCCGACAGTACGTACGCAGCAAAGAAGGTCGTATGCCCTCTAGGATTGGAGGTGCAGAAGATACATGCATGCCCTAATGACTGCATCCTGTACCGCGGTGCGTACGAGGATTTGAACGCATGCCCGGTATGCGGTGCATTGCGGTATAAGATCAGACGAGATGACCCTGGTGATGTTGACGGTGAGCCCCCAGGAAGAGGGTTCCTGCCAAGGTGATGTGGTATGCTCCTATAATACCACGGTTGAAACGTCTGTTCAGAAACAAAGAGCATGCCAAGTTGATGCGATGGCACAGAGAGGACCGTAAGAAAGACGGGAAGTTGAGAGCACCCGCTGACGGGTCGCAATGGAGAAAAATCGAGAGAAAGTACCGGGCTGAGTTTGCAGGTGACCCAAGGAACGTATGGTTTGGTTTAAGCGCGGATGGCATTAATCCTTTCGGGGAGTAGAGCAGCAATCACAGCACCTGGCCCGTGACTCTATGTATCTATAACCTTCCTCCTTGGCTGTGCATGAAGCGGAAGTTCATTATGATGCCAGTACTCATCCAAGGCCCTAAGCAACCCGGCAACGACATTGATGTGTACCTAAGGCCATTAGTTGAAGAACTTTTACAGCTGTGGAATGGAAACGGTGTACGTACGTGGGATGAGCACAGACAGGAGGAATTTGCCCTGCATGCATTGCTGTTTGTAACCATCAATGATTGGCCTGCTCTCAGTAACCTTTTAGGACAGACAAACAAGGGATACCACGCATGCACGCACTGTTTAGCTGACACCGAAAGTATATACCTGGACAAATGCATGAAGAATGTGTACCTGGGGCATCGTCGATTTCTTCCGACCAACCATCAATGTCGAAAGAAAGGCAAGCATTTCAAAGGCGAGGCAGATCACCGGAAGAAGCCCGCCATGCATACCGGTGATCACGTATTTGCTATGATCAATGATTTACACGTAATCTTTGGAAAGGTTCCCGGCGGACTATCTGTTCCGAATGACGCTGAGGGACGCGCTCCCATGTGGAAGAAGAAATCTATATTTTGGGACCTACCCTACTGGAAAGACCTAGAGGTCCGCTCTTCAATCGACATGATGCACATGACAAAGAACCTTTGCGTGAACCTGCTAGGCTTCTTGGGCGTGTATGGAAAGACAAAAGATACACCGGAGGCACGGGAGGACCTGCAACGTTGGCACGAAAAAGACGGCATGCCTCCAAAGCAGTATGAAGGTCCTGCCAGCTACGCTCTTACCAAAGAAGAGAAGGAAATCTTCTTTGAATGCCTGCTCAGTATGAAGGTCCCGTCTGGCTTCTCGTCGAATATAAAGGGAATAATAAATATGGCAGAGAAAAAGTTCCAGAACCTAAAGTCTCATGACTGCCACGTGATTATGACGCAACTGCTTCCGGTTGCATTGAGGGGGCTTCTACCGGAAAACGTTCGATTAGCCATTGTGAAGCTATGTGCATTCCTCAATGCAATCTCTCAGAAGGTGATTGATCCAGAAATCATACCAAGGCTAAGGAGTGATGTGGCGCAATGTCTTGTCAGTTTCGAGCTGGTGTTCCCACCATCCTTCTTCAATATCATGACGCACGTCCTAGTTCATCTAGTCGACGAGATTGTCGTTCTGGGCCCCGTATTTCTACACAATATGTTCCCCTTTGAGAGGTTCATGGGAGTCCTAAAGAAATATGTCCGTAACTGCGCTAGGCCAGAAGGAAGCATCTCCATGGGCCATCAAACAGAGGATGTCATTGGGTTTTGTGTTGACTTCATTCCTGACCTTAAGAAGATTGGTCTCCCTCAATCGCGGTATGAGGGGAGACTGACTGGAAAAGGCACGCTAGGAGGGGACTCAATACAAGTCCTGGTCCCCTTTTCTCTCTTATTGAATTAACTAATTCATTATGCAGGGACGGGCATTCTTGGTCTCAAGCACACTACACAGTTCTACAGAACTCTACCTTGGTGACCCCGTATGTCGATGAACACAAGAACATTCTGCGCTCCAAACACCCGGAGCAGTGTGACGACTGGATTACATGTGAACACATCAGGACTTTCGGCAGTTGGTTGGAAACACGTCTCAGAGGTGACAACACTGTTTCTGATGAGCTGTACTCGTTGTCCAGGGGACCATCTTCGACTGTATTGACTTACAAAGGATACGAGATAAATGGAAATACATTTTACACGATCGCCCAAGGTCAAAAGAGCACCAACCAAAACAGCGGTGTCCGCTTTGATGCAGCAACCAAGAGGGGAAAGGACACATATTATGGTTACATAGTGGACATATGGGAACTTGACTACGGACATGATTTTAAGGTCCCTTTGTTTAAGTGTAAATGGGTCAATCTGTCAGGAGGCGGGGTACAGGTGGAGCCACATTACGGAATGACAACAGTGGATCTGAACAATCTTGGGTACACAAACAAACCATTCGTCCTAGCCAATGATGTGGCGCAGGTTTTTTATGTGAAGGACATGTCTACCAAACCGAGAAAAAGAAAAGATAAGGAAGCGAATACATCATACGATGAGCCAAAGCGCCACATAGTTCTTTCAGGGAAAAGAGACATCGTGGGAGTGGAGGGTAAGACAGACATGTCTGAAGATTATGAAAAGTTTCATGAAATTCCTCCCTTCAAAGTCAAGGCTGACCCAAGCACCCTGTTAAGCGATGAAGAATATCCATGGTTACGGCGCAATAAGCAAAGGACACAAGCGAAGAAAAAGTGAAGACAGATGAAGTCAGAAAGGGTTGAAAATTGATGATATGGCTTTGAATGGTTCATTTTGAGCACACAAAAAGTCTGGAGTTCAAATAAGTTCAAAAAAATGAAATCCCTTTGTAACAGATGAGTTTTTGTCCGAAACCCTGATACTTCGAAAGAGATTGTCCATTTTGTACACGAAGTGCATCCAGTTTTTGCTGTAACCCTCTCAACTTTTTAGCACATGCTATGTGGGTGAAATGATGATATCATGCCAATTTTCAACCTCTTCAGAGTTCATGTGAAGTGCTTTTCAATTTCAGGGTCATTTAGCTCAAAAAAAATCAGTAAATGCATGAAAAATAACAGATGAAGTCAGAAAGGGTTGAAAATTGATGATGTGGCTTTGAATGGTTCATTTTGAACACACAAAAAGTCTGGAGTTCAAATAAGTTCAAAAAAATGAAATCCCTTTGTAACAGATGAGTTTTCGTCCGAAACCCTGATACTTCGAAAGAGATTGTCCATTTTGTACACGAAGTGCATCCAGTTTTTGCCGTAACCCTCTCAACTTTTATGAAACTCTAATAGCAAAAATAATAAACTAAAAGAATGAACTAGAAAACTTTAATGAAACTCTAATAGAAAAAAGAATGAACTAGAAAACTTTAATGAAACTCTAATAGCAAAAGGAATCAACTAAAATTTATGCAACTAAAATTATCAAAGTATTTTCTGTTCAAAACATTAAAAGCAAAAAGAATTTTCATAAATAACTTTTTTTGTTAGAAACTTTAATCGCAAAAAGAATTATCATAAAGATTTTTTTTGTTAGAAACTAAAATAACAAAAACTGTTTTTGAATATAATGATAAAACACAATAATATTAAATAGCAGGAAAAAGAATCACTCCAAAATCTATTTTTATAGTAAAGTTAATCACAAACTAGTGATTCACACAAATTTCAAAGAATTCAAATTTAAACTATTCAAATTGGAAAACTAATGGCACTAACAGCAAGTTTATAATTTTTATTACCTAAAAGCAAAAAGAATCACTGAAAAACAGTTTGTATTTTGTTCTAAGTAGAAACAAAATAAAATAAATAAAGCAAAAAAAAAACTAAAAAAAATGCCACCTACTGGGCCACCACGGCCTGAATACGACTAGAAACCCATCCATGGGCCAGGATTCAGGCCCGCAGAGGCCCAGCAGGCCCACGGGCAAAGAGTAGCAGAGAAGGCCTGAAAGCCTGCAGTTGAGAGGAGCTCGAGAGGGTCGGCGCAGCAGCGCTTATAAACCACTCTCGAGCTCTCTCAACTAGCGAGGTGAGACTAAACATCCCACCGCACCGCGCGAGCGCAAGGCCTTTGGTCCCGGTTGGTGGCACCAACCGGGACGAAAGGGGGGCATTGGTCCCGGTTGGTGGAATAAACCGGGACCAATGCCCCCCCTTTGGTCCCGGTTCGTGCCACCAACCGGGAGCAATGGTGTCTGTTTCCCGCCCTTTGGGCTGCTGAAAAGAGACCTTTGGTCCCGGTTGGTTGCACGAACCGGGACCAAAGGGGGGCATTGGTCCCGGTTTGTGCCACGAACCGGGACCAATGTTTCGTCTATATAAGCAAACACTTAGAAATTTTCTCCAAAATCACTTCTTCTCCTGCCCGCCCCTGCCTGCCCCTGCCCCGCCGCCGACGCCGCCCGCCCCGCCGCCGCCCCGACGCCGCCCCGACGCCGCCCGCCCCCGACGCCCGCCCCGACGCCTCCACTGTGAGCAGTGCGCCCCTGCCCCGCCGCCGCGTTGATTTTTTTTTATATATGCTTTATATATATATATATATGTTTTCTTTTTATATGTATGTATGTATTTTTTTGTATGCATGTATGTATTTTTTTAAACTTTTTATATGTATGGGAAAGAGGAAGAAGAAGAAGGGAAAGAAAGAAGGAGAGGAAAAAGGGAGAAAAAAGAGAAGAAGAGGAGAAAAAAAATAAGAAGAGAAAGAAGGAGAAGAAGAAGAGAAGAAGAGGAGAAAACAAATAAGAAGAGGAAGAAGAAGAAAAAAAAAAGGAGAAGAAGAAGGAATAGAGGGAGTCTATTCCTCCTCTATTCCTTCTCTTCTCCTTTTTTATTATTCCCTCTCTTTTTTTTTGTTCTTCTCCTTCTTTTTTTTCTCTTCTCTCTTTTGTTTTTCTTCTTCTTCTCTTATTAATTTTATCGGGAACGAGGGTGTCGAGGATCGCCGAGCGGTCGAGGGTTGGGAACTAGGGTAGAGGGGTCGAGGGTCACGAGGGGTCGAGGGTCGCCGAAGGTTCGAGGGTCGTCGAGGGGTCGAGGGTCGAGGAACGCCGAGCAGTCGAGGGTCGGCGGCGGGGAAGGTTCGAGGTTGCCTTGTGTCAAAGTATTGAACGGGAAGAAGAAGAAAAAAAAAAGAGGAGAAGAAGAAGGAATAGAGGAGAAGAAGAAAAAATAGATTAATATTAATCTATTTTTCTCTTTCTCTATCCTTCTTCTTCTCTTTTTTTCTTCTTCTCCTCTTTTGTTTTTTCTTCTTCTTCCTTTCTTCATTTTTATTGGGAACAAGGGTGTCGAGGATCGCCGAGCGGTCGAGGGTCGGAACTGGGTAGAGGGTCGAGGGTCCACGAGGGTTTGAGGGTCGCCGAAGGTTCGAGGGTCGAGGGTCGTGAGGGGTCGAGGGTCGAGGAACGCCGAGCGGTCGAGGGTCGGGGTGGCGAAAGGTTCGAGGTTGCCTTGTGTCAAAGTATTGAACGGGAAGAAGAAGAAAAAAAAGAGGAGAAGAAGAAGGAATAGAGGAGAAGAAGAAAAAATAGATTAATATTTTTAATCTATTTTTTCTTCTTCTCCTCATTCCTTCTTCTTCTCCTTTTTTTTCTTCTCTCTTTTGTTTCTTCTTCTTCCCCTCTTCTTAATTTTTATTGGGAATAGGGTGTCGAGGATCGCCGAGCGGTCGAG
Organism: Thinopyrum elongatum; assembly: GCA_011799875.1. Taxonomy (NCBI): domain Eukaryota; kingdom Viridiplantae; phylum Streptophyta; class Magnoliopsida; order Poales; family Poaceae; genus Thinopyrum; species Thinopyrum elongatum. The sequence goes on along the minus strand of CM022297.1, from coordinate 17,723,369 downwards.
GGTCGGGAACTAGGGTAGAGGGTCGAGGGTCACGAGGGGTCGAGGGTCACCGAAGGTTCGAGGGTCGAGGGTCGTCGAGGGGTCGAGGGTCGAGGAACGCCGAGCGGTCGAGGGTCGGGGCGGCGGAAGGTTCAAGGTTGCCTGTTACTTTCGCCTAATGAGAAGACATGGTTTTGTTGAATCCTTTGACACTAGACAAACGTGACATGAGGGGGTCGAGGGTCGGGAACTAGGGTAGAGGGTCGTGGATCGCCGAGCGGTCGTGAGGGTCATGAACTAGGGTTGAGGGTCGTGGATCGCGAGCGGTCGAGGGTCGTGAACTAGGGTAGGGGTCGAGGGTCGCCGAGGGGTCGAGGGGTCACGCAGGGTCGAGGGTCCAGATTATCAAGAATGCCCCCATTATGGATGTGCACCAGTTGATCCAATTTTTTCTGATCTTCTATCTATATATATTCTTCTATATGTCACTGTTGTCTGTCAAAGTATTGAAGAAATCCATGGCTTCATCATTTGCCAGAAGTAACAGGCGTATGATGCTACGAAGCTCTTCAAAGTTGTTTGGAACGGAGTTCCTGATAGAATAATTCGCTTTTGGTACGAAATTTCAGCAAAGGCCTTCCAAATAGCGATATTCGGAAGGCTCTTGCTGAACTTTGTACCAAAAAGCGAATTATTCTATCGGGAACTCCATTCCAAAACAACTTTGAAGAGCTTCGTACCATTATACGCCTGTCATTTCCGGCTAATGATGAAGTCATGGTTTTCTTGAATTCTTTGACACTAGACAACGTGACATATAGAAGGGTAGATGAGATCAGGAAAAATATGGACCATTTTCTGCACATCCAGAATGGCGTCATTTTGTTAAATCCCTTGTCGGTCCGGACGTCGGACATTCATGAGAGAGGCGGTCCGACCCAAACCCTAGAAGCATTGTCGAGGCCACCCCAAACCCTAGAAGCGTTGCCTAGGCCACCCCAAACCCTAGAAGCGTTGTCGAGGCCACCCCAAACCGTAGAAGCGTCGAGCTAGCTAGGTCTACGTTTGCACTAATATATCCATCTGTCATGTTTGTATATTAATTGCCACGTTGTAATATTTGCAGAAACTATGGAGCACCGAGACATCGAAGCAGAACAGTTGTTGGGGGACATAATCCTCGGCGTAGGTGATGTCTTGTCGTATCTCAACGACACCGATGGTCCGGAAGGAGAGGGTGAAGCAGGCTCCGGTGATCGAACAATGGAGGTGGAAGGACATGATTATGATGGCTCCGGTGACGGAATGCCGGTGGAAGAGCGAGACCGTGATGACTGCTCCAGTGAGATATGGCCGTTTGCAAAACCGCCTTTGGCAGTCGAAATCGGATGCGGATTTTCGTGCTGATTTTTTTGATATATTATGCTTTTTTCCGACATCGTATGCGAAAGATATGGCCGTTTTACTTTTTCATAACATTTTTTTGCAAAACATGTCCAAATTTAAGTTTTTAAATTTTCCTAACTAGTAGATGTAGTAACATAACTTTATCTCGAAGGATTTTAATTTTTGAAGTTTTTATCATTTTCTTTTGTTTTTTACAAAACTGAAATGGCGATACACCGGGGGGGTAGAGTTTGAACCTCTTTAGTCCGGGATGGTGTCCATCCAATCCTACCGTCGACTACATCTTTTAGCACCGTCCCATCCAGAGTCACAACTAAGATTAACCAAGTCAGAGTCACGTTCTATTAAAGTGGCAAAAAGAATTACTTTTAATATAGCAAAACTAATTCTATCAACTATTATTAAAGGCTAAACAACTACTAATACAAAACTTTACCAAAATTAATATTAATTAATTATAAAAATTTATCTACTGTTGTCTAACAGAAGCATACTACAACATGTTAAAATCTACATAAAGAACTAACTAAAAATAATTGAAAACAACAATTAAAGGACTAAAACAACTATATAAGCAAAACAGTACTATTTTAATTAAAATCATAATATAAATTATTCTAAAAATAACCAAATAAATCTTACTGTGGCAACAATCTAACATGTGACTAGGAGCAAAAAGAATTAAATTAAAAACTATTTTTAAACTCAAATTATTCATAATCTAGGGTTTGAAGCAAATTTGAACAAATTCATATTTAAATCATTCAAATTTGAAAACTAATGGCACAAACAGAAACTAGACAAAATTCAATGACCTCCTCATTTTCATGGCACAAAATAAGTTTAAAAAAATGAAATGCCTTTGTAACAGATGAGTTTTCATCCGAAACCCTGGTACGTCGAAAGAGGTTGTCCATTTTGTACACGAAGTGCATCCAGTTTTTGCCGTAACCCTCTTAACTTTTTTGCACATGCTATGTGGGTGAAATGATAATACCATGCCAACTTTCAACCTTTTCAGAGTTCATTTGTAGTGATTTTCAATTTCAGGGTCATTTAGCTCAAAAATATAGTAAATGCATGAAAAATAGCAAATAAAGTCAGAAAGGGTTGAAAATTGATGACGTGGCTTCGAATGGTGCATACTGAACGCACAAAAAGTCTGGAGTTGAAATAAGTTAAAAAAATGAAATGCCATTGTAACAGATGAGTTTTCGTCCGAAACCCTGATACTTCGAAAGAGATTATCCATTTTATACACGAAGTGCATCCAGTTTTTGCCGTAACCCTCTCAACTTTTTTGCACATGCTATGTGGGTGAAAAGAATCTAACATGTGACTAGGAGCAAAAAGAATTAAATTAAAAACTATTTTTAAACTCAAATTATTCACAATCTAGGGTTTGAAGTAAATTTGAACAAATTCATATTTAAATCATTCAAATTTGAAAACTAATGGCACAAACAGAAACTAGACAAAATTTTGAATCTAATACAAAAAGAATCACTCAAAAACATCAAATATCCTAAAAGATATAAGCAATTTAAAATAGAAACTAAACACAAAGAACAAATGAAAAAACAAAAAACAAATTTCAAAACCCCTTTAGTCCCGGTTCGTGGCTCCAACCGGGACTAAAGGTGAAGCCTCAACCCCTTTAGTCCCGATTCGAGCCACGAACCGGGACTAAAGGGCACGAACCGGGACTAAAGGGTGCGATGCCCTTTAGTCCCGGTTCGTGGCTCAAACCGAGACTAAAGGTCCCATTTGAACCGGGACTAATGCCTACCCAGCGCCCTAGCCGCTCGAACCGGGACTAATGCTCACATTAGTCCCGGTTCATAATGCAACCGGGACTAATGCTCTGATCCGGCTGTGACGAAAGCCCTGTTTTCTGCTAGTGATTACAACTACATTTGTCATCCCGGGTAACTAAAGTTGCCATACCCCGGGTAACTAAAGTGTCATCCCGCGGGTGCGCCAGGATGTGTGGGCAGATTTGCTTTATGCCACACACGCGGGGTGAGAATGAGTAATAGTTGTTGGGCGTGTGGCACCAAGTAGCTACGCCCACACGTGTGGGCAGTTCTAATGTTTTCGCCCACACATGACTGTGTGGTCTGCCTCGTGATTATGCCACACAAATATGCCACACGTGTGACAGTTATCAGGGTCCTTAAGTTTATCCTTGTTTGCTTGTACCAACCTGATAATCCATTAAGTGATTAAGCCCAATGAGGCAGCGACCAATAGCCCGGATTTAAAGTACTCCCTCCGTTCTTTTTTATAAGGCGTTTTAGACAGCTGGTTTTCAACTGTTTGAAACACTGTCTGAACAGGCTTAAACGTCTTATATAAGTGAAGAGAGGGAGTAGTAGTAATACATATGGACCTTCTTAATGATCTTTAGAATTCATCAAATCTAATTTCTAAAAATGCGTCATTGAGACGTGATCAGATTTGACGTTAACAAGTAACAGGAAAATACAACATAGAGATGTAGGATCAATCTACTAGCTAATACTAAAATTTAACATGTATATTTAGGTGAAGAACGAACCACCATGGTGGCGTGTTCGCGGCACCCAGAAGCAGCCGGTGGCGTGTTCGCCCAGCTTAGCTCAGAAGCGGCCGCCCGCCGCCGCCGTGTACAGGATTGGGATTGAATCGGGAGGGCATCGAAAGTAAATTTGCTTGGAGCATTGGACCTTTCTGCAAATTTTGCGCAAAGATAGCTCCATCCGAATCTGTGCCATCGATTTCCCATCCGCTCCCCACCTCTCTCCCCATTTCCCCCACGCGCCGTAACCCTAGCGCCGCCACCCCGTCGCCGGCCGTCCAGCATCCCCGCCGCACCTATCCAACGAAGCCCTGCATCCCGTCGCCAGGAGGAGACTCGACGCCGCCAGCCATTCGCCCACCCCGACGCCATTAACGCCCGGGTAGTCCTCCTCGCCTGAGCTCACCCAATCGCCTCCTCGCCCGAGCTCTTCTTCTTCGCCGGAGCTCACCCAGCTTGATGATTTTCTCGCTCGATTTGCAGTTGTAACTCCTGCCGCTTCCGCCGCCCCATGGAGGAGGAGGAGGAGGAGATATCTGGGAAGGAGTTGTTGAGGCCCAACAACTCTCTTGCGGAGGCGGAGGCGGCGGCGGCCGCGGTGGCCAGTCGACTCACCGACGACCTCATCGTGGAGATCCTGTCCCGGCTCCCCTTCAGGTCCGTCTGCCGTTTCAAGTGCGTCTCTAAGCCCTGGCGCGACCTCATCGCCCACCCCGCCCACCGCAAGAAGCTGCCCCAGACCCTCGCCGGCGTCCTCTACACCACCATCACCCGTGCCGATGGCAAACGCTACCACCTGGCCGGCCTCTCGGCTGAGGCCGAGGGTCTTGATCTCGACACTTCACTCACGTTCCTGCCACATACGGAGTACAGGTACTTCGGGATGGAGCACGCCTGCAATGGCCTCCTCCTCTGCTCCTACAGCCCGGATGACGAAACAGACCGTTTAGTAGTCTGCAATCCCGCCACCCGGAGGTGGACGGAGCTGCCCCCTCGCCTGCAGCCGCGGCCACCAAACACACGCCACACCGAGTTCCATCTGGCTTTCGATCCGGTTAGACATGTTGGCATCCCCGTGGATCAACAACTTGTCCACTATTCCAGTTACCCAGTATCGGTATTGTTCTCCTTTTCCTCTTTCCGCCTAGCGTGTCGGCATCCACCGTGTCAAATCACAAGGTGTCTGGCCAGACGATGATGATACCTAACACCGAGAGAGCCCGAGATATCTCTCCATCCCTGCGAGTGACAAATCCCAATCTTGAGCTATCGTTACTTTACATACTTTCCTGGAACCGTAAGCCGCCGTACAATAGCCCCATTACGGATGACGTTTCCAAACCCCAAGTTCATGAACAAGTCATGAGAACTCGATACTCTCATGGTCTAAGGAATTCATGATAAACATTAACTATCGTGTGTTATAACCATTACTGCATGACGAATGTATCTCATAGCTAACATCATTCTGGGTGCGATTCAACACAAATGTTCTCCAGCAATTGTTGCCTACAAAGTTGCTGGCATAGACATGCCCATGATTGGAAAAACATAATCATGCATACCATTGACCGGTCTTAGAGGCAATATAGGAATTACATTTTACCGTTTATTATACAACGTGCACATGGGTTTTCCCCCAAGCCTCTGTATGGATATACTGCGATCGGAGTAAACCATGCAGTCTATAGCATGGAAATAAACTTCATACATAACCAGGAGATAAAAAAAAAATACAACATTGTTATATATTGCCTCTAGGGCATATCTCCTACAACCACGATCTTACACTCGACTCTTCTTCCGCTGCGCTACATTCCGTAACGAAACTTATCAAACCTTGTATGACATCTCCATAGTGGTGCCTGGGCTGGTGTCGTAGTCGACAATTTTTTTGTTTTCTGCTCGGCTTTCCCTACAGTGGCATCATGAGATCCGTGCTATGCTAGATGCAGGTTTGCGATCTGAATACATAGAGATGTATGGGTGTTGCACAATATAAATTAGGTAGTAGATTAGTTCTATTACTGAAAATTATATTGTGGCGGTAGCAGATTAACGCTGTTACCTCCGATGTTCTTGTTGCTGGCTTCCCTGGAATTTGCATATTTCTGATGCTTGAAACATATGGTGAGTTTTTCAAAGTTCTGGCAATCTGCGATCCTGATTGAATCACCGAAGTGCTAACAGTTCATTGAATTCCCCGTAGTTAAAGGCAGATGAAATTTCGTACAGACAAAAGGGCAATGCAGATATGACTCACGGGGGTCATGCATATGAGAATTTAGTATGGGGGCGAGATTTTATTTATCTCGGTTTTCATACACCCTGGAAAGTTTAATCTAGCGACTTGAATTAATATACTTGATTATGGACGTTGGTAGCTTCGTTTGTTTCAAAAACCTAGAAGGCCACGTAAAACAAGTTTTATGCATGAACCGATTAGAGGCGTCTAACTTGGTGTTGCAGGAGGGGTTTGCATGTGCATATGATGTGGTATAGCATGCTCATAATAATTGATTATGTATGAGATGACTATATGATGTAAATTAATTAACATACCGGCGTTTCATGGATTCGGCATGATGGCTGGGAGCCATATGATTGCACTTCATGACCTGCGTGTCAACCTTGTTGTAATGCATTATTTTTATTAGCTATAGAGATAGCAATATTATCTGGTGCATCGACAAGGTGGTGGCATCTTCGCGAAGGTGAACACCGACGACGCGAATGCCGAAGACGAAGAATACAAGACTTCTCTCGCGTCAGAAATGGCTCTACCATAATCATTGCTATGATAATTGCCTGAGATGTATCGGTTATCCCTCCTTATTACTGCACCCTTCGATTGACAGGTTTGCCGCTGGCAGCTAGTCGATTACAACTTTATTGAGGGTGCTGATTCATCTCCCATACTCCCAATATTACAGAGAGATATTGTTTACAGGTTCTCTTCTCACTCGCACCCCTTTTCCAGAGTGTAGCATCCGCATGGCACCTAACTTTTCCGGGTCATCACAGGCACATGGGTGCGAACCTAAATGATAATCAACTTCAATGTGTTTTCTTCTTGCGTGAAACACTGGATTTGCTGATAGATACGTGGCACCAATATTATCACACCACAACTGGGCAGTAGGAGAATCACTCACATGAAGCTCATGAAGCAAGGTTTGAACCCATATTAGCTCAGCCATAGCATTTGCCAAGGCTTTGTATTCAGCTTCTGTGCTGGATCTTGACACAATAGCTTGCTTTCGTGCACTCCAGGATATGAGGTTTTGTCCAAAGAAGACAGCAAAACCTCTTGTTGACCTTCTGTCATCAGGACACCCTGCCCAATCAGCGTCAGAAAATGCACTCACCAAAGTTGAGGTTGACCTTGTGAATTTCAACCCTGTACTCATAGTACCTCTCAGGTACCTTAGGATTCTTTTAACCGCTGTCCAATGTTCAAGAGTAGGAGCATGGAGGAACTGACACACTTTATTGATAGGGAAAGATATGTCAGGTCTTGTAAGTGTTAGATATTGCAAGGCACCTACCACACTTCTGTAATTTGTAGATGCTTCAGCACTTAATGGCTCACCTTCCTCTTTAGACAACTTTTCCGAGGTTGAGAGGCATGTTTGTGTAGGGGAATGCGACAGAAAACAAAAAAAATTGGTACAGCGAGCACGCCCAGGATCACTATGGAGATGTCATACAAGGTTTGATCTGTTCCGTACCGACTTGTAGCGCAGCGGAAGAAGAGTCGGTGTAGATCGTCGGTGCAGATCCAGAGGACATAGTTGGTGCGGGTTAGCTTCTCCGTGACTTGGCCGCTTAGGTTAGTCTGGGAGGCGCCGGAGGAAGACATGGCTGGAGATTGGATCACTAGATGGCTTTGGAGAGGATCGCTCTGATTACCATGTGCGAGTTGCGGAAACGTCTTGGCCTCGGTGCGAGGCGACGTGTTGCATGTTATAGGCAGGGGCGCAACAACCCTGTAGCGCATACAGATCGATAGATGAGATCTTACAGGAGACTTGGAGAGGAAGAGATAGAATAGGCTACAACAGATAGATATGAACTAACTACCTAGCTTATCTCTACCAATATTCTAAGCTCTTGGTGCGGCTCATGAGGCAACGTGATAGGTTGTTTAACACTTGTGTCGAAGCACATGAAGGTGAAAGTACACTGTCTAGACTCCAGAGTGTAATTTAGGCCCGGATAGTATACGACACTTCCTCTTTGAGTGCCCGAGATCAATAAAAGTCTGGAGACAATTTGGTCTGTATGATATAGTAAAGGTGAAATGCACAAAATATAAATCTGGTGAGGAAGTGGTGCAAGATCTGTTGAGCATGGAAGAAACAGAAGTCCAAATTTTATGCCTCCCGAAACCGAGGAAAGTGGCTGCCACTACGGCGTGGTATCTATGTTTTGAACAACGGAAGATCTACCATGGAGAGGACACCCAGAACCCTACACAGATTGCCCTAGCTATCCGTGGAGTCTCTGCAAATTTTAGTATCGCTTGCTCATCAAGGGCCAAAGTTCGTGTAGAAGCTTGGAAGAAGCCACTGTTGGGTTACATTGAATTAAATGTAGGTGCTGGCTTTCATCATGACCTTTTTCAATGATCTGTGGGGGCAGTCATCCGAGACCACAGCGGGAAATTCATTGCGGCAACAAATGAATGAGTAGACATATGTTTTGACTCTTCCACAACAGAGGCCCTGGCAGTTAGATTTGGCTTGAACCTTGCCAGAACTATGGGTTGTAGCAAGATCGTTATCAACTCGGATAGTCTGGAGGTAGCAGAAGCTCTGTGAGATGGCAATTCTTCTTCGGTGGCAAGTGCAATTATTGATGATTGCTACTTCATGTCCTCAAATTCAATCATGTATTTATGATCACTGTAATAGAGAGAGTAATAAAGTAGCCCATGAACTTGCTAGGCTAGTTAAGTTTTCTCCTCCTTCTCTATGGATGGATTCGGCACCAGTTGAGGTGCTCCCATTACTTGTAAATGATGTCACAATTTTGCTAAATGAATAAAGGAGGAGAAGGTTGTCAAAAAAAAGGTTAGATTAGGAAAATGTCTACTTGCTCCACTTGGTTTAATTAGATTATCATCCTATCTTATTGTGAACTTTTCCATAGATTGCACCTGGCTTGGCCTTGTTTAAGCGACCGGCAACTGGTTAATTAGTTGGATCATTATTGTCACATGACTTGGCCTTGTTTACATCTACATGATGCCATGTCACAGATTTCCTAGTATAGTTTCAGAAAGCACATGACTTGGCCAGGTTAATTCGAGCCAAGGCGACCAGTCATTCTTGCTAGTCATATCCCAACCACATCAACACGAACAAACACACTACATTTTACCAGATGTTGCGCTACCAAGTGTTTAAAAATTAGAGTACATCCAGTAGTCCTTATCGTTCATTTCATTTTATTTCGAGCAACCAGCAGGAGCTCTACCTATTCTTAAGAAGAGAATAACCCAACACACTTGGCAATTGAACATAATTCAGCCAACACACACTGGAATCTAAAAGGCAGATGTTGACCTATGATTCTCTATAGTAGTTTGCCTATAGGCTAGTCATTTTCAGCGCTAAGTTTCTAGGATTAAGCGGAGCTTGGCTGTATGACAGTGGTTTGTGTGAACCTGTAGATTGATCATTTAATTTGTTTACTCTAGTCTAGTAATAATGTGATCTTACGCCATTTTTGCATTGTGAAGATGATTTATGGTCTGTTTGGAAGACAAGAATCATAGAGACGAATTCTCATGTTTGAAACGAGACCCTATCATATGTAGTAGAAAGTTGTGAGCGACCTTGTAATATCTCTAGATGGATTAAATGTTTTTAAAATTTTAATCAGGAACAACCTTGCCATTATATTTCCTTGCAGAAATTATATAATAGTATTATGCAAAATCCTTCTGAGATTTCTACATGATATGTCTTTCGGATGTTTGTAACTTTCGACAGGAACTGACAAGTATTGTGATCGTGTTAAAAAAATAAGTATCGTGCTAAAAATTGTTCTTTTTGCAGTACTAGGGTTCCAAGGCAGAGATGGCTGGAGTCTAGAATTTGAATAGTTTTTCTTATGAACTTTTCATATCAAAAGTTTGGAAGGTTGATAATGGTTGGATTGCCAGAATTCTGTTCTTGTCCAAGAGAACTGAACAGTGGTTTACATGAAGCAACAAATGCCAGCTGAAGATTTTTGAGTCTGACCTGTCTCTTTTTTCTTCTTGTCCAAAAGACAATCCCGACCATGCTATACATTTGTTGTCGTTAACCGTGAAGGTATTTTCTTTAATTGAAGAGATTGTGTCCCCGATTTCATCCAATTGAAACAAAACTGATAAAAACTGTCAGCCAGCAAGAATGCATGTATCAATCCAGAATTCATGTATCAAAACTGACAAAAACTGCCACCCATGGAAGCGCCCATAACGCGACACTGATCACCAGCTCAAAACGAGATAACCAGAGTGCAACACAAACTACAATTAAAGGGTAATTGATCCATGACCCCCTCATCCATATAAAGGGTAATCAACCAGATAAAGGCAAAACGTATCAAACGTATCTCATATAGCATCATCCCACTCCAACATGTTGCGAGCCATAGGATTATAGGAGCCCATCCCCTGTCCGCATGGAAGAACTCCACAACCCACCAAAGTGAGCTCAACGCCACGGCTTGAAGTACCCGATGCCCTTCCCTTCTCTGAAAATTAGACCAATATGACAGCCAATGAGCAGTTTGATAGACAATCACACTATGATCACGCAGGTAAACATGATTAAAGCTAGTTGCGTTTCTGGCTTTCCATAAAGTACAGAAAATTGATGCTACACGCACAGCCACCACCTTCTTTACTTTTCTGGGAAATCAAGCTACCAAAATCTAATCTTCTACTCCACTAGGTATACCATTTAAACGTATTACAGTTTTAATGATCACCTTCAATTATTAGAGGAATTCTAGCTTCCCACATCTTGCTGTGACGCCACAATACATGCTCAGTTTTCAAATTACAGTACAGAGACCTTACAGTT